>OZ017738.1:141631349-141968849 GCA_963969285.1 Odontomyia ornata
TGATACATCCCATTGCTCTTGATGTGGCATAGAGCTGCCGAACATATGTTACATCAACGAGGGAAGTCCAAGTCAAAGTCATTTTTGTAAAGACTATTTGTCTGCCGGCTGATATAAACTTCGGAACACCCCTTACGAAGTGAACTAAGGCAACGGTTGAACCAGATATATCGGACAGAGTGAAAACACCTCGAATCGAAGACCCGATGCAATCTAAAGGCGAATTCTACCGGCTTCCAGCAAGATGACTTGGTGTGGCTATATAACCCACAACGGCGGAAGGGTAGGTCTCCGCAGTTGCAGCATATTCGGGAGGGACAATACAGAGTTACTAAGCGAACCAACGGCGTTGTATATCGCATACAGCCACACCGTAAGCCGAGAGCCAAAATGAAAATCATGCACCTGGACCGCCTTGCCCTATATTACATCCAGGGAGACTTAACTACCAATGGCGAAACATCTTTTCGGGGCGAAAAGAACTGAGGTAGGGGCAGTCCTACATGTCCACATAATTCTGCAAACTACTGTCACAATTGTTGTCGCAACTTTTACTAACATCGTGATCAATATTGATTGAAAAGAAGCAACCAATGACGTCAAAAGCATGTTCTCGAAAGCATAAGAATGGACCAAGTAGATCTATCACCAACATCTGAAAGCAAGCAAGTGACGTCTTTACAGGTATTCTGAATTTCTCGAGTATCCCAAGTAGTTCTCGTCAGAACATTCGCCAATATACGAGAAATGGATTGAATGACTAGAGACCCTATGTAAAATCCAGTAGTAGTAAAAACGGCAAAAGCAAAGCTGCGATAGTAAAACGGCGATAAGAGTGGAGCGTGAATTAAAGGCAATATTGATTGATAGTCATGTAAAAGATTTGCGTGATATATTTGAAGACAGTTGAAACATAAATTGATAGACAACTGAAAAGTAAATTAAAATGCGATTTGTAAAACAGTGAAATTAATTATTTTGCATTCTTAATAAATAAACTCTTTTCACTTAATTTAAAAGACAGTGCGTTTTCACTTTCCCGGGACATTAAACTTATCGGCCACGACCCTAACACGCGACAATACCATTTGACCTTTTTGGAACTTTCAGGGCAAGTTATCCTTATAAATAGCCATATGTGTATCAAATTTCATTGAATTTAAGGGTAATTTCACGGTTTTATTCAATAAAATGTAAAATTGATAAATCATACTATTACTAACAATGTTGATCGAATTTCAATTCCTGACGTATTTCGTACATTTTCCCCTCCTCTGCCGGTACTGTCAAGGTAATTTAAAGACTTGCCCTGAAAATATCTCTTTGAGACCTTTCCAATGATAGCCTACTCAATTATCAATGCAAGTGTCACCTCATTATATGGAGAAACCCCCTTAAAACTCACTGAAAAATTTTTCCACCCCGAAAATTTCAAGAAGTCACCACTTCTGAGACCACAAAGTTTCATGGCTGTATCTTCTATGCTGTGACATACAACATTAGTTTAAGCATTTTATTTGGAAATTCAAAATACGAGTAGTGTTCCATTTCTAGAGTTGAATATTTCAAAATGATGCTAGTTGCATTTAGAAGCCATCCGTTATTACATGGAAAAATCAACTTATGTGAATTCCCGTCGACAAGCGTAATTTGACTGGTAATTGCTCAAATGCTATTATCAAAGTATGTATTGGAATTGCTCATCAATGCGGAACCAGCCTGTGAAATGCAACATGTGCAGCGCAATTTTGTTTGGAAACATTCTATACCCTAAACTTGCTCAATACATTTAGCGAATCTTATCCTGCGCTTCATTGACAAAGTTACTTAAGTTAGTCAATAAAATGTTACAACATAATACTTGGGTAGGTACCTGGCGATCGGGCCAGGTGAGTATCTTCGCTTCGAAACTTACAACCACTTAATTGAGCGGCGTAACTTTGGCTTATCGCTAAACGATAGATATTCCATTCATGGATGGTTTAAATTGTTGTTCAAGTGGCTCGATGGTTCTGCAACACATTATCGCTTTTAATTTCCATTCTGGATGGAATGAAAGAGACTCGTCGACATGGTCGATAATTATCGATCGAATAATGAACAATGTGGAAAATATGGGAAGTGGTCGACGATATCTTTGCGCTAGGATGACGATAACAACTCAATTTGTGGGAGCGATTATCGCTTCGTCGTTATTTGTGGCTGCTGAATATGAGATGAAGGGATCGATGTGATTATTTTGGGAGGTCTGGTGTAGAGTAGTGTTAGCGGTTGCGTGGACAAAGGATTTCAGTCGTACAGTGAAAGTATTTATGAAAGAGAGTTTTGTTGATACTATCGATCAAGTATTAGCATTCAGTTCATGTTGTGAAATATGACATCAAAATGAATAAATTGTGGTTATTACCAAAATACAACAATGGCCTTAATCAAAAGCAAATGAATATCCGTCATGTTATGGTAAATCTGATTTTCGGTACAATAGTTTGTATTACGAGGAGCACCTATAAATCTTATCCAACTAATTTGAAAATGAAAGGCGCATCATTCCAATAATACCTGTCATAAAATAATCGACTTTGTGGCTCGATTAGTTATTTATACTCCAAATTATTACAGATTAAGCTTGATTTAATTTAGACAATAACGAAATTCCTTTGACAATGCGTGTAACGAAAATTTCCAAACAACTCAGTCAGGCGTAACAACTGACAGTAGCCACAATGAACTATTAGTGAGCGTTGAGAGAGCCTTTTATTACTAATTAGTGTTTTAACTAATTGCAACGAGCCTCTAACCTGAATTCTGTTGGGATTCCTTAATTTCATCTCAGTTTATCAGCAGCTTCAAATTATCGCTGTACAACTCATTTTAGCTAGGCTCTCAAAAAAAAAGTTCATTTTAATCGCCACAAACTACAGCCTTCAACGGTACACTGTTCTATTAGCTCTTTGTTTATTTCGATGTTTGATCCAAAATCAGGGATTACTGGAGAAATCCAGCCTTACATCTTTATTTGCGAGTATAGGTATTAAAGTAATGAAACATAAGAATGTCAACAGCTTTATGGTGATTAATTTGTGATTGATTGGCACTGACCAATCAATATTTTAGCAATATTAAGGTATGTTTGAAAATTTCTAATCTATTGAGCTTTATTAATTTCATTTTTAAGTTGAACATATAATTATGACCTGATAAAATGTAAAGTAAATATTCAATTGAATTAAATAACCACCGAATATTTATTAAAGCGTCCTATGTGGTTCTTTTCGACAACTGAATATGAAATACGCTGTAGGAAAGGTTCCAACTATTTGTATAAAACAGCAAATTTTGTTGTTCAACACCCCCCTCTTTCAAGAATGTAGGCCATATAAAAAATTTCAAAAGTTTTGACTTTAGTCACCCTTCTGCTGAATAGCCAGTTAAAAAATTTTTTTTTCTCGCAAGGCTAGTCAAGTTTGGTATCAAATAAAAGGTTTTAGGAAGTAATGCAAGTACGGTTAGATTTGATTTTACTATCGTTTATTTCCTGTTAACTATACAAGAGTAACAAAAGATTCCCTTCGCGTTTGTCATATTCGTTGAAGCAGTATTGATTGACTGACTGTGCGGCGTCGCGTTGTACGTTGATGGCCTGGCTACCACATAATGTGTTTCGATGTATGTGGTGGGGGTTGTTGTCCCAATAATGCCTTAAGGCGCAGCCCCGACTGAATGAATTTTCCGGATTCTGCACAAAGCACTTTGGCTGCACACACTGCAAACCATCGACTCGATCATGCACACACAATCTGCTCGATTCTGCCTGCATAAAGCATGAAAGTCTGCACATGTGATAATTATCACAGCGAGCGCCAGTGTCGCTCGTTTGCCATGGGAAAAGTCGTCGCAAAGAGAAGCGCATACATCTTCTTTGCAGCATTTGCCACACAAATTGGCTACGTGTTGCTGCCGCGCGCACCATTTCAATGGCAGATTGTGTAAGATGCTTTACAGACGATGGATGGGCTATTCAATTGCTAGTGGAAAATGCATGGATGGATAGATCGAAAAGTTGAAGTTTTCATTTGTAATTTTAGTAGCTACTAATTTGAACAAAAATTGGTGATTTAGATTCTGTTCAATTCTTTTATGATTATTGACTGCATACGATTATGTGCTAGAATAAAGTCATCAATAGTTCATGAAATTAAAATCAAGCAATTTTTAACGTGAAAAGTTTGAATTTTTAAAGTTTGAAATTCCTACTTCAAATCAGTGAAGAACTAATTCATTCTATTCCACACCACCATGGCGGTAGAATGCACGGCGCGTTTTTTTTTCATGGTTTTCCCCTAGAGGCCTAATCCGTGTGAAAGGCAGTTCACGTTGAATACATTTTTAGAAAAAGAGTAATTCCCTTGAAGTTCATTTGCGTTTGATTTAACCGCAGGACTATAAAATCAGGTTTTTATATTTTTCATTGTTTCTAAAACTTGTCAAGTAAGTAAAAAATGTATGAGAGTTCCATTTGCGCAAAATTAGCGATTGACTTGGTATGTTTTGTGGTAAGTACATAAGCTGAAACAAAAATAATAGAAGGTAGTTCAATTTTCATCGCTGACTGCCTTAGTAGCTGTGGAATTCCTGATTGGCATATTCCTTGCATATATTCGATCGATGATATCAGGCAAAAGACAGTTCATGTAAAAAAAACTTCAATTTTCCTACCATAACGGTACGCCAGCAACAATCGTCCTTACTAATCACCACAGTAGTTAATTTTTCTGCCTCACCATACCATACAGCTAGCAAACATTGATTTTTCCCTGCGATATGTAATTGCCCTTAAACCTGAAAGTACCAATCATGATTCTTATTAATGGTGATAGTCCCAGCTGAATCCTTTTTGAAAAATGGAAAATTTTTTTAAGAGCCATTGCCTGATCAAACCCCAATTTATAGGCGCTATAAGGACATTTTATTTCAACTAACATATCTTTGGCTTCTATTAAACCATCAGGTGAAGCTCCCAGAAATGGTATTTCTTCATCTAAGAGAAGGCCACTAGGTTTTACTATAACGTTTTCTTGTTGCTCCAGCTGTTTGAGAGCTACTTTCTCATTTTGTTTACCTTGTTTGACAGCACGTACGTGCTGTATGTTATTTTTACAAAGTAACTGTTTAACAAGATTGGTGCTGCTAGTGGAACTTCTCTGCTCAGCAATTCTCCCAAAATTTGATGCTGTTAGTAGGTTTCTTCGGAGTTCAAGCCATTCACTGCTTTCACTTTGCAGTATAGTTTCCTTCCAAATTGAAAGCCTTTCTTCCTTAGACCTCTTTAGGTTAAGGAGAAAAGTTTCTTTGGCCGTTTCTAGCTCTTCGTGGGCCATATCTGACTTTTCACATGTATCCCCATATTTTTTTCTTCTTGGTTCGTAGGAAATAGTTTTCACTTCTTCAGTGAGTGCCTTTTCTTCAGCTTTTTTTGTCTTTTTCGTTCAAACCTTTTAATGACAACCGATGGGCTTTTCCCCGTGACCGATTTCGCCAATGAGCTCAGCAGTTTTGATGAATTGAATTTAATAGCTGTCGCTCTACATCTTATTTCGTATTGGTTTCTTTGACAAAAGTTTATTCTTTTTCTACCAACAATCTTAGCAATGACACTATGGTACCGCTCAACAACATTACTGTCCACGTCTTGTATAAGTGATCTTGAGTGGCCTGCCAAACTTGTTAAAATCAATATGACTTTTTGCCAAAAACTACTACAAAAAATATCTATAAAAGATACATTTTCTTCCTTTTGCTCTGTACAAAAGTAGTATTGGCATTTAGTATGACTTCCAAATGCATGGAATGGTGCAATTAAAATTGCATCATGCAAATTATTTATGGCATCGTTATTAGCAACACCGAAAAACGCTTAATGCTCTGCTATTGCCTTTGTCACCACTCGTCTCATTGCTAAGATTCTTTTCTGGGTAATTAGTTTGCGATATTTTATAGGGTACTTGGAATCTGTTTTGAGTGCCTGCATCTTATTGCATAAATTTCGGAGAAGATGGTTTCGGCATGCAATTTTCTCTATAGTGTAATTTGCATATGGCCTTTTTTCTAGTAACTTAGAATAGGTGTTTGAATCACCATCCGAAATTATACGGCCATATATCAAATTATGCATTTCTAAAGATTTCGAAAACCCTTCTAGAATGATGTCGGATTTCATTCCTGATGAGGGACCTAAAACAAAATGTTGATATTCCTCATACAATTCGCAAAACATATAAAACTCAATTTCTTTACGTAAGCTTTTTTAAAGAAGTGACCCGCTTTGAAAAATCAACTGTTTTTATTCACTTCTAGTTCTATTAACGATCCTGTTTTTCTGACACAGCTTTTTCCCATAACTTTTATCGTTAAATAAATGTCTGTATAATTTTCGCAAAGCATTTGAACCAATTCACTTAAAGACTCACTAGCATTTGTTTATATGAGTTCTAAAAAAAACTCCGATGATAGTGATTGGTAAATGACAGATTACACATTTTGCAAAATAGTTTGAAAGATGAATTCAAGCCATTGCATTTTTCATTTGCAATTACTATGTTTGCTAACCCACATTGCATAGGGCCATGAGATGCAATTCCTTGAAGTTGCTCAAAAAAGTGATCAACGTTGACTATTCGACGACCAATTTTCATACCGTCAGTACATTTTTCATTAATATCAGCCCTATGCAAAGTTAAAAATATCAATTGTTGCCGCCTTGATGTGGGTATAAAAGTAACAATTTAAAGGAACAAGGCTAATTAAAAGTGGTCACTGTGTATGCACAGGCCTGTCCTACACTTTCTTCGTGTAACCAATGTGAACCGCCACGTCATTATCTTTGGCCTTTCATTTGTTTTTAAGCAATAATTACTTTAACTTCTTCCTTTGTTGTTCACCAAAAATATTTACTTTGCAAAGCTACCGTCAAATGGCCTTTGTAAAGCTTTTATCCAGACAAAGGGCCTTGAAAAATTAATTCAAAATAACAAGATGGATTTCAAAATGGAGGAAAGAGTGTAATAGAATGCTATTTCTACTTAAACCAACCACATTCTATAAATAGGCGCCACGAAAATGTTCGGGTTGGTCAGACCTGTACTAAAGCTGCCGAGTATTAGGTTTGAGGGTAAATTTGTTGTCTTGTGCCAACGCAAACACAAATTTACACTAAAATAACATATTTCATTGTTTTATTCAGGTGTTCAAAATTTTAATTGAGCAAACAGCTCCTATCATAGTCTGTTATTTTTTTAAGTATCTAGAATATATTACAGTACTTACTCTATTAATAAGGTATCTTCAGCTTCCTGCACAACCATCTCTTCATTTTTATCCATGGCACCATTCGATGTGCCAGGAGACATAGTATTGGTGGCAGTTGTGATATATGTGCTTTCCATTGGTCTAAAATAAGTAAGGATGTGATTTCTAGTAAGGATGGAATTACTTAAAGAGAAATCTGTCTTGACATTGCATCTAAAACACAATTTATTTGGCCAAATTTCTGTGATTGTAGGCAGCAGCCTCCCAAAAGAATTAAGAGAATGATATGCATATGAAAATCGTTCCAATCAATTGAAAGCCAATATCTGGCACAATTTATTAAAATTTCCCTTTAAATCTATCAAAAAGGAAGCTTACCTTAACACTTTTCCTACTTTTTTGCGCCTTATGTATACACTACGCGAGTGGCCTTTATATTTTCGCTGAATGCCCATAATTTGAAATTTCCCAAAACTAAAAAACTTTGAAGAAAAAATATGGTCTAAATTGATGCTGATTTTACGATCTTATCATACATGAAGTTCTTTTGAAGGAAAACAATCGACATCACTTTAATTCATTTTATTGGTTAAAAATTTTATTGGTGAAAATCGTGCATATTTACATTACTTTGTACGTATTTGTTTTTTTTTATTATGAGTATTTTGTCTATAAGCTCTATAAGCAACTGCTTTGAGCTATGTAACCTAACATCTCCATTCTTAAGAAATCTTCCTATTCTACTTGAAACTTAACTGTAGAAAATTACGGAAAAGTTAAGAAACAAACTTAAATAATTCAATAAATTTTCAAAGCAGTTGACATCCATCTGAAACTTTTAATTTTTCGAATTGATTTATTGTACAAAAAACAAAGCTTCGAGTGGCTCGTATTTATACTGGAGTGTTTTTACTCGGCAAAATTGGATGTTGCATCAATTTTCCCTTTTTATTTAATTTGGAGGTCATATTAAAACAACTGAATCGCAACCATCAGTGTACAGGTATGTGTGTTTTTGTCCGTGAATGTGAGTGTGTGTGTGTGAGCTATAATTAGACAAATGCACAACGGAAATAAAAGCTCTTTCAAAATTTTATATATAAATATAATTTTATATATCATCAATATAGAATGAAAATATATATATATATATATATATATATATATATATATATATATATATATACATATATATATATAGATATATATATATATATAGATATATAGATATATATATATATATATATATATATATATATATATATATATATATATATAAACATATAAATATATATAACTTATATATTATATATATAAACATATGAATATATATAACATATATATTATATATATGTATATATATATATATATATATATATATATATATATATATATATATATATATATATATATATATATCTATATATATATATATATATATATGTTTATATATATATATATATATATATATATATATATATATATCTATATATATGCCTACATATATGTATATATATATATAAATATATATATATATATATATATATATATATGTATATATATATGTTTATATATATGTATATATATGCCTATATATATGTATATATATATATATATATATATATATAAATATAAACATATATATATATATATATATATATATATATATATATATATATATATGTACATATACATGTATATATATACATAAAAATATATATATGTAAATACATATATATATATATATATATATATATATATATATATATATATATATATATATATATATATATATATATATCTATATGTATATATACAAATACATATATATTTACACACATTATATATATATATATATATATATATATATATATAAATATATATATATATATATATATATATATATATATTTATATATATATATATACACATATACATATATATACATATTATATATATATATATATATATATATGTATATATATATATGTATATATATGTATATATATATATATATATATATATGTATATATACATATATATATATATATATATATATATATATATATATATATATATATATATATATATATATATATATATATATATATATATATATATATATATATATATATATATATATATACATATATGCATACTTAATTTAGTAAATATAATTTAATATAGCAATTAGGCATCTAATAGCAAGAGAAACAATATGAGGAACTTTTATTCTGATTTGATAAATACACAATAAAAGAAATTAAATTAAAAAATTAAATTAAATTAATTTTCTTCTTAACCCACCTCATAAAAGAAATGTCAAAATTCAATAAGAAATTAAAGTTCAACATATAATCTCACCTGCTTCTACAGATACTCACTTCAACAACAGGAAACAATCCTCACTCCGTCTGCACAAAACACACAATCGAAAACACACACGAAAAAACGAGCAGCACAGATCCCACGTCTGCACAAAACACACAATTTATTTGCTTGTAGCACCAAAAACCGAAGAACACAGATGGTACGTCTGACCAGGTCGGCAGCTCTGCACAGACTAAACTATTTCCATCCGAGCATGTACATTTATGTGAATTTTGAACATTTCGTTCTAAGTTTTTTTTTGCTATTATGTGTATGGAGATTCTGCTGAGTTAATTCACTAGAGTCAAATGTGAATTATCAAACTCAATTTAAATCAAGATTTTATGTTCAGTAGCTTCTGAGTTCTACTGCTTTTTATCAATAAAACCTAATCATTTTGTTTGAATCATATCTTTTTCCTCAAACCTTTTTTCCAAAATCTAATGAGTTAGTTCACTAGAAAAGCGTTTTTTCTTAAAGCACATTAAACAATTTTTGAGAAAGTATTTGTTGTTTCGGAGATGGACGAAGGCAAAGTTTGCCTAAAATAGCGATTTCAGTGGGGGCTGCGCCTTAAACGTTCGTCACCACATTACTCCCTCGCAAGTGACATTGGTGAGGTAGTAAAATGTCATGATCTGTATGGTGCCTCGAATATACGTGCTTTTTGCTTGGTGGGTACGCTCTTGTTCCTGCGGGCGGCGTATTGGTTGGTGTTGGGTGATGCTTTATATACACACGAGGCAATCGCTGCAAGGTCGGTTACAAGTGTTTATAAGCAGGAACGACCTGTTTGGCTGTCGTCTGGCTTCGGGCTGGCAACGTAGCTACTGACGTATAGGGAGTCGAATTTACGCTTATCGGCTGTGTATGATCGCGAGTATATTCCTCTGCTGACGCGAGCATCAGGCATTGGAAAAGGCTGTACTGGGTTCTTTTGATGGCGAGCAACTTTGGAGCACTAGCATGGAATTCATGAACGAGCCCAAACGCGGACGTCTTTTTCCTTGTTTGTACACACGTATCTCTGAGCTATAGCCTTGCCTGTGACACGTGCACTGGGATGCGCAAGCTGATGAAACATGTCAAATACATTCCTTCGTAACGTCAGCGTAACAAAGGGCAGTGATTTGTCGTATACTATTCCATCATTTAAACCTATAGGCTGGCGGACAAGTTTTAGGGATGTAGTGTTATAACGAAGTAGTCCTTGCATTTCAATATCTCGTTTTTGCTCTTTGATCAGTTCAGATTCGTCGATTACTGTGGGCATCGTAATCTCTGACAGCCGCGAGAGCGAATTGGCGACATAATTACTTGCGCCCGCGATAAAGCGGATATCTGTTGAAAACTGCGAGATGTAATCGAGATGTCTGATCTGGCGCAGCGACGCTTTGCTTGCAGACTGAGCGAATGCACACGTTAGCAGTTTGTGATCCGAGAGGATGTAGAAACCAGAACGTTCGTATATAGCTAGAAGTTTGCGATCATATACACTATATTTACTTTCAGGAGCGGGCAACTTCTTCTGGAAAAACGCCAATGTTAGCCAATTATCATTCTGCTTTTGCTCTAAAACAGCGCCTACTTCAACGTCTCTTAGACTCACAGTCTAAGAGATTCATTGGCTCGAAAGTGGACTAATAGAACAGCATTAGCGAGACTGTTTTAACAGTTTGTAAATGCATCACTAGTTTCTGAGGTCCATTTGATGACGGATTTGTCATTCTTTTTACGTCCAGCACACAAGTCGTTGAGCGGAGCCTGTAGTACCGCAGCATTGCGAACGAACCGCCTGTAGAAATTTATTGTTCCTAAAACCCTCCGAAGTTTCTTAACCATAGGTGGTTTTTAAAATTTTGGATGGCGTCCACACGTGACTTCGGGGGAATCATACCTTCTTCGTCGATAACGTGCCCCAAATACTCTAACCGGCTGACTCCCAGCTCACATTTGGCTAAATTGATAACAATTCCGTATTTCGATAGACGCTGGAATACAAGTCGTAGGTGCTGCACATGCTCTTCCTTCGTTTTTGAGGTTATTAATAAAATATTAACATAGCACACGCAAAAATCTAGTTCACGAAGCACCTCGTCCATGAATTGCTGGAACGTTTGTGCAGCGTTTCGAAGACCAAATGTCATTGCTGTGAATTCATAAAGGGCGCATGGCGTAGTTCAGCTGTTGGAATTTGGTGGAATGCGCGGAACAAATCGATCTTTGAAAAATACCGTGCGCCACTTAAATTCAGTGAGATATCTTCAATGTGTTACGAGGTGCAAAGGGCTTGCCTAGGGACTTTTGGAAGGTCGACAAAATCCATTGTCAAGCAGGAATTAAAACTCTTGCCGTGCCACTTGTAGCTTTTCCTGATTTAATCGCCGAGGCCAGTCTGCCAGCATGTCGTTGCCTGTCGTTGTAATATAATACTTTGTGCCATGAGGCGGCGCATGTGCAGCTACTGCAGGGTTTGTGAGTCCCGGAAACTCTCTGAGGACTGAGGCATACATTAAAGTTGCATTCACGGTAGAAATCTCTTTTTGGTTGTATTCCTTGACTTTTCCTTTAGCCGAGGCGTTTTTACTGGGATCTGATAATTTGCCATTTTTGAGATCTACCACCGGCCCGAAACGCCGAATAAAGTCTGCACTTCGAATAGGTCGTGATACTTTGGCCACGGTGAATCACCACTGGAAAATTCGCAGTAGACCCAAGGAGAGAGCTAGAGCTCGGTCACCGTATGTGTCGATGGTGATTCCGTTCGCTGCAAATAACTTGAAAGCTGACGATGAATGAGTGGGGTGCTTCCGGGATACTGGAAGGCTGGTATCGATGAGGAATCTCAGCTTTGTTTTACTGTCAAAAATTACGAGGCGACTTTTGCCTGTTGGGCTAGTGGCTCGATTCGTTTCCCGTCTGCGGTTTGAAGAATACACATGGCGGTCTGCAACGCTTTGTTTCGGCGCCAAATTGCTGGTGGTAGAAACAAATTTGACTTACCTTGGATGCCAGCCAGTATGATGAGTAGCACGAACCACACGTGGAAACAACGCTTTGTCTTGAAGGCGCTTGAATTCGGCTCAGCTCTGCACCTATCTCCGCTATATTTTTCACTCATTGCTTATACTCTGACATTGAGTGTGACGTTGCATTGTTTTGAATGCATGCTACATCTGAGGCGGCAATGGTAGTTACTCGATCCACAGCTGCTGCCAGTTCTTCTAAATTATCGCTATCATTGGCAGTAGCTGTAGCCACAGCGTTTTCAACCATTGGTCTGGCATAGACATGCCTGCCACGCACTGTAATCGGCGCAGGAACTGGGAGGGTCGGAGGTCTTCCATCTCCATGTCAAACAACACCTGGTGCAATCTTTCCTCGTCCGAAACTCCAAACGTAGCCAAAAGCCTTTTCTTTAACGCGTGATATTTGGCAGATTCAGGTTGCGATTCAATAATGTCGGCGACATGCAGTAATGTCTGCATCTCCGATTCCGCAATTACCCTGTTGAACTGGGCAGCGTCTGTATTTACTTTGTGGAGGCGAAATTGGGCTTCGATGCGCGTGAACCAAAGGTCTGGTTTGCTATACCAAAAGAGTGGCAATTACAGAAAATACGAGTGTCCCATTATTGCGGTTGGAAACGTTTGAGCCTAAAAGTCTGCAGAAATGAAGGTAGATCTTTATGAATAGAAGGATAAAAATACCTCAGAAGTTCTCATACCTGAGAATGCTCAAGTGGCTGAACGCTTAGAACAATTTTTGAACTACAACAAAATGGTGGCTGTTTTGTCTTTATGTAATCATCCTAAACTTTTCTGGTATGTATGAATGATTTCTTATAAGTGTTTTGAATGCATAACTGAAGCTATCTATTAACTTCATTAAAAAAATTGTCTTGAAGCCAAAGATGGCTACATAACATTTCTGGTAGGAGCAATCTTCTGTTTCTATCAATTGTTTAGCAGATGACTTTGTTTTCACCATGTGCGGCTGGCGAATGAAAGATTTCATTATTGGTTTATGGCAACCAATCAAAAAACAAAAAAACTCCGTTGACATTACCAGCGGAAAAGGCAAATATCTCGCTGGCACCATTAGTTTCAATAAGTAAATAAAAATTTGATTGACCATCACTTTCAAAGTCAAATATTGTTGTGGGAAAAAATTGTGTTTTATAAACGCTTCACACATATGCCATTTCTTAACATTTCCATTACAGCTTTTGAGCGGGCATGGGTGTTTTCAGTCTTATCAGCACAAGATTGGCGAGTCCCGGTCCCCCGATCATCGGTTTTGCCGAGGAGAGGAAGACGATGCCTGCCACATATTTTTGCGTGCACAAAATTAGACATGCTGCAACAGGACCTCTACAGGAAGACGGGAGAGCTCACCTCGAATAATATAGTCGCGGTGATACTTAAATCGGTTGATGGCACAATATGTGCGGGCGGTCCTAAAAGATAAAAAGGAGTCACAGCAGCCAGCTTTTGGGTCACTTGTCTAGCAATTCCTCTTTTCCTCTCTGTTACGTATAGGAAACTTTGGATTTGATTCTCGCGCCAATCGTGGTCACACCTCATCACTCTTCTTCACATGTTCCACATGTCATAACTCGTCAACTAGACATGGTTGACATGAGTCTTAGTTCGCTTCGCTACGCTCTAATACGAACTCCTCGAAACCTTATAGATAATAATTTGTAGCAATAAAAACTCTCTTTTAAATTAACATTATCTGTCGTCATTCGCATCTTGACAAACATAATAAATGGTGCCAGAATTGAACAAGTGCTAGAAGAAAGAAAGAAATGAACAAGTGTTAAAAGAAGGAAAGAAGTGAAAAGCGAAAAATGGCCACACCGACGGATGAGCTAATACGAACTTTTACGTTAGCCATTACGGCCGCTAAAAACGACGTCCATGCAAAATGCTCAGGAATCAGGAGGAAATCCCATCATGCAGAAACCAACAACATGTTCGGGCAAAGAATATTGCGCGTCAGGTGATGGTACCTTCGAGAATTATTTTAAGCGATTTGACTGGGTCCTGGAATTGAGTAAGATTAATACCGATTTACATGCTAATTATGCTCAGGTGCACATGGGTGTAGCGCTGAATAACACGCTCAAGTTCTTAGCGGGCACAAAAACACCAGAAACTCTTAGTTATGCACAAATCAAAGAAACCCTAGCCAAGCATTTTGATGGTAAAAGGAAAAAATATGCCGAGAACATCAAATTTTGACTGATATGCCAACAGAAGAGTGAGTCAGTGGCCAAATTTTGACTCCGCTGGAAACAAGCTGCTGCACTTTGTGAATATGGCAACTTTTTGGACCGCATGTTGATCGAACAACTTTTACATGGCTTAGAATTACGGGAGATGTGCGATGAAATAATTGGCAAAGAGCCAGCTACCTTCATCGAGGCATACAATATCGCAAATGCCCTTGAAGCTACATGAAAAATAACCAATGAAGTTCAAGTTATGGCTTCGACCCAGTCCAAAAAAAAAACAACTAAGTTAGGTTACACACAGTCAAAGACAAAAAGGGCAAAACGCATAAAATTCAGACTCACAATCGTAGTTGAAATAGCAGACAACTAAAATACATACCTACACATTCCAGAAACACCGAAAATTCTAGTAAATATGCTGGGTGTGGTGGTTCTTACACACGTCGGCTCTCTAAATTCAAAGATGCAACCTGCCATACATATGGAACAAGAGGGCACATACCACGCATTTATAGATCGTCTAGTAAGAGCAAAAACCAATCAGCCCACGCCTGGAAAGACAAAGGACCCGCTGAAAACATAGACATAGTTGATTGTGTTGACGACACGATCAGACTTCATTGAGTAAACTCGATCCAGAATAACCACAAGCAAGTCCTCAAGGTTTAAATGGATGGACGACAAATTGATATGAAATTGGACACTGACGCACCACTTTTTATCGTTAGCATGAATGTACTTCAAACAATAAAACGAAACTTTACCTTATTGAAAACAGTTCGTCAATTTTCGAGTTACACAGGGCATCGGATTAAAAGTCTTCGAAGGATTCCTGTAAATGTCACTTTCGGTAAAGAAACTGCTCAACTCAACTTATATATTGTCGAAGGCAATTTCGAATTGATTTCGCATTTCGTCAAAGAGATCAATGTTGCACAGATTTTCTCGAAGCCAAAAGAAACCAACGCGTTTTCTACAATCTCATCAAACCTCACATCGGAACAAACGAAAGAACTTGACAAAATTGTATCACGATACCAAGATATTTTCAGTAAAGAAGCTGGAAAACTGCTGAAGTCAAATTTAAATCAAATGTTAAACCCGTTTTCGTACGAGCAGGAAAACTTCCGAATGCATTGCGCGGTGTCTTCGCAAAAGTCGTTGATCAGAAACTCGCTTCAGGTCAATACATTAAAGTCGACAATTCGGAATGGGCCTCTATACTCACGTTGTGGTATAAAAGGACGGCCGTTTAAGAATAACCGGTAATTACAAATCCACTCTTAATGCTCAATAATAATTGAGGAGTACCCAATTCCAAAAGCAGAGCATATTTTCAATCAGATGAAAGGCGTAAAACTATTTTGCTATTTAGATTTCACGGATGCTTACACCCATCTTACGGTCAGCGATGAATTCAGTCATGCTCCTACTTGGAACACAGTAACCCTTGGTCTCATTTGCTCACGACAACGGCGTCTTCAAAATTATAAAGAAAGCTTGCATATTTTTAATGATATCGGTGCCTTCGGAGACAATTTCGAAAATTTGCAGTGCATGTTGTTCCATAGTAATACAGGAAAATTCAAACCGCTATAACTTCGCTGAATATGGTTCAATCTTTATGAAACTTTCAGGATAGGTTAATCTTATAAACATTCATCTATGTGCTGATGTGCTTTTTTGTAGTTGAACTTTGAAGAGAGCACCACTTTACACCTACATACAAAATTTGATCTTTCTAGCTTGAGTAGTTTCCGAGAAAAACTGCTGTGACACACGGACGGACGGACGGACGGACAGACAGACGGACAGACAGGACGCGATTTTAGTAGGGTTTTGTAAAATTATTTTACAAAACCCTAAAAATCAGACAAAAATATAGAAGCTATTAAAAACAGCTAAGCCACATAAGTTTGAAGAATTGCAACTTTTTTTGGGCAAAGCGATTTACTACTATTCATTCATACTAAATCTTGGATCAAAAGTAAGACCACTTCGAGATATGGTCAAAATTGAAGACATGACATGTTTGAAAGAAGCAAACAGAGCTTAGAATGAACTAAAGAGCATTCTGACCTCTCCACAAGTGCTCATGCCCTACGATCCCGCACCATCTCTTCTTTTAGCCACAGATGCAAGCAAGACTAGTTTAGGTGCAGTTTTATCGCATCACTTTTTGGATGGCAGAGAAAGACCGGTAGCTTTTGCAAGCCACACAATGAGTCAGGCAGAGCAACGATACCATAAATCGACAAAGAGGCGTTGGCAGTAGTATGAGCAGCTCAAAAGTTTTTCTATTATCTATACGCCCGGCATTTTATTTTGATAACAGATCACAAACAATTGACACAGATCATTCATCCAACGAAATCTCTTCCAGTTCTGTACATTAGCCGTATGGGAAACTACGCTGATTACTTGGCTCATTTCGATTATGAGGTAGTATTCAAAACTTCGAAACAAAACCTGATGCCGACTATTGCTCTCGTGTACTCTTAGCCAACACTGAAGTGTCAGTCAACATCCTGTATTTTAAAAAATAATCTGAAGCTACAGACGAATACGATGAATTCGATGATTTCGTAGTCTGTCAAATCAACCGATTGCCTATTCATGTTGACCGCATCACAAAAGAAACATGAAGAGACCCTAAATTGGGCGGAATCGCCCAATTGCACGAATTAAGATGCAACTTAGCTGACTATGAAAACAAAATACCAGAGCCCAATTATACTCTGGCTGCAAGATGCCTACTCTTTGAATACAGAGTGATTATACCAAAGACTCTACAGGATGATATACTTTGAGATCTACATGCAGCACACCTAGGTATTGTGAAAATGAAAGGCAAAGGCCAATAGATAAAAGACTATTGGTCTGGTATCGATGGAAACATTGAACGAGTTGCAAAATTCAGTGAATCGTGAGCAGAAACCTCACACGCTCTGCCTAAATTTCGGACTACACGTAGACTACGCCAGGCCCGTAGCTGGATCAATGTTATTAATTTTAGTTGATGCATGTAGCAAATGGATTGAAGTTGAGGTTATGAAATCGACTACACCAACTGCTAAAATAGCAACGTTGGATAAACTATTTGTAGCGTATAGAGTTCTAGTCACGATCGTTTCCGATAATGGGCCGTAATTTCCTTCCGACCGATTCAGGATGTTCTTAGCCAATTCGGAAGTCAAATACCACAAATTATCGACGCCTTACCACCCTTTTACAAACGGTCAAGCGGAACAGTTCGTTGAAACAATAAAAGACACACTGTAAGCAATTTCAACAACACCAAGTACTTTAAGACAGAACCTAAACAAATGCCTGCAGTTTCATGGAAAAGCTCCACATACGACGACAAACTTAGCGGCCGCATCAGTCTTTCTTGGTCAAAACATGGTGTGGAGACTATAAGATCTTGTACGATCTTATAGTCTCCACACCGAAATCACAGAGAAGAAGTCAGCTCCATTCATCCATCGTTTCGAGAACCACACTCGCACTAACTCCACACTCTACATATTCCACAAAAGACCTCGAACAACTAGTGATCAACACTAAACTAGCCATTAGCAAACTGCTGCAGAAACAACAGAGAAATGCAAGATATATTGCAATAGATATACTATAAAAAATATGCACTTACATAAGAAAGACGAATTTCCTCGAAGATCATAAGATATTAAGGCACCTTCAGAAAAACTTACGTGTAACCTACTAACAGTGACAAAGGCAGACAAAGGACATACAATGGTGATTCTAAAAACAACAGACTACGTACAAAAAAGAATAGACTTTATTAACGCCAATGGATACAAACTGGTAAACAAAGATCCCACTAATAATTTTCAAGCAGGCTTACGCACTGCTATTATAAAATTTCCACTAATCATTCCTCCTAATACTAAACACCGCTACATAAACCCAAATCCATCCACATCACCCCTTAAAGCATAACCTAAGCTCCACAAACCCAAAATCCCTATCCGGTCTATTGTCCATTAGTGCCCAGCTCCTGATTCTCAATTAGCACGGTACTTGCCAACGATAATGGCTTATATAGTGCACTTTGACGACAAATACACATTAAAGAACAGCTATGATCTAGTGAACTCTACCACCTCTTTAACATTGACTTATCACTAGATATCACCAACCTCTATACGTCTATACCCGTTCATTCAATAACAGCTGACTATTCACAGATCACCTAGTCAACCTCATAAAGACAACAATCAAACAGAACTACTTTAAGTTCAATAACAACACAAACATTGCCATGAACGGTCTGGGTAGGGACACCCAAAGTCATGAATAATGTCAGAAATATTCTTACAAACTTTGAAAGAAGTGTTTTTACTCAAAATCGTCAAAAGATTCAATGTAATATTTTACAGACGATATGTGGATGACTGTTTCATTGCTATTGACTCATAAGAAAATAAACAAGATGAACTACTTATCTTTATGAATTAAATACACCCGAATATAAATTTCACTACAAAAGAAGAAAGAAACGAACAACTCAATTACATTAGACAGCAAAATATACAGAAAACCAATCACAACTGATTATACCATACATATAATATCTAACCACCCCATGTAACATAAGCTAGCAGCGTATAGATCGATGATGCAGAGATTCACTCCATCCCCATGACTCCTACTAACTATTCCAACGAACCAAACAACATTTGCAGAATAGCTAGTAATAACGGATACAAACAACTTGACATTGACACTTGTTACACAGTACACACAAAAACAGGAACGCCAATTGACCGAACCTCATAAGAACAATCAACAGAGAATTTCATTAACATACATATGCAAAGAAATATACAAACTATCAAACTTCCATAGGAAATGCAAACTGCATTCAAAACTAACAACCGCATCAATTTACGAGAACAGGGGCATATCCAAACTGACATGCAAGGACTGCGACATGGTATACATAGGAAAGACAACACGGAAACTAACAACAAGATACAAAGAGCACTTAGGACCATTCTTACACAAGAAGGCCGACTCCAATTCTGCGACACACCTACAAAACCACGCATATGAGCCTGACGCTATGACAAACTCTATGACATTGCCACACAAACAAAACAAAGGACCGAGACTTAGAAAGGCTTGAAATATATAAACATGGAAAAATAGAGGGTAACATTATCAACTACCAACTTCTTACAAATTTCAACTCAATTTTCTCAGTACTAGACCACACTCTCCGATGTAAACCAAAACCAAGTTAAACAGAACAAACGAACATCCAACAATCAGAAAAAAAGGCGTAATATCCCTCTGCCTGACCTAAGTTAGTCCCTGACCTTATTTAGTACTACCTGCTTAACCCATCCTCCAACTATATAAAGTTATTCGGTTCAACACATCCTTTAGACACTGAAGATGACTCAAAGGAGTCAAAACGCGTCTGCTCACATAACCAAGCAAGGTCCCACGGCGTTTAAAGAAAAAAACAATTTATTTAATGCTGCCATTCCTAACCTAGTTGCAATTTACGAGTTAGAAAGTCCCATTCCGGTGCAAGAAGGAACAAAAAAGAGAAAGTTGATCCTGTCGACGATGATTAGCTGTGCGCTGAGTAACAACGAGAAGTTGACTCGAAAACGCCAGCGTGGACAGATCAGCGCGAGGTTGTCGGTTTACGGCTCACATCGTATTCGGGAACTTTTCAGTGAAAGTTCCAAATCAAGTAATTTACAAACTAAAACAAATTTTGGGCACCACCTGGATGCCCAACTCTTTTTGTGGGCCGTGATCGTTCTCAGCAAGGACGAAATCGTCTTGAATATTGCGCATGGCTAATTGCTTACATTTTTCTTTTTTAATCCCTTTCGGTAGGTTACTTCGGCCATTGGCAGCTTTTTCGCCAACCAATGGGTTTTGCCCTTTTAACTCCGGACACCTGCTTATTCGTAAGTGCGAAAATATTTTATAATGGCCACTTGTGCTCTGGGAAAAACCCACCCCACGACACCGCGAAGCTAGCTTACCAACGCACTTACGCATCCCCAGACAAGGCGATTTCCAGCTCAGCACTGATTCCGCTCGCTGAGGCGGCCAACCACTGCAACAGTCCTATACGGGCTTAATAACATCCCACTAAAACCACTACAAAAGGAGAGCGGTCATGCCTGCAATGACTAGCGCCGCCAGGCCAGAGACTGTTGGATATGTGGTTGCTATTCTCAGTGCTGCTCTCCCTTGTGTCTATGCAGCTCCTTACTGAATGCTTCGCTCGATGTTTCTACTGCACACAGAGGCACGGGCTCTATAGTACTCATAAAAACTCACCTTCTTGTTAGGTTGGGTTCCTCTATGTTGGCCACACGTTCACTTAGAGCCGATATGCCTGAAGCAGTTGCCCCAATTCGCTCATAGGTTTAGCAGACTTACGAAAATCAATTAGGCAGGATTTCAACCAGCTTAAGACCTACATATAAACTTTTCCTATTTTGGGACAATTTTTGGGTATTTTTTAGGGCGTGTCTAATTTGCCCATGCTTTGCTATCAAAATAAGAAAGTGATATATTTTTAGGCTGATTTTAAATCAACATTAGGCCAGTATTACTCATGCATTGCCATTTTTGAAACTTTTTGAGCTTCTTTTCAGCTAATTTCTTTTTAGGGTATTGTAAAATCATTTTACAATAGCCTACTAAAATCGCGTCTTGTCTCGTCCGTCCATCCGACCGTGTGTCACACCACTTTTTCTCGCAAACTACATAAGCTAGATACATAAGATTTTGTAAGTAGGTGCGAAGTGATGCCCTCTTCAAAGTTTTTACACGAAAAATTATTTATAAGGTCTTTAAGGGGGGTCTCCCCATATAGGGGAATTGCCCCTGAAAAAAAAGTTTTCATCGCATGTAGGCAATATGGGTATCAAATGAAAGGTCTTAATGAGAACTTTTCAAAATAGGTCTTAAAATGACAAATTTTGGTTCGAGGGGTGCAGGGGAAGGGGAAATGTACACCTTTGACCCGAAAAATCTGAAAAAAATCATGAATGTAGGCCTTTATGAGTACAACAACAACAAATACATGAGAAGTCGAAATTCACTCAACTTTGTTAGTAATAGTATGATTTATCGATTTTATATTTTCTTAAATAAAATCTTAACGGTGCCCTTAAATTTAATGATATTCGGTACCCAGATGACTATTAATAAGATTGATTTGTCCTGAAAGTTTCATAAAGATTGAATGGTATTTAATGAAGTTATAGCGATTTAAATTTTCCTGTATTACTATGTAACAATACGCGCTGGCTATGGAACAATATGCGCTTTTTACCGACTCATACTACACCTTTGCTAGGATTTGCATGAAAATTTCAGGAATGATAGCTATCATGAATTTCTTTGAGAATTGGCTCAGCTAGCGCTATTAGTAATCGTAAAGCAAAATAGTGGCTGTTTTAAATGCAAAGATTGAATAATTTTGATGTATTTTGCCCCAACTTCAACGTTTAAGGTGCATGCTTTGAACACTTGATTCAATTTAATTAATGCCTGAGGATGAGTACCTACAATTAATGCTCATACGTGAAACAAGTAGAGGAGGCAGGAGAGAGCTCCTAGCAAATGGGCTCTGTAACCATTCTAGGATTCGAAAAAATAGCCCATGAATCGATGATTACAGTACAGGGGAGTGGCCGCTGAACAAACAATTTCATCAAAGGTAGCCGATATGAATATCAAATGAAAGTTCTTTATAAGAGCTTTTCAAAACAGTACTTAAACTGACAATTTTTCCTTCACAAGGGCAACAACTACCTTAGAAGTCGAAATTCGATCAACTTTGTTAATAATAGTACATTTTTAAAATTTTGCTTTTTTTGTCTATCAAATCAAGATGGGACCCTTAAATTTCCCAAAATCTGCAATTTAAGTTTTCTGAACAATAAACAGCTAAGTTACAGCCGATTGAATATCTAACAATTACAACAACATTAACACGTGATACTAGGGAGATACGCGCTTGCAACGGACCTAGACACTACAAATATGTAGGAATTTTGATCAAAATTTTAGAAATGGTTTGGAATATTCATGTGTTATCATGACTAATCTAGCGACGAGGTCAAAACACTTGAAACAAAATAGTGGTGGGCTTAAAATCATAATAACCATAATAATTTTTCGAACCCAATTTGTGGAAGCTGTATATTAGTCAAGTTTTGATATACAGGATATATTGTTTGATTCACTAATTTTTTTACAATACTCTTCTGGCAGGAGCATCCTCCTGGTACTTCCACTTGTTTTTATTTCAGTTTCAAATGAAAACAGTCTATTCATTTTGTTATCATGGTTAATTTGTTACTGATAATATTGAAAGTTAATTGCTACATGTTAAAACAAGAAATTTATTTTTTTGCCAAGGGATTCGTTAGTATATTTATATGTTTCGAAATTTCTCTTCACAAATAATTTAAATATCAATATTTGAATTAGCATAGTTTGAAAGGACATTCAAAAATATTGTAAGAATTGATTTGTTGATATCCAAGGCTGATTTCTTAAATTTCTTTTTGATTTATTTTAATTCAATTTTAAAATTTGCTTAATTAATATGTAGATCCTTTTGAAATTTTTATTCAATTTTACTATGCTCAACATAATTTCAATTCTTATTTATTTCTATCACTCTTAAATTTAAATGCAATTTAAACTATTTTTGCATATAACTCGTTTATTCGCACCTAACTTCAATGCTAAATCACCCAATTTAATCTGAATAATAGACGCGTGTCATGCATTGTTTGAAAGCGGAAAAGGTTTTCTTATTAGGTGTACTAAATTGAATTCATGTATATAAGAGCTCAATATTACTTCCATTCTTCATTATTAGAATTACAATGTATCAAATACTGAAGAATTTTGTATGCATTCCATTCACCATTATTTCCCAAAAATTTCACGTTCAAAGACCGCGTTTCGCACTCTGATTTGCACGCTTCTATTGACTCAACCCACCTGCCAACTCCTGACAAACGACAGTAAATTGATATTATCTTTCAATGCCGTTGCCATAATTTTCGAACGGTCTGAGCAAAACTCTTCCCTGATATCGACAGCTATCACGGAGAGTACTTAACCCTAAACAAATTGACTCATGCGCTTGCGTCCCTCGTGGGTCTGCTTTATATCCTCGTGAACTCGAATGTGGGCCTCTATGTCTCAACCACATTCATGGAATGGTGTCGTGGGCTGCGCATTCAAGCAGTGGATGTCCATCTAAACTTCCTTGTGTGCATTCTTTAGAAAATTTGAAGATATTAAACAATCCGAAAGAATATTACCAATTGGAAACACCACGTTCAAATTTAAAAACGAATCAAATTTTCACCACAATCATTCTTTACGAACTTTCTAAAATGTTTACAAACAAAAACGCTGGCTATGAAATGCCATTAATTCGCACAAACCGAGGTTAAATCGTTGATTTTAGAACAGTAAATCTTAAAGCAAATCTCCAACCGAAACTTTTCCCCGTTTTGACGACTAATCACTGACGCAAACACACGCCAAGCCATATTTCTATACGACACTTTTCTTCTTCACCCACACGGCTGACGTCAAGTGGCGATTCAGTTGCAGAGATCTATTCACCACACTGCCGATGTCAAGTGGCAATTTAGTGGCAGAGATCGGTCATCCAAAACTGGCCAGCTGATCCCAATCGTGTAGGGATGGCAGATCTGTATAGGGCATCGCTCGGTGGGACCGCCGGCTATGACGACTGTTTGTGGCATAATATGCATTTTGCGGGTGCCTATACATATGCGATGGCTGATACATTTGCGGGTGCATTGGCTGATTTATCGAGTAGTTCGCAAGGGTGAAGTGCTCAATTGATACATGCCCGTACCTTGACTTAGAGCTTATACGCCTGAAGCAGTAGCCCTTATTCGCTCAGAGGTTTAGCAAGCTGACGAAAATCAATTAGGCTGTGTTTGGACCAGTTTAAGACCCGAATATAAACTTTTCCTATTTTGGGATATTTTTTGGGTATTTCTTCGACGTGCTTATTTCTGCCCTGTTTACTATTGAAATAAGAAAGTGATTAAATGTTTAAACTAATTTTATATCAACATTAGGCAAATATCGCTCACGCATTGCCATTTATCTGATTTTTAGTCCTTTTTAGGCCTCTTTTCCGCTGATTAAATTTTCATTGAGTTTTCGGGTCATGTTTTGGCTTAAAACTGACATGATTAGCCACATTTAGGCGGTGTTTAGACCTTGATTACGGACGCGGACAGCTTTCACTTTGCTTGAAAATTATGCTGGTTTTTAATTTATCTACAAATACTGTATAATCCCTCTTGAAATTAAACAACTGGCACACAATATATACAATGAAAAAAATCTAGCGATATCCAGCAGTCAGTTAAATTATTTACATTTATATTGCTTAATTTCTCTTTAAATAATATGAGCAGCATACATAGGAAAACAATGCCCCAAATATACAAATCTGTGATAAGACCTGTGTTATGCTATGGGCGTGAACCATAAACCCTAACCCAAGCACCCGCAGATATATTGGATGCCTTTGAGCGATGGGTACTTAGGTGAATAATCCGAGCAAAGCCAGACGAGGACCAATGGTGAACTCGATACAACCATGAGCTGTATGAAATTTTTGACGAGCCGGAGGTCCCAACGGTAAGACTATGGAAGCTGCAATGGGCTGGCCATGTGAATCGTATGTAGGAGCAACGGATAACCTAATATGTATTCTTTGGGAGAACTGAAGGCCGGAGATCAGTGGTAAAACCGAGGAAACTCTGGTCTGACTCAGTCGACGAAGACAGTTCATCGCTGCTCGGATTTGGAAATTAGAGGACGTGGTCAATGTACCAAAACTTGGATGCGCTATTTGCAGGAAGTGAAGGTCCGAGAGGGGCCGATTGCTACGAAGAAGAAGAAGAAGAATATGAACTTTTTCTGAAACTCAACAGCAAAGAAAAATAAGTAAGGCTACAAATCCACGAGGCTGTAACAAAATCACTAAGCGGCTGAAGAAAAGTACCTCAAATATCCAAAAATAATACACGGCAAATACAATACCGAATATGTGGCCAAATTTCTGTATTTATTGTAGATGCCAAAACAACAAAGAACGGTAGTGAAAGAGATAAAATACATCTAAAAAAACAGCTTGCAAATGAAATATTTTATTCAGTATAGATACTCTTGTAGACCAGCTGTATACACAGGAACACAAAGTTCCAAGCATAAAAATCTGTAATAAGACCTGTATTTTACTACGGGTATGAAACATGGACTCTCACTAAGCCATTCAGAAGTGTATAATGAACACCTTCCTGAGGTAAGCTATCGTAATGAAACTAGACGAAGGCTAATGGCGAGTCCGATGCAACCTATTTTGTAAATTTTTGACTAACCGGAGGTCTCAGTGATTGAAAGATTGCAGAATCTGAAATGAATTGGAATTCCACGGCCAAACAATATGTGCCTGAAAAGGTATTTGTTAGGAGAACTCAAGGGTAGAGATCAGTGGGTGAACTGAGAAAACGCTGGTGCAACTCGCACTGTGAAGGCAATTCATCGCTGTTCGGATTTTGAAATTGGAAAACATGATTGATGGACCCAGTCAGTTGAAAGTGCCATTTGTAGGATGCAAAGGCCAATGAAGAACTTCAATGCTACGAAGAAGAAGATGAACGTTTTAGCCAAAGCTTTTTCTGATCTTTATATGCTCATTTGTTCTTTTTTTAATTGTAGCGTATCATCTGTTGCTGTCTGGAATAGATCTGTTCTTGCAAACTTACAAATCTAGAGATGGTTGCATGTTTAATTATCGCTTAACAACCCTTCTTTCTTAGTTTAGCAAACTTCTGGAAAAAACAGTTCACAATGAATTATATCCTTCATTTAGCTGTATTCTGCGTGGTGTTGCTATTAGGGTGCTCATTCAATGAGCCAAATGTTCCTGGTTTAAGTCTCGTAGATGACAATGAGATTTATTGATTGATTCTTTGAACACTCTGTAAACCCATTCAGTTACGAGTATGATGCGAACTGGTTTAAAATCAGGAATATTGCAGCTTGATGGACGGGTACATGGGTAAAGCATGGTACTGACCATACCACCTTCTCGAGTGCCGAAACATATGATCAAGATAATGAGGTACTCTAAGTATCTGCAAGCGAATTCCCGAAAGGGGCTGTTGTGCTAACAAACACAAAATGTGAATAATATCACAAAAAAGTAAAGGCGGTCATATGTTTCATATTTTGAGTGAGTGGAGCCTTTTGTTACAAGAGCCAATGTCATTTCATCAGTCAAATCAACATTCCTTGTTACAAAAAAAAGAAGAATGTAAATATCTTAAAAAATTCATATCAATAATATTTGCCATATTGTGAAAATGGAGTAACAATGGTCTTTGTTTTAAATATAGTACATGCAAGTTAATAAATCAAAACCGGGTTATGTTAAAAAAATATATTTGAGGGCTGAGCCCGATGTTTACGATTTACAGGTTCACAAAAGACTGACTTAATAATTAACTTAAATCTACTTGATGGAAAATGATGCGACAGCATATTTCGTTTTTCCACAAATTGTGGAATTGCATCGCTCCAATTTCATGTTGGATGCAGCCATAGCGTCAGCAAAATTTGTAGCGTGGGAAAACGCTAACTCGCCCACCTTTAAATGCGATCGTCCTAGATTCGCTAAAAGAATTGAATGTCATTAAACCTGACATTTTTAAATGCTCTCGGTGGATCAACTCTAGGAGACGGGGATGGTGTTTGAAGATGCGTTGCAGCGGCTGTTGGTGAATCTGATGTTTATTTTACTTCGATCTTCGTAGTAGTTGGATTTGTCCTGAATCTTGAAATCAATTTGCATGTGATGAGGGTCAGTAGGTAGGATCCTATAATGGTAAGTAATCCATAAGTTACAATTTGATGCACAGTGGTTTCTGTTCGAAAATATTGTATTTCGCTGGTGTTATTGATGTGCAGGTCCCTCATTAACTTAAGTGAAAGGACTTCTTGATATGCTCTGCTTTGTGGAGATGGTTGTAATATAGCAAGCATTGCCTTAATCATTGTAGCTTCTCGGCTGACAAAAGTTTGCCCGTTTATGTTTACGCTCGTATTATGCATTTTTAGAAGGTAGGTCCCGTTTAGGTCGTAGCTGATATGATCTGCTTCGATTGGTCCAACATATTGATTCAGTAGTATGGTGTCTGATGCAATCTCTTTGATTGTTGGTACGTATGCGTTGCTGGTTTTATTGCAGCTGGCTGTTAGGCTCTTCAGGAGGTTTGGTATGCAGGAAGTGTTGGTGATGTCCAGAATTTCGTTTGATCTACAAATGGTCAAATAATTTATATTCTTACAATTTTTAATTACGCCAAATATCTTTTCATTTGCTTTTAGAATTTTGTTATATTTGATATCGTTTATTATTTGTTTCTTTTTAATTGCTTTAATCAAAAATGTATCGTAAATGAGGCTAGTAGTTAACGGAATGTTAATTATGTAGAGATGGGATGATAAATTTGTTATTATTTTAATATCAGCAAAGTCTAAAGCCTCCTCTATAGTGGAATATGGAAGAAGTTCCTTATCTAGAATATCTGTTGCTAGTTTTATTTCAGTTTTTGATAAAATGATTGAATTGAATTAATATTTTTCAGTTCTTCTTTAATTGATGACAATTTAAGTTGAATATTTAATACAATATTGTCCTTGGTTTGGCTATTTTCTTTAAATAATTCCAAAATTTGATTTGCAATTTTTGTTACATTATTAATTCTTTCTTGGTACATTTGATTGATTATAACTTGTCTGTTACTTTTTTCCAACATGTTATTAATTTTGGCCTTTATGGTGAGAAAATCCTTGTGATCTGGATTGCCTGCAATCCACTTCCACGTCGTACCGATAAAATCGAGTGATCTTTTCAATTTCCGTGGTTTTAGATTTTGGATTAGGTTTCGAATCTGCTGGAGCTCGTAGGAAAGATGAGACGCAGAGAGGGAGTGCCTGACTGTTGACAGATTAAGGATTGGTTCGATTTTTTCGACGAAATGTTCGTACTGGTCAATGTTGATTGTATGAATCAATTTAAAGTTTCCGTCCTGAATTTTTGCTTTACCTGTATGAAGAGTGACAATTTGGGAGCTTGAGTAGTCTAGGATTTCGACTTTCACGTTGACGATGAAAGGCAAGAGTCTGAAAGAGGACTTTTAATTACGTATGTGGCTTTTGTGGATAATTTTCCCAGATTCGGTCAAAACTGTTGATTTATTGTTTTTCTTTACAATTTCTTGTTTGTATCGAGCTGTTAATTTAGATCCCTTTCTTTTATTTTGTCTTACATAAATAATTTCTCCGATTTCGTATTGTTTAGTGGGTTGTCTTGTCTTATTGTGGTTAGCCAAGTCCTGTTCTTGTTTTTGTTTGAGTCTGTCAACGTTCGATAGTCGGATTCTTTCTAGTTCAGTTGGGTTTGTCCTCGGAGTTCAGCAAAAATGGAGCTCGATTGGTTTTTTTTTCGGTAGTGGAGTGAATCGTTAGAATACATTCGTGCACTGCTCGCAGCAGCAGGTTTTCAAAAGAGCTGGGTGGTCCATCTTTCTTTAGACATCTCATTATTTCACTAAGGGTACTGTGCCATCGCTCAACCTGTCCGTTCACCTCACTTTTATATGGGGGAGTTTTGTAAACCTTTATTTTAAGATCGTCTTCCATTAGAGAAGTTATAGAAGCTGATCGAAGGGAGCTTTCGTTATCGATTACAACTATCTCCGGGACACAGAAGTAGAAGAGCAAATCTGTAAGGGGCTGTTTGATATCTTCGATAGATTTCGAAGCAATTATTTTGGCCTGTCCGAGTTTTGAGAATTTGTCAATAGCTGTCAGAACTCGGTGCTTTTCAGTACTGAAGAGATCTATGTGGATGGTATGCCCTGGATAAGTAGGAATTGGTGTTGGATTCAATACAGGTATACTACATTGATTGACTAGGGACTTTATTCTCGCGGCCATTTTCGGAAAATAAAAGTGCTCAAGGAGTTGCAAGCGATTCCCTTCAGCATTGCGGTGTGCTCATTTGTGTATTTGAAGTATTTTATCTTCTTGCTCCACTACGCCGGGGATATCCTCGACAATTTTTTGTGTATATCGTATTCGATAACTTCTGAAATGATCTGGGTAGATTTTCTGAATGCGACTCATAGTTTGTTCGTCTGTTAAGAGCCCGGTTGTGGTGTTTGGATTTAGATAACGCTTGAAGGTATTTATAATATCGCTGTCGGTGTAATGAGGCTTAATGAGAGTGTGTCTTGAATAATTTGGGAAGGGATTCTGTATCTGGTAACTGTCTTCATCACCAAGTTTAAGGATAATTTGGTTTCTGAACACATTAATGGGTGACTCTACGGTGGGAATGAGGTTTTGCGACGAACTGTCATCGCTGTGCGCTATTGGGGTTAAGGAATTGACTAAAGTTGGTTTAGGAGGTCTCGACAGGGAGTCTGCAACTATGTTTTCTTTTCCTGGCTTATAATCCAATTCATGGTTATATTCTTCCAGGATGGACTTCCATCTTTTCATTTTGGTGTTCGTGTTTTTAGGGCTGAGGGCATAGGTAAGAGGCTGGTGGTCAGTAAAGATTTTAATTTTGCGCGAACCATAGAGGTAGCTTCCCAACGAGTCAAGAGCCCATATGATAGCGAGCATCTCTTTCTCGTTGGTAGCGTAGTTCTTCTCAGTTTTTGTTAGTGTCCTGGAAAAAAAAATACAATCGGTTTACTGTCTTGCGAAAGAATTGCACCAATGGCGTAGTCGGAAGCGTCCGTTGTTAATTGAAACTCCTTATCAAAGTTTGGATGATTCAGTACAACTTCTTAGGATATTAGGCAGTTTTTCAAGGTGTCGAACGCGTGTAAAGCCTCAGAGTCGAGGCGGATGATTTTATTTTTCGACTGAGTTTTGGACACTCGTCCATCTTCCCCTCTTAAAAGAGCTGTCAGGGGTTTTGCTATCTTCGCATAACCCTCAATAAAACGGTTGTAGTATCCAGACATTCCTAAGAAAGATCTAAGGTCTTTCAATGTTTTTGGTGTCGGTAATTTTGCAATAGCTTGAACTTTTTGGGGATTTGTTTTAATCCCGTCGCAACTAACCACAAATCCCAAGAACTCTATCTCGTTTTTGAGGAACTCGCATTTGTCCAACTGGATCTTTATGTTGGACGTTTCCAAAGTTGTTAGCACTTTCTCCAGATTTTTGAAGTGCTCGGCTTCGTCTTTACCAAATATGATGATATCGTCGATGTACACATAGCAGCGTACTCCTATGTGTTCTCGAAGTATGTCATCTAGAGTTCTTTGAAAAATTGATGGGGCGTTCTTCAGCCCAAATGGAAGGCGAGTGAACTCAAATTTCCCGTTATTAATCGAGAAAGCAGTCTTTGGTATGTCGCGTTCTTTAAGTGGAATTTGATGGAACCCACTTTTAAGATCGACTACAGAAAAATATTTATTCTTCCCCAGATTGGCCAAAATTTCACCTATATCCGGTATCGGATATTTGTCTGCAATGGTGACCGAATTAGGTGTACGGTAATCGATCACCATTTTGTACTTTTTCTCGCCTGATGCGTCCTGCTTCTTAGGGACAATCCACACCGGGGTGTTGTAAGGGGATTTAGATGGTCTAATTATTCCATCTTTCAGGAGTTTATTTACTTCCCTTTCAACTTCTTCCTTCAGGGCCCTGGGATACGGATATGATCTTGAATACACGGGATCGTCAGTTTTAGTTCGTATCTCCCCTTTGACCGTGCTGGTATAGGTCAGTTTCTCGTCGGGTTCCGTTAGTAGTTTAGAATGGTATTTAATGATGGCTTTTAATTTGGCTGCTTGTTCTGGGTTTAGGTGTGTAGTCCTGATGTCTATGCTATTTACCGTTTCTGAAATGTGTTGTTTTAAGGGAATAAGCAAACTCGGATATAGGGACATATAGTTTTCGTTGGTATGGATTACGGCTTTCAATTTCTTAAGAGTGTTGTTACCAATGATGCCGTCGAAGGTTATTAGGGTCGGAAGGATGAAAAATTGAATTTTGTCTGATTGTGGGCCGAATAAGTTAACGAACGCGTGATGCGTAATTTTGACGTTGCCTCCTACTGAATTAGCATAGAAGGCTTTATTGTTTGGCAATGGATTTTTAATATGTCTCGGTTGTACGTAGTTTTTGTTGGACCCGGTGTCCACTAAAAATCGTAAAAGCTCTCCACTTCTTGTAGCGTGGAAGTGAAGAGCGCCTCAGGCTAAAAAATAAATATCTTCTAATTGTTCTACTTGGTCGGTATTTGGATCGTCATTTGAGTCTATGTACTCAGTTAGGGTTTGGTCATGGTTTTCGTCCTCTTCATGTATGTCCTTTTCATATTCCTGTTCATTCACGTCATTTGTTTCGTCAGGCTCCGTGTAGTACAGTCTTTGGAATTTCTGGGGTTGGTGCTGCCTTTGCGAAGGTTGTTGAAAACGCTTTTGGGCAAAACGTTGATTTTGAGGCCGGTTGGCGTAATTAACACCATGGCTCCTTATGGACTGATCAACGTCCATAGGAACTGGTCCTCGTGGTGGTCGAGGAGGAGGTTTATCAAAATTACGCTCATGCTGGGGTTGTTGAAAGTTTGGTGCGAAGAAACGCTAGGGTTGTTGAAAGTTTGGTGCGAAGAATCGTGGTTTCTGTGGAGCCTGTGGATTATGCAGTAGTTCAGGATGAATTAATCTTCTAGGGGCAGGAACAGGTGTAGGCCTGAAATGGTCTTGCGAAATATTGCGAGGCGGTATTGGAGGAGGAATGTTTTGCCGTGATTTTCGCAAACTGTAGTTCGAATTATTTGCGTATTGGGACCGGTAGTCCATGTTTTGCAATTTGAAACATAGATGTAATGCCTGCGGTAGGTCCACTGGTTCACGAATTGCAAGCAGTCTGGGCAAATCACCTCTCAAACCTCTAACGAACGTACCAAGCGCTTTATCGCGATATGCCTGGGTCATTATATTCATCGCGTCTGGTCCCATTTCAATAGATCCTAGTTTATTTAGGATAAGAGACAAATGGTTATACACTTCTTGATAAAACTGTGAAACTGTATTTTCGCCTTGGACCAAGGTAGTCATTTGGTATTCCAAAGTGCCTGAGTCTCTCTTATCCGCGTAACGGAGAGTCAGACACTTGGAGATTTTTGTCCAATTCAAGGGCGTGTTATTGGATTCCAACGCGATGTCCGCGTGGCCGATAATTTTGTTTCTTATGACCGATAAAATTCCGTAATATTTTGGGGTACCCTTCAGATGGTCATAAATTTAGAGAATTCTATCGACGCTTTTACGCCAAGAGTTGAATTCACCTGGTTCCCCAGAGAATGGCCTCAAGCTCTTGACTACGTCTGGGATTTTATCCATATCGGACAAATTCCCCCGAACACCGATATTGATGGGCACATCAACATCATTATTTATATCGGATGCAGGATTAAACAATGAACTTAAAATTTGTCAACCCTGAACTCGGAAAATATCCTCGACCACCCGCGAAATAATTTGGGACATACCGTTGTCCAGTGCGTCATTAGGCGCATTATTAGGTGGATCAGTTGATTCATTATTTCCACCCGGAAGATTTAAAGGGGGTAGTGCGTCGGCAAGACCCTCAAGGTTTAATACTGGTGGTCTAATTAAGTTGTTGGGATTTGAAATTATTCCGGAAAAAGGAGATCACTAGATTTTTAAATTATCACTTCAATTCCCGAACTCACTTCACTTATTTCGATTAACGAGGCACTTTTCGACAGGCGTGAAATTAATTAATGTTGGAAAATTTTGTTAAAACTGAAAAAATTGTGTGCTGGGAAAAATATATGTGTATGTAAAAATGAAATGAAAAAATGGATATAAGACTAAAAATGTTCTTTTCTTTGTTTCGTTTGTATTTTTAATTTAAAATTTCAATTTATTTAGAGGATTTAATATTCTCATATTTTCAATCACAATCACTGATAATCATCATCATTATAATCAACTTTTTGACATTCAATCTATATTTTAATCACTGTTCCTTTTAATCGAATCTGTCATTGGCGTAATTTTACAATATTTGTTAATTTTTAATTTACTTACAAAAAAAATATTCCTGTTCTGGACATCATTTTCTTCCTATTTGATTCTTTAACAATTGAGTCCTCGGGTAGATTCCTCGATAATTCGTTGGTTTTTGAACCGCTTACTTCCACTGAGTGGCTGTCGTTTCGCAAAATCCTTTTTGTTCCCATGACGTCCTTTTTGCCTTTCCTGGTTATGCAAAGGCTACTTGGGGGCCGAATCAGCTATACGCACACGCAACACGAAATTGGGTTAATTTTGGATAATCGCTATGACTACACGACACGCACGATTTAATTAAACCGTTTACTACGTACTGTAATCGCGAACAAACATTCAAAGATCGTCGGCCAGTCTCAGCGCGACGTTAAGGCATTAGAACTTAATAAATTTGAATTTCAAATTTACTTTGCCAATCCTTTATGTTTTTTATGCGCACGGTGAAGCGGTCCCTGCTCGGGCGCCAGTTAATAAATCAAAACCGGGTTATGTTAAAAAAATATATTTGAGGGCTGAGCCCGATGTTTACGATTTACAGGTTCACAAAAGACTGACTTAATAATTAACTTAAATCTACTTGATGGAAAATGATGCGACAGCATATTTCGTGTTTCCACAAATTGTGGAATTGCATCGCTCCAATTTCATGTTGGATGCAGCCATAGCGTCAGCATAATTTGTAGCGCGGGAAAACGCTAACTTGCATATCATTGAAGTGTTTCTTGATTTTATTTGTTATTGGTGTCTATAGATGGTAAGTTGTGTGCAAAACCCTTCTGACAGAAGTGTTCTTCTCTCTACCCAGCATGTTTATATCCTGCAATCTGTATTATGCCAAAAGTTACATACATAATATCTACTGAGGCTCTATATCAATTCCTTCACCGATCCAGTCAATCGCCAACATTTCCTAATCACTTCGAAGTCCTACACAAGTGAACATGTTTGTAGCATCTCCCCAAAGTATCTTCAGGAAATCAAACCATATAATCGCTGTACGAGTATTCTCGGAAGACATGTGTAAATCTTTAAGTTGTTGGTGGCTTAGGCTTAGCTCGCATGCCTCACTATGCTCCAGATCCAGATAGCTTTAAATGATGGTGGCAACGTGGAAATTATCCACTCGAACTTTTATTGGTCATTGTAATGTTTGCAGTGTTACCTTAGAATGGATGCAGTTGATGTTGCAGGCTGGTGGATAGATGGACATGATTATGGTTGTTATGCAATGGTTTAACACATTACCTTCAAAATGTTGTAGTTGAGTTGTTGGTAAATATTTACAATGCCTGATAGCTGTAAAGATGACCACGTTTGGTGCCACGACATGTGTTCATGCGGCAATTTCGCAATGCTACGGATCGAGAATGCGAATTATTGACTGCATTACGAATACTAGTGATTTATTTGGACGCAATTGAAGTGTCAGTTTCACCTTCAAAGACCTTATGCCGTCAAACGTGAGAAAGTTACATCAAGTTATTTGTAATTACCTCAATTTGTTATTAAACACCGATAATTAAAGTTCAGTTGAAAAGGGTTGCCAGTATTTCAATTATGCAATTGCCCATAGAGCATTTACGATTGCTTCCAGAAATAATTTACTAGACTTAGCTTGCACATGTCGAGTTAAAAGAATTTTACTGAGGAATTATATCTTGAATGCTGTGACCACAAAGCAATTTAAATAGTGAAGCATATTATCAATCCAATTACTGGTGCATGCCTAGCAATGCTTTAATTGAAACGCGACTTCCTACTTTCCAAAATCAATATCTAGCTGTAAAAACTTTAAGCTCATCCTAAGAATTACTCAAGATATTATCAAACACTCCTCATTCTACCCTACAATTGCGCGTTACATCAACTTCGTTTGAGTAATCTCAACACTACTCAGCCATTGAAGGAACCACTCAAGACATCTGAAAGTATGAAGGAATTCAAGAAAAGATTTTCAAATGCATTTGAACGTATAATTTGCAGTGCTGGTAGATATACCAGTATGTGATGACTAGGTATAGAACCAAGCTTCCAATCTGACCTAATGATAAATATTACTTAGAAAGGTGTCGGTTAAGGTGCAAACACATATGAATTCTTAGCAAATCGATTAATTGTTGAAAATGCGGCTTGGGTTGATGGATTGTGATCGAAATGAGAGATTCGACGTTGATCACATTATCGTTCCTTCTGAGATTCATCGGTACGCCACTTATTACTTAATTACTGTGATGGCTCAGTGAAAAGCCGAAACATTAGCGAGAATGTAAGGTTGTAACGGGACTATATTAAAGTGATCTTCATGCACATATGAGCCGTTAGACGTCTTCGCCTTACATGGAAGTGATGTTTTTATATGAAAACCATTGATATACTCGTAATTCAGAATTGGAATTTGGCTTGGTGGTTCGAGCTGGCCACGTGTAAGCATATTGCTTTAAGTGACGAATGGATTTAGTTGGTGAATGTGTTTTAGAAAACAGATGAAAATAATCTTTGACGAGGGAGAGAACTACATCAAATTTTTGAATAATCGTTAAGTCTAGGAGTGTGATTTATAAGGTATAATTGTCTGAATTAGATTGGATCCGATTTTTGAAATCAGAAAACGGCTATGTATTGAGCTCTTCTTTATTTGATATTGCATCGGAAAATATTTTTTTTGCTTGAATAATTGGTGAAATTATGTTGCAGAGACTATTAAATACTCCTACAAGAAGGTTTTCATAATACATCTTTACACTATAACTTTGATGCGAATGTTTTAAGAACAAGACATTTTCAATATGGTATAGTTCCAAGAAGGCAATTTTCGATGCTTTACCATTCAGCATTGTCCATCAGTTTGTCCGTCATATAGTGGGCTTATTTTTATTTGTACAAGGATAAACTTGCCATATATATATATATATATATATATATATATATATATATATATATATATATATATATATATATATATCTATATATATATATATATATATATATATATATATATATATATATATATATATATATATACAGTATATATCGTTTATAACGACATCGGATATAACGACATATCGGCTTTTACGACGAATTTCAAAAGTCCCGGCCGGGAAAAGCACTTTTGTATGTAAGAACTGTCGTTTATAACGACATCGGATATAACGACGAAACTAATATAGCGACGGGAAATTGAAAGATGAACTGGTTAAATTTGAGCCTTATAACGACGGACTCACGAATACAGTAAGATTACTCAAAGGAATTATCGAATAAGGGGAATCACCGGGGTATGAAAACAAACGCGACAGAACATAAACAGTCAGTTCAGTGTTTTGTTTAGTGGAAGTTGATTTCTTAGTTTCCTATAAAAGTTCCAATATTTAAACAGCTTAACGAAGGTCGACATGGCAAAAAGAAAGGCGTTCACAATCGCTGAAAAAGCAGCAATTATTTGGCGTCTGGAAGCTGGAGAGTCAAATTTCTGCATTGCCAAAGAATTTGATGTAAGTTCTAAATAAATATGCAGTTAGTAAAAACACTGTATATGCATGTTATTTCATCTTAGGTGGCACATTCAACAATTTCCACGATGTGGAAAAATCGCGATAAAATACAGAGTGTATATGAAAATAGCTCTAAATCATTAAAATTAAAAAAGGTTAGGTCTTGTAAACAATCTAGAGTAAACGACGCTTTATTTGAATGGTTCAAAATTCAAAGAAGTCGCAATATTCCCATCAGCGGTCCTATTTTGCAAGCAAAAGCGGACGATTTTGCAAGAAAACTTGGATTAAAAGATTTTAAATGCACAGTGGGATGGATCCAAAGGTTTAGAAAAAGGCACAACATTATTTTTGGCAAAATAAGTGGAGAAGCGGCAGATGTACCGGAAGGGATGTGTAACGATTGGTTAACAACAGTATGGCCAAATTTAAGAAAAGGATATAAAGACGAAGAAATATTCAACACAGATGAAACCGGTTTGTTTTTTAGAATGATGCCTGATAAAACAATGAAGTTTAAAGGAGAAAAGTGTGTCGGAGGTAAACTTTCTAAAGAAAGAGTGACTGTTCTTGTAACAGCAAATATGACTGGCTCGGAAAAATTAAAACTAGTGGTTATTGGCAAAGCTAAACGGCCTCGATGTTTTAAAAATGCTAAATCACTACCTGTCGAATATGAAAATAACCCAAGAGCCTGGATGACATCAGCCTTATTTGAAAAAATTATTTTGCGATGGGACAGTAAGCTGATTCGACAAAAAAAGAAAATTTTATTGCTCTTAGACAACTGTCCCGCTCACCCGAATATTCAAAACTTAAAAGCAATAAAATTAGTCTTTCTTCCTCCAAATACTACGGCAGTTCTCCAACCATTGGATCAAGGCGTAATCAAGTCACTGAAAACACATTTTAGAAAAGTTCAAATTATGAAACTTTTAAAAGACATCGACGAAAATGGTGTGCCTAAAAAAATGCATATCCTTGAAGCCATTTTTCTGATTTCAAAAGCTTGGGATCGTGTTTCTCAACGCACAATAACCAATTGTTTTGCACATGCAGGATTTTATTTAAACGCAACAGAAAACTCTTTTCATCAAGATGATTCCCTACCCTTAGCGGAATGGCGACGGCTACAAAACGATCAAAATGAAGTTGAGGATAATCTATCTTTGGCTCAATGGGTCTGCGCTTTGGCTGTAGATGACTTGGCATCACAAGAATGTTGGGAACATTTTCCAAGCATTGATGAAGAACTTGAAACGGCGGAGGACATGACGGTAGAGGAAATTTTAGCTATCTCAAATCAAGATTTGGAGTCGGGTATAAATAACGACGAAGAGGAAATGAATCCAACTATCGATTTCCAACCACCTACCTCTAAAGATGCTTTTTCAGCGATTCAAACGGTACAACATTTTTTTACATTTAATGAGGATTTAAAAGAGGCTAAAACAGATTTCGCTTTACTACATTTGGAGAAAGTAAATGAACAACACTTTTTAGAAAACCGAAAATCACAAAAACAAACAATGATCACCGATTTTTTTTCTTAAAATTAAATCTGGCTAAGTTAAGTTGTTGTGTCTATTCTTTAGTATGTATCATTTCTGTTGTATTCAATTAACTTTCTCATTTCTATCATAAATAAAGAGTATATTTGAGTATTATTATTATGTTTGGATATAGCGACCTACGGTTATAACGACGGAATTTCACTGGTCCCTTCAACGTCGTTATAAGAAATATATACTGTATATACATATATATGTATATATATATGTATGTATATATATATTTATATATATATATATATATATATATATATATATATATATATATATATGTATATATATATATATATATTTATATAAATATATATATATATATATATATATATATATATATATATATATATATATATATATATATATGTTTATATATATACATTTATATATATATATATATATATATATATATATATATATATATATATATATATATATATATATATATATATATATATATATATATTATATATATATATGTATTTATATATTTATATATATATATATATATATATATATATATATATATGTATATATATATATATATATATATATATATATATATATATATATATATATATAAATATTTATATATATATATATACGAGGTGTGTTCAAAAAATATCGCGAATTTTGTTTTTTTTCAAAAATTATTTATTTATTCATGAATATCTATTTTGTCCCCTTCAAAGTAATCCCCATGAGATATTATACACTTGTGCCAACGGTTTTTCCAATCTTCGAAGCACTTCAAAAAATCATTTTTTTTAATCTGGTTCAGCTCCTCCTTCGATGCCGTCTTTATCTCGTCAAGCGTAGCGTAACGTCGTCCTTTCATGGGCCTCTTCAGTTTAGGAAACAAGAAAAAGTCACAGGGGGCCAGATCTGGGGAATACGGTGGCTGCGGCATCATGAGTGTGTTGTTTTTGGCCAAAAAGTCGCGCACAAGCAACGATGTGTGAGCAGGGGCGTTATCGTGGTGCAAAAGCCAATTTTTGTTATCCCACAATTCCGGGCGTTTCTGGCGGATTGCTTCGCGCAAATTGCGCATAACTTGCAGGTAATATTCTTTATTGACCGTTCTTCCCTGTGGCAAGAACTCATGATGCACCACGCCCCTGCAATCGAAGAAAACTGTCAGCAAAACTTTCACATTCGACCGAACTTGGCGCGCTTTTTTCGGTCTTGGTTCATGCGGCAGCTTCCATTGAGATGATTGAGCTTTGGTTTCCACGTCATAACCATAAACCCACGATTCGTCACCAGTTATGACCCTCTGGAGCAAATTTGGTTCGTCGCGGACAGAGTTTAACATCTCATTAGCAATGTTCATGCGTTGCTGTTTTTGGTCGCAATTGAGCAATTTTGGTACGAATTTCGCGGCGACCCGTCTCATGCCCAAATCGTTGATAAAAATCGAATGGCACGAGCCAATCGATATGTTTAGGTCCTCAGCAGCTTCTCTAACGGTGATTCGACGATTGGCCAATACCATTTTCTCCACTTCATTAATTTTTTCGTCTGTTGTTGAAGTGCTCGGGCGTCCGGCACGCTCTTCGTCGTTCACATCTTCTCGGCCTTCTAAAAACATTTTGTACCACCGATAAACGTTGCTTCGGTCCAAGGTAGCTTCTCCGTATGCCAAAGTCAACATTGGGAATGCATCCGCGCACTTAATTTCGTTTTTCACACAAAATTTGATACACGTTCTTTGATCCATTTTTTTTTGAATAAGTAAAAATCGAAGACGATTGAAAACACGTGCAAGTAAAGCAGCTATCACCAATTAAGTGAAGATTCGAAATGGCCGAGCTTGTCAGCATAAGTGACAGACATGAGTACAAACATAACGCCACAAAAAAATCGAAATTCGAATATACGTAACCCGCGAAAATTCAAAATTCGTGATACTTTTTGAACACACCTCGTATATACATATATATATATATATATATATATATATATATATATATATATATATATATATATATATATATATATATATATATATATATATATATATGCATATTTATATATATATATATATATATATATATATATATATATATATATATATATATATATATATATATATATATATATATATATATATATATATATATATATATATACACGACCGGCCAAAAGTTTAGGACCAACACCATGAAAGAAGAAAAATGAACCAAAACTCAAATTATAAAGTAGAAGGTTTAATTTTTGATTAAAATATTTATTAACTAGTACAAATAGATTATAAATCAAACAAAAGTATAAGTACATGTCAACTCTTAACTTTAAAAATGCCACTTATATGTTAAAAAAATATTTTTGTCAAAAAAGCCTCCTTTGCATTTTATCACTTTTTTCACTAATCTTTGCGAACCGTCAATCAATTTGTCAATAGTTTCTGATGAAATTTGGTTCCAGCTTTCTTTTAGAGCCTTCCACATGTCTCCCTGTGTGGAGGGGCAACAGCTCCGCACATTTCTATCCAGCTCATCCCACAGAAACTCAATCGGATTTAGGTCCGGACTCTGAGGGGGCCACACCATATTTTGTAAAATCCCTTATGCTTCTTTCCCTTCTAAATAGTCCCTGCATAATTTAGCACTTTGTTTGAGATCGTTATCTTGTCGGAAAAAAATTCATTTCCAATTAATCGTAGGCCCAACGGAATGGCATTTCGTTGAAGTATTTGTTTATACTGCTCCTTTTTCATGATTCCATTGATTCGTACCAGATCCCCAGTTCCACGGCTCGAGAAACATCCCCAGACCATAATGGAACCACCGCCGTGCTTGACTGTTGGCACCACACAGACTGGCAGCATCTTTTCCTCGGCGCTACGTCGAACATAAAGTCGTCGTTTTGATCCAAAAATTTGAAATTTGGATTCGTCTGTCCAAAGAACTTTTTTGAAGTCTTCTGTGGTCCAGTCTCGATGGGTAAGGGCCCACTGCATGCGTTTCTTTTTATTTTATGGTCGTAGAAGCGGTTTTGGAACTGCGACCCGGCCAAATAACCCAGCATCTCTTAGTCGTCGTTTTACCGTAGTCATTGACACAGGTTTCGATCGAGAGCTGTTCATTTGTTCGCGGATTTGTGGTGCTGTTAGAAGTCTATTTCACTTGCTGGTAATGACGATTAGATTATCCTCACTTTGAGTGGTACATCACGAACGGGGCAGGTCAGAGAAATATTACAATGACTTTACCTGTTAGTCATTGAAGGGGCTTTAATTAATGCTTGGGAACAATTGACCTTTCTAGTATGCAAACATAAAAATATGCACTTGTTAGATATTCTTTAGTAGCAATAGAATACTCAGGTATTCAAATTAGATCTTCAGCAGATGTCCTTTTGATGATATGTATACACGCGACATATATATATATATATATATATATATATATATATATATATATATATATGTATATATATATATATATATATATATATATATATATATATATATATATATATATATTGTCGCGTGCTATGGTTCGCGGCCAATAATGGTAATGTTCCGGGAAAGTGAAAACGCACTGTCTTTTAAATTAAGTTAAAAGAGTTTATTTACAAAAAATGCACAATCATGAATTTCACTATTTTACATATCGCATTTTACTGTCTATCAACTTTATATTTCAACTGTCTATATCACTTCACTATTAATCAATATCGCGTTTACTTCGCGCTACACTATATCGCAGTTATACTATCGTGGTCGTACTATATTCCCCATTCATTCAGCTCGGCTTTTTATAGGGTCTCTAGTCATTCAATCCATTCCTCGTACGTTGGCGAACTACCTGGAATATTCGAGCAATTCTGAATGGCGCAGTAACGTCACTTTCAGATGTTGATCATGCTTGGTGGATTCTTCTGCTTTTGAGTACATTCGTTTGTTGGTCATAATGTTGTTGCAAAGAAAATTGCCACAGTAGCTCGCAGAATTATTTGCACATGTAACACTGCCCCCGTCTCAGTTCTTTTCGCCCCGAAATGATGTGCCGCCAGTTGTAGTCAAGTCTCCCTGGATGTAATACGGGGCAAGACAGTCCAGGTGCACGATTTTCAGTTTGGCCCTCGGTTTACGCTATTCCTGTATGCAATATACGACATCCTTAATTTACTTTGTAGCCCGGTATGGTCCCTCTCAGCTATGCTGCAACTTTGGGGATCTACCCTCCCGCCATTGTGGGTTGTATAGCCACACCAAGTCATCTTGCTGGAAGCCAGTAGAATCATCAGATCATACCTGGTCTTCATGCGGTCAGTAGCTGGTTCGAGGTGTTTTCGCACGGTCCGATGTATTTGGTTCAACCGTTGTCTTAGCTCACTTGCATACTCCGAGATCGTTTGGGGTTCCCTTTGATGCATGTCCGGCAGCTCTGTACGCCATCAAGAATAATGGGATGTGTCGGTCCCAGTCCCTTTGGTTCTCGTCAACCACTTGGCCAGGTGTTTATTGAGTGTGCCGTTGAAACGTTCGACCATTCCATCGGATTGGGGATGCAGCGGTGTTCTCCTCATTTTCCATATCCCCAGCTGCTCGCACATTTCGCTAAAAACTAGTGACTCAAAGTTTCAGCCTTGATCCGAATGTAGTTCGGAAGGTACGCCCTACCTACGGACCCAATTCAACACTAGCTGTTCGGCTACGGTAGTTGCTTCCTGGTTGGGAATGGGGTAGACTTCGGACCACTTGCTGAAATAATCAGCCACAACCAGCGTGCACCGATTACTCCATTCGGATTCAGGAAAAGGTCCTGCGATGTCAACAACAATCCTTTCAAACGGTACACCCACATTGTAGGTTTGCATTTGTCCTCTCAGTCGTCGCTTTGGACCTTTGACGGAAGCGCAAATTGTGCAACTGCGACACCAGTCCTCTACGTCTCCTCAAGCGTGGAGCCAGTAGAATCTTTCCCGCAATTTCGCTAAGTTCTTGTCAACACCAATGTGACCTCCCGAGGATCCTTCATGCATCTCCTCAACCACATCGTGGATTCAGCTTTTGGGAAGTATAGTTTGCATCCTATAGGAGCTGCTATCCGCCGTTTCCCATTTCCGCTTGAGTACGCCACCCTCCACCTGAAGGGAGTTCCATTGTGCCCAATAGCTTTTCAAGGTGGCAATGCATCGAAACGTCCTTCCACTCAGGTCGCCCAGTTGTCTTCTCCCATACGAGCAATGGTCCGATGTCTTCATCGCCTACTGGGCATTTTGAATCTCCTCCGATGACCAACCTTCATCAAATTCGGCCGTTATCACTTGCAGATGAACGGTGGGCTCTTTTTCCTCAATCCGTCGGCAATGCTTGCAGTTAGCTGGACATGGACGATGAGATAGGGCGTCAGCATTTCCTTGAACTCCACCCTTCCGATGAACAATTTCATAGTCGTATGACTGCAATCTTTCGATCCATCTCGCAACTTGTCCTTCGGGGTTTTTTGAAGTTGAGCAGCCATGTCAACGATGCATGGTCCGTTCGAAGAACAAATTTCTGGCCATATGGGTAATTGTAGGACTGCTTGGTGGCCTTTATTATAGCCAATAGCTCCTTCCTGGTCATGCAGTAGTTCCTCTCACTTTTGAGAAAACTCGACTGTAATATGAGAGGACTCACTCTTCACCATCGATCTGCTGGGAGAGTACAGCTCCGATCCCACCGTTGCTCGCATCGGTGTCAACTACAAACATTTTTCCGGGTTTTGGATATGCCAGCACAGGTGATTCACACAGCTTCTCCTTCAAGGTCGCAAAGATCACCTGGCATTGTTTATACCAGACATATGGACGATTTTTCTCGGTTAGCTGATGGAAACACTTAGCTATTTTGGCAAAGTCTTTGACGATTCTTCGATAGTTGGTCACCAGATCCAGGGAACTTCATAGTTGGCGCTTGTTGTTTGGTGATGGCCAGCTTTTCACGGCTTCAATTTTCCCAGGGCCTGTTTTGACCCCTTCTGCTGATACGACGTGTTCCAGGTATTTTACTGCAGCTGCAAAGAGGGTACACTTGTAGGGACTAAGCTTCATATTCACCTGTCGCGATCGGGAGAAAACATCTTCCAAGTTCCGCACATGCTCTTCAAACGTTCTCCCGATAACAATGATGTCATCGAGGTACAACAAGCAGGTTTTTCAGATAAGGCCCCTTAGCACGTATTCCATCAGGCGTTCGAAAGTGGCTGGAGCATTGCAAAGCCCAAATGGCATCACTACAAATTTCCACAATCTGGTCCCAACTGAAAATGTGGTGTTCTCTCGGTCCTTCTTGTCGATTTCTATCTGCCAGTAGCCACTCTTGAGATCGAGTGTAGAAAACCATTTCTCGTTGGCTGAAGTGTCCATGATGTCGTCGATGCGTGGAAACAGGTAACTATCTTTCGTAGTGATGTCGTTTAGCTGATTATAGTCGACACAAAAACGAGTGCTACCATCCTTTTTCTAGAACTACTGGCGTGGCCCATGGACTGACAGAAGGTTCGATAGCACCTTGTTTTTCCATGTCCGAGACCAATGCGCTCGCTTCTGTTTGTTTGGATATAGGAAGACGTCTTGGTGCTTTTCGAATCAGCTTGGCTCCCTGTATATCTATGACGTGAGTTACCATACTCGTTCGGCCTTGATCATCCGGACTTATTGAGAAAATGTCACTGTACTTGGTGACCAGATTAGAGGCTCGCTCGAATAGCTACACTGGCAATTGGACTTGCTTCAATATTGCAAACGTGGGTTCCCGGGCTTTATCTGCGTCTTAACTCCTTTTCCAATGATGGTCGTGAGTGGCTTTCAAAGAGGTGATGGTGGAAACAGGCTGGCAGCTGCCGATGACTTCTCACGCTTTTATGCTCGTGGATGAGTCTGCGGTGTTAAGGACTCTAACCGGCACGTATCTGTTCCTTAAAGATCTTACAAGATCGGTGGTATCCAGAATCACCATCAAGCTTGGCCCATACAATGCTTTCGGAAGGATTCGCTCCATCAGTGTCGGTACATACTACTAAATTCATCTTGGGAATTCGGACGCGCGGACCCTCCAACAATACTTCGACATTCTGCCATTTCAATAGCCATTTGCCCAAATCCAATGTGATTCCATGTGGTAACAGCAAATCCGACAATGTCATCCATGATGTTCGTGATCAGAAAATTATGTCGGAACGCAAGCTCTCCCAACTGTATCTGAAAGTTGATCTCTCCATGAACAGGTGCAGTTTCTCCCGTAGCTGTCCGTAGTGAGATAATCCTGGCTTTGTGAACTAGTTGTTACCTCACATAGTCTGGTCGGATAATCGACCGAGTTGCACCAGTGTCGATTTTTATGGTGCAATGTTCTCCGTCAACTTTACCCCGAAGGTATAAATCTGCTTCTCCACAATGTAGTCTTGACACGGTGATGGTGCTGCTGGGGACGTTGATCCTCCTAGCCAACCTCTACCCCACGCAGTTGGCTCTTATATGTTTCCCGACCCCTCAGTTTGAAGGGCTTCCATTCTGGGCTCCTGACTCGGTCTAGATCTGCTCCCAGCTCGGTTTTCTTCGCTTCTTGCAGTCTCTTTGTAGGTGCCCCTTCTCTCCGCAGCATCTTGGTGAACCATTTACATGCGGGTCTCGCTCAATTTCCACCGCTCACACCTGCACTCGTCTACCACTACCACGTGAACCCGGGCAGTGGTACGAGTCACATTTTTCGCTACCTCAAAGTTCAGACTATAAGCCAATGCGTCCTTAACTGTTTGCTTTTGAGCTAAACGCACGGTTTGTTGCAATTCCTGGTCCTTTAATGCGCTGATGAATGCTTCTGCTGCTGCGTCATCTCGATGTTCTGAGTCATAAGCTGGGCAAGCCAAAAGTGTCAGTCGCTCAATGTATTGTGCTAGCTGCTGTAAGGTTTCGCCAGACTTCTGCATCCGATGCCGTAGCTGTGACCGATAAATCTGTTTCAGATGATCGTCTCCATATGGCATGTCGAGCACATTCATTATAGCAGCCGGATTTGAATGCAACTCAACGGGGATAGTCTGCAAAAGCTCGACAGCTGGGCCTCTTAGAGCAACAATCAATGCAGTTGCTCGTTCTTGCTCATTCCAGTGATTTATCCGAGCGGCTGCTTCAAACTGGGCTTTGTAAATAGTCCAGACCGTTTGCCCGTCAAATATTGGTGCTTGTAAATTTCTGGATGTGCTTTGCGCTGGGGTTATCAGTGAGGCTGGTGAGGTGGTTACTACTGCCTTGGCTGCTCCCAATTTGTTTTTCATGTTTTCCATCTCATGGTTGACTCTCTCCTCTACCTGGTTGATATCATGGTTGATTCTCTCCTCAACCTGGCTGATCTCATGGTTGATTTTCTCCTCGTCCTGGTAAACCTTTTCCTCTACGCATTTAATTTGTTTGTTCAGCCTACCGAGCTCCGCTTTTGTTTCGGTTGACAGTTTTTGTAAATCTGCTTTCAAATCGGTTGACTGTTTTTGAAAATCTGCCTTAATTTCGATCGATTGTTGGTCCAGCTTCGCTAATTGTTCATTTAGCTTCACTGATTGTTTGTCTAGCTTCGCAGTTAAACTGGATGTTAAACTGAAAGACTGTTGTCGCTACTCTTGCTGCATCAGCATCAACATTTGTATCAGCGCATTTTCGGGTTCCTTTGATTTTGGTGTTTCTGTTTTTCCGCCTTTTGCGCTTTTTTCCACATCTGAGGGCTCACTTGAATCCAAATAGATGCCTTCCGACTCGATCACGCCACGCAAACGTGCAATCAGTATGGCCTTTGTACCTTGTGTAGCCAGATATCACTGTGTCAACTCCTCCTTAAGCTCCTGTATGGTCAATTCATTAATTTTTAAGATGTAAGCTTCCTAGCATTTTTATTATTTCGGCTATTGTTTCCACCACTTTCACTATTGTGCACTTTAAAAACTTCTGACACCACTGTCGCGTGCTATGGGTCGCGGCCAATAATTTTAATGTTCCGGGAAAGTGAAAACGCGCTGTCTCTTAAATTAAGTTAAAAGAGTTTATTTAGTATAAATGCACAATCATTAATTTAACAATTTCATCAATTTTACTTTCACTTTGTCTATAAATTTTTAATTCAACTGTCTTAACTAAAATCACTTCACAATCAATCAATCAATATCGCCTTTACCTCGCGCTCCACTCTATCGCAGTTTTTACTTTATTGCGGTTGTAATAATCCCCCCCCCATTCATTCTGCTCGCCTTTATATGGGGTCTCTAGCCATTCAATCCATTTCTCGTACATTGGCGAATGCTTTGACGAGAGCTAGCTGGCGTCACTTTCAGATGTTGATCGTGCTTGGTGGGTTCTTGTGCTTTCGAGTACATTCGTTTGTCGATCATGATGTTCTTAATGGTTGTGAAAACAATTGCGACAGTAGCTCGCAGAATTATTTGTACATGTGACTATAAATATATATATATATATATATATATATATATATATATATATATATATATATATATATATATATATATATAAATATATATATATATATATATATATATATATATTATATATATATATATATATATATATATATATATATATATATATATAATATATATATATATATATATATATATATATCTATATATATATATATATATATATATATATATATATATGTGTGTGTATATACACACACACACACATATATATCTATATATATATATATATAAACACACACACACATATATATATATATATATGTATATATATATATATATATATATATATATATATATATATATATATATATATATATATATATATATATATATATATATATATATATAAATATATATTTAGATATATCTACCTATATACATTTACATACATACATACATGCATATATATATATATATATATATATATATATATATATATATATATATATATATACTACTGTGCTCCAAAAAATAAGGTGACATTTGACTTTAAACTGGGTGCGTCGAAGGATTTGGAGAATAATTTTTTTTTTGGTTGGTAGTACTGTCAGTGACATCTATGCCAAATTCACATGTCAAAATATTCATTAGTATTTGAGATACGCGTCGTTTTGTGAGCTGCTAAAAGTGAGTTTTTGGTTTTTTGCGATGTCAAAATTTGTAAAATTTGCATTAAATTCTGTTTGCGAAATCAATTTCCTGCTGCGGATACGTTGAAGATAGTGCAGAAAGCCTTTGGTGATGAGGCTTTGTCTAAAATAAATGTTTACACGTGATATAGTGAGTCCCAAGCCGGCCGTGAACGTGTCGAAGACGAAGAGCGTCCTAGGCACCCATGAACCTCTTCTCTCCTTCGATTATCGTGGTGTTGTGCATTATGAACTCCTTCCGCCGGGCCAAACAGTCAACCAGGAATATTATTTGAACGTTATGCGTCGTTTGCGTAACGCTATCCGCTTAAAAAGGCCGGGATTGTGGAAAGACAATTCTTGGTTTTTACACCACGATAATGCACCATCCCATACTGCACTCGTAATTCGTGATCATTTCACCAAAAACTCAACCCATATCGTTCCTTAACCACCGTATGCACCTGGTCTGGCACTGTGCGACTTCTGGCTGTTCAGCAAGCTCAAAAGACCGCTCCGGGGACACCGTTTTGATACGATAGAGGAGATTGACCCCGCAGCGTAGACGGAACTGAAGGCCATCCCGGAAACGACACGTATCTCAAACACTAATGAATATTTTGACATGAAATTTGACATAGATGTCACTGACAGTACTACCAACCTAAAAAAAATTCTCCAAATCCTTTGACGCGCACAGTTTAAATTCAAATGTCACCTTATTTTTCGGTCACAGTAGTATATATTGTATATAAGGTGTTCCTTAGACGTAGCAAAAATCTTCGTAAATAACTGTCTTTTAGCGCTTTATAATATGTTAATTGCTACTCGGAAATATACATACTTTAGCTAAGTATGAATGAAAAGTTAAATTAAAATCGTACCGTGACTCTTTCTGACTACTCTTACAGTGAAAACTATGTATGTTGGCCATCTATGGTTCCATGGAAGAATTATCAACATCCGCAGGAGCCCAACTTGTACTTTGAAGGGGTACATATTGATATTTTTTTAATGTATATGTTATCCTTTTAAGGAATGACAAATTATGATTTGTAAATAATTACCAACTGTAATGCACACCTAAAATAGGTAGATCTAGGCAGTCCTAAAGGTTTATAGCAGTTTTGGCAGATCTGGAAAAGTCAAGCGAATTCATTCTTTGGGAAAGCTCGATCGATTTCGGAAACAATAATCTGTTGGACTTTTTTTGTTTTTAGGTCTTTGAAAAAAACTTTTTTTTAACAAACACATACTAGGTTCGCGATATGAATTCAAAAAGAGAGAGTCCAGGGGGAGGCAAAGTGTATCAACATTTTGTATCCCCCCCATAGCTTTTGTGTCGGGACGTCGAGGGGGAGGCGAAATGGACAATCAATATTTGTCTACCCTCCTTCGCGGTTGGATAACTTTGAGCTGAAAAATCCGAAAGTAATCACGAAGGTGAGCCTTTATGAATACAAGGGCAACAAATACCTCAGAAATAGAAAATTAAACAACTTTGCTAATAATAATATGATTTGTGAATTTTAACATTTGCACCCATAAAATCAAAATGGTATCTGTAACTTTTTGAAATCCAGCAATTACATAGAATCATCAAAAATGATGCAGTGGAGGAAGTATCGAAAATGTGTGCGAATTTGTGTATTTAGGCGCCAAAATAATGAGAACCAGTAATGAAAGACACGAAATACGCTGAAAAATACAGCGCGCGAATAAAATATTTTTTTCAATTTTGACGATCTTGAAGATCAGCTGCACACATAGGAAAACAAAGCCCCAAGTGCACGAATCTGTGATAAGACCTGTGTTATGACATGGATGAGAAACATGAACCCTAACCTAAACATCCGCAAATATATTCAATGCCTTTGAGCGATGCTCCCTGAGGTGAATAATCGGAGCGAAGCTAGACGGGGACCAATGGTGACTTCGATACAACCAGGAGCTGTATGAAATTTTTGACAAGCCGGAGGTTTCAACGATTGTAAGACCATGGGAGCTGCAACGGGCTGGTCACATGAATCGTATGGACGAACAACGGATACCCAAAATGGTATTCGTTAGGAGAACTGAAGGCCGGAGACCAGTGAGAAAACCGAAGAAACACTGGTCTTACTCGGTCAACGAAGATAGTTCATCCCTGCTCAAATTTCGAAATTGGAGGACGTGGTCAATAGACCGAGACAGTTGGAGGCGCTATTTGTAAGAAGCAAAGGCCCGCAAGGGGCTGTTATGCTATGAAGCAGAAGAAGAAGAAGAAGTGAACATCGGTAAGAGTTGAACTTGAAAAAATGCATGTTCGTGTATGCAGAAATAGAGTTATTAGGAGAATGAATTGAATCGCGATGTGTAAATCCGGGTGTGCGCCATATAGAAAATATTCAAAACTATCGCCTTTCGAGAAATGTTAAAGAATGACAATCATGTCCAGATCTTTTCCCTTACTTTTGCTGGTTTGTTCCGAGCATCTTACGGATTGCTAAGCCATTACTGAATTTAGTTAAAGGAAATTGTCCATTCGAAATGACTGAGAAAGGTAAGCAAGCGTTTGTCAAGTTGCGTGATGAGCTGACAAAAGCCCCAGCTTTATTGTAACGCGAGTTTATCTCTTTCTTCTTCTTCTTCTTCTTCTTCTTAGCACTACAGCCCCTCTCGGGCCTTCACTTCCTGCAAATAGCGCCCCCAACTGTCTTGGTCCATTGACTGTGTCCTTCAATTTTGAAACCCGAGCAGCGATGAACTGTCTTCGTCGACCGAGTCAGACCAGCATTTCATCGGTTTCGCCACTGGTCTCCGGCCTTCAGTTCTCTCAATGAATACCTTTTTGGGTATCCGTTGTTCGTCCATATGATTCATGTGGCCAGCCCAATGGAGCTTCCACAGTCTTACCATCGATGAGACCTCCGGGTCGTCAAAAATTTCATACAGCTCATGGTTGTATCAAATTCGTCATTGGTCCCCGTCTAGCTTCGCTCCGGTTGTCCGCCTCAGGACCCATCGCTCAAAGGCGTTCAATATATTTGCGGATGCTTGGGTTAGGGTCCATTTTTCACACCCATAGCATAACAGTCTCTTTCATTGCCCGTCTTCGTTATTTTGGCACCTAAATACACAAATTCGCTAACATTTTCGATACTGTACTCGCCAAGTGTGATATTTTGTATACTTGAGGTATTTTTCCTCGACTGCGTCATGAGCTTTGTTTTATTTTAATTGGTTTGTAGCCCTACTAGTTTTGCTTTGCTGTCGAGTTTCAGGAAGAGTTCTTTGGCAGTTCTTAATGCCCGTGACAAAATGCTGATGTCGTCCACATAGGCTACTACCTGGTTCGACTTGAATAGTAATGTACCTTGCGTATCGACAGGTAGCTTCCTTATGACGTACTCCAGAGCTAAATTGAATAGGGATGGGGCCAGCCCATCTCCCTGCTTTAGTCCGATATTTGTTTCACAGGCACTGGTGAGTTGGTTATTGATGCGGACATGGGAGGTCGTCGACATCATTGTCATTTTGGTAAGATGGACTTATTTGGCTGGGATGCCAAAGCAAAGCATTATTTGGTATAGTACGTTACGATCATTACTATCGTATGCTTGCTTAAAGTCAACGAAAATTTGGTGCATGTCTATGTTGAACTCCCACCACTTTTCAAGTATCTGTTTAACTGTAAACAATTGGTCTATTGTCGATCTACCTGCTCTAAAACCACCTTGACACTCCATAATAATGCAATTGGTGTATGATCCGATTTTATTTTCTAAGATCTTTGAAAATATTTTGCACGCCGTACAAAGTAGTGATATGCCTCTATAATTTTCGCACTGTAGCTTGCCACTTTTGTTATGTATAGGGAATATAATTGATTGGCTCCACTGTTTCGGCATATGTTTTTGTTGCCAAATGTGCTAGATGACCTTATGAATAGCTTGATGAACACTACTGCCACCACATTCGATGAGCTCCACTAGAATCTCATAAATGCCCAGCGCTTTATTATCCTTTTGGGCTTTGATGGCGGAACAAACTTCATCCAGAGTTGGTGGGGCCAAGGGACGTTCTCCGCTGACATCTATAGGCTCCGATGTTCTGGAGCTATGCGGAGGATTCAGGATGTTGGTGAAATATGTTGCCCATCTTTCCTTAATCTTGGTTTCATCAACGATGATATTGCCAATTTTATCACGACAGAGCGTGGCCTTGGGCTGATAACCACGTTTCAGGCTTTTCACTACTTTATATGCTTGTCTTGTGTTGTTGGCCGATTAACCTTTATCTATACTTTTCAATTAGTCTTCATAGTATTTTCTTTTCTTAATCCTAATTATCTTATTCGCTGCTCTTCTGAGATTCTTATACTATTCTCTCTTTGTCCTAGTTTTCCTACCCATGTATTCTTTGTCTAACGCATTCTGGCACTCATCATCATACAAATCATTCCTCTTGCTCCGGACTTGATGCCCGATCGTCTGTTCTGCCACGGTCCCAATAGCCGCTTTCACTTCCATCCGTTCCCCGATGAGATAGCTCATTGCCAAACTTAGCGTTGAAATCACACGGAATAATTTTTGTGTCGTTTGTAGGCAATGAGTCCGTTTATCTTTCCTGGTGATTGTAAAGCGTTTCCTTCGTTTCTTCGTCCTTTTCTTCGGTGGGAGCGTGAACATTAATCAGCCAGATTTTAAAGAATTTCGCTTTTATACGGATCGCATACAACCGTACGTTTATTGCTTTAAAATCAAGAACGTGCGATTTAAACTCCGTTTCCACAATGAAGGCCACTCCGAATTCTCGTTTTCCAGTAGGCTTCCCACTTTTGAATATTGTGTGCGATCTCATGTCTTGAATGTTGTTTCCAGTCCAATGCGTTTCCTGGACTGCCAGTATTTTTAATTGACATTGACTGGCCTGTTGTCAAAGGTTCTTAACAGCGCCGAGGTAATTGAGTGATCTGATATTCAAGGATCCAATGCCATAGTCCTTTTTCTCGTTTGCAAGGTCATTGCTGTGAGTCCAATCCATTCCGAGGCCCACCTGCTGGTTTCGAAACATTTAAAAGTTTTCCAGGGATGGGGAGCCCCACCGTAGACGGTTCCAAGCCCGTTTAAGAAAGGAAGAGGGTTTGTTTCTCCAAACCCATAGCTTCCATGATTCCTCATCCCAACCCCGCAATTAAACGGTAGTAAATGCTCTCGGGGTCGCACATTGGGTTTACTGGTTCCCCAATAATGTAACATTAAATGTCGAGAAATGCTCATAACTGTAAATGCATCTACAGCTCTGCTACTAAATAATACTAACGCCTCCTTTGTGAGGGCGTAAGAGGGTGAAGGCGAATTTTTCGCCCCTGATAACGGAAGCGAAGTACAGGCGTACCTCGATATAAGTCGTTTCGCACAAAATCGTTTCACACATGAGACGCCAAATAATTCCTACCGCGATTCAATTCACGACAACTTTGCTTCACACTTGCGTCACTTTCCGAAACTTAAAAATTCGTAATTACCAAGAAAAGTACATAATTATGGAAAGTATAAGTTCATTCGAAACAAAAACATTTTGAAATGTTCAGCTTTTTTGTGAAGCAGTGTACTTATGACCTTAAATATGCTTCAAAGAATTATAAAATGTCCCCATTGCACAAAAATTATGTATTTGCTGAACAAGAAGAGTGTGCAGATTTATTAAAGAGGGAAATCTCCGAATATACACAAGTCAGAGTATTTTACATATACGAAAGGTTTCAGATTTCGTTTTTTTCTGTCTCGGGTTCGATTGCGTGAATAACATCGCGTGTGGTTTGGTAATTTGTGACTTTTGATGGGTGGAAAACGAAGTGCAGAAAATTTTACTGCGATCAGCTCGAAGAAAGCTAGAAACACAGTGAAAAGAAAATGGAAGTTTTAAAGCGCATTGATTCCGGTGAAAAAGTTACGTCTGTTGGACAAGCATTAAATTTAAATCGTACAACTGTCCATACTATAATAAAAACGCCAAAAAAATTTGAGCAAGTGTACAAGCTGGTTCATCTTAAGCATGCTCTGTAATTACGAAATCGCGAAGTTTTAACATGGAAACAATGGAAAAATTGTTAAGTATTTGGATCAAAGATCTCAATAAAAAAACCTGCCTCTCAGTACACTGATAATTCAAGAAAAAGCTAGGGCTTTGTTTGCATCCGTGAAGGAGCAAAATGGCGGTGGAACAGAATCATTCCAAGCAAGTTCTGGTTGGTTTCACAGATTTAAGAAGCGGAGCAATCTACATAACTTGAAACTATCGGGAGAATCAACAAGTGCGGATACAGATGCAGCCGCTGATTTTTTATCTACATTTGTGGATGTCATTTCAGAGGGAGGATATGCTCCACAACAGGTAAGCGTTTCCAGTTAAATTTGGACATATGGACAGTTCAAAACTCTCGATGTTACTATAGATCTTTAACGTGGACGAAACGGGCCTTTTTTGGAAGAGAATGCTCTCCAGGACATTTATCTCTGTAGAAGAAATTACCGCGTCCGGTTTCAAAACTTCAAAGGATAGACCAACATTGCTTCTTGGAACGAATTCTTCTGGAGACTTTAAGTTGAAGCCTTTGCTTATTTATTCTTCGGAAAATCCAAGAGCGATGAAGAACATTTGCAAAGAAAGATTACCCGTAATTTGGCGCTCGAATAAGAAGTCTTGGATAACTTCCGTAATTTTGAATGATTGGTTCCAAACATACTTTTGCCCGGCAGTGAAAGATTATTGCCTTAAAAATAACTTGTCCCACAAGGCAATACTAATTGTTGACAATGCACCGTCGCATCCAGTCAACTTGGACGAGTTCGAGGAGAATATCAAAGCGATATTTTTGCCCCCCAACACCACGTCCTTGCGCCAACCTATGGATCAGGGGGTGTTGGCTTCTTTTAAGGCTTACTACTTACGCAGGACATTCAAGCAACTTATTGCTGAAATTGATCAAGGGGACCAGGATACTGAAAAATCAACTATTCGAAGCTTTTGGCGCAATTTCAACGTTCTGAAAGCAGTTGAAAATATCAATGAGTCTTGGAAGGAAGTAAAAAATTCCAATTTGAATGCTGCGTGGAAAAACCTTTGGCCTGAATGCGTTAATAGGCAAATAAATCTGACAAATTCGCCTGACACCGTTCAATCGGATATTTTAAGTTTGGCTCATCAGATTGGTTTTAACGATGTAGACGAAAATAATTTGGCAGAATTATTACAATTGCACAATGATGAAATTTCAGCAGAGGAATTAATTCAACTTCTAGAAAATCATGATGATATTGAAACTGTAGTCGGTGAAATAAGGGAAAACCTTAGCTGCAGCCCTTCTTTAACTACTCAAAAATTATCGGAAGGTTTGGAATGCTTAAAGAAAGTCGAACAAATTTTTATTTTAGACACGGATAGGGAAAGACATGAAAAATTTATGCGACTCATCGATGGCGCATCTATTCCGTACAAGGAGCTATACACTGAAAAAAGGAATGCCACAATGCAGCGTACCATAGACTCATATTTTTCAAATTCATAAGCAACAACCTCGTCAATGCATGTTTCAAATGAAAATTTTTTCTCCGATTAACATAATTCTTAAAATATACAATAGTATCCTTCTTCATGTTTTTTTTTTTTTTTTTGTTCGTTTATTCACTTTAATAATAAATAATATTATAATATGAATTTTGTGCCTTAATTTTACCTAATTCGTTTACATATGCATTTTGCTTTGACCCGGTTTAAGTCGTTTCAACTGAAGTTGCCTTTCCCTGGAACGTATCCCTGTCGTAAATCGGGGTACGCCTGTAATAACCATGCCGCCGGAATGGAGGTTGGGCGAGTACATCTGGATTTGCTCTAATGTAGCGTCAAGATGACAATAAATTCCATCATAGTTTCTTGCTGGAAGCATTAGCTTTTGTCTATTCATAATGACAATTCGATACTTATTCACTTATTTGCATGGTTTATTTTTCCATATAGTTACTAATTGCAACTGGTCAACGATGACCCTAAGCAAAAAGAACATACGTAAATCCTCAAATTGCACGTTGGGTTTTGCAGTTGGAAGAGTATAATTACAGTATTCAACATCGAGGTGGTACAAATATGCGAAACTTTGACGCTTTGAGTCAGTGCCCTACAGTAGCATTGATCGGTATTTACGATATGGACATAAAAATTCAAATCACCTAAAATCGAGTCCTGCAGACATATTGGATGTCGGAATATCGAAACCGTATGTGCCGAATAATTTGTTGTAGTGTGCCTTTTAAACACCTACTTACAAAATTTAATGCTTCTAGCTTATGGTGCTTGCGAGAAAAGTTGTTGTTGCACACGGACAGACAGACAGATCGCAATTTTGGTAGGGTTTTGTAAAATTATTTTAAACAACAACTGGAACAACTTTACAAAACCATGCATAGAAAAATCGTTTGCTACTAGTCTACCGTACCAAATGCTAATATTATCACCCAGAATGGCGGGAAACCCGACTTGACAATCTACTGAAAATATATTCTGAGATTGTCTACCAAAGTATCAAAACATGACTGTCACACACCTTAGGAACCAATATTCACATCAACTTCCATTCTATCTACCATCCAGCGATCGGTATCTGAATATTAAAATAATTTCCAAACTAGTCCGCGAAATCTAACCATTGCATCTCCGTTGATACTTGAACCACTTAAAATTATGGGTTCAGTATTTGTTGTGGACTACATTTTTGGAAGTAATGAAGTCACCGATGATATTTTTGAACAGGTAAATAATGTGCAAGCGCCGCAGTCATATGCCGATCACGTCTCTGAATTTGATTTGCATATGTCGCCTCTTAACGTGCATGTAATCTGGGATATGGCAACTTGATTATGATGACGCGAGAGCGTCGAGTAGAAATTTTTCATGTTTATTGGTAAACACTGCGTGTATGTCTGTCACACGGTTACCCGATTTTGCAAAATTCTATCTTTATGTGAACTATTCAGAGTATGATATTATGCAGACATTGTTTAGAGGCTAGTATGCAAGTCGCACTTTTTTCCATAATTGGATTATTGATGTTGCTTCGACGGACATAGTGGCGGCATCGTATTAAGATGGAATGCATAAAAAGTTCATATATCATTTTGCAACTAGAAGAATTATTTATTTGTTGAAATATTAGTAGACGTGCAATAAGTTAACTTGAAAGTGTGTGTTTTGAATGCGTTTTTTAGGTAGTTTTGAAAGAGAATGGAAGTTCTTTTTATCAAATTTCTCTTTTTGGTCTTTGTGACTAATCCTGACGCATTATGCTTGCATTTTTAATTCAATAATACAGCACTCACCGTCTGTCGTTTTACAAGATACATTAACCGTGAACTGGTACACGTATCATTAATTCTCAGGTCGTAGATCAAGTTCAATGCGTCTATTGTTATGCAGTTCATATCAATATGAATCTACATAATAAGTTTCCTGCTAAGAAAAAAACCGATAAGATCACTTAGAGTCTTTGAGCTGTGTTACAATGAATATGTTAACCTGATCAGGCAGACAAATAGGTAGACACACTCTATTGTATGGTTCCAATTGAGCTATACTTGAAGCAACGTTCATTCTAGCAGAATAAAACAAATTTTAATTGTTTGGCAAATTAAGGTTCCTGAAACATTGTTGAGTTGACACTTCTCGATCATAGTACAATGGACTTAAATTCCTACAAAATCACGCAATGACTAGACAATGTGCATTAAATTCATAAGAATATCACTAAACTCACTTAAATAAAGGTTGATGTATATTCGATGGTGATTTAATGATGAGTCGATTATGTCAACGAGACTATAAAACATGTTCGAAGTAATGATTCGAGTGAAAGAAATCAAAAATTTGAATTATTAGAAATCAGAATAGGTAGTTAGGGGAAAGATGGCAGGAAGAATTTGCTGACAGTGGAAGTAGTGAAAGTAGTGGGGAAACAGAAGAAGTGGAAATTAGGAGAGACAAAAATATGGAGGACAATCAAGAAAGAGATAATTTGAAAAATATCAGAGACATAAATAAAGAATTGAATGGCATATCGCACAGTAAAGCTACATTCTTATATCAATTTATTATGAGTCGATAAAACCTTAATAAGCGGTCTTGAATGGGTTTCTGATGATAATGGACTGGTGAGTCCTAGTAAAGGGTGTTTTTTTAGAGGTATATGACGTTAAGTTGGCAACACTTTTTAATGCAACGTATGGTGTGATAACTGTCATGCATTTTATGGTCAGTTTGGTTTGCCACTTCATCATGAATAGGATGGAATGGAAGGCAATATTCCTCGCATTATTGGTGACATACAGCCCCCATTATTGGTTAGAGTGGTCGAAAATTGGACCTCTCGCTTGGACTTCCTCCGCGCCAATTATGGCACTCACATGCTCAAAATCATGCTTGAATAAAAATAACAGAGAATAATCTTTTCAATAAAACCAATTTTATGGCAATCAAAATAATTTATCTACAACTCTAAAAAACACCCTTTATAAAAGAAAAATACATTCCAAACTTATCGCCTTGATCAATATTATGGATATTTAAAGCACAACACATCTCTTCATAAGGCCCCGTGTAAAACCAAAAATAAACAAAAGTTCTCAGCCAAGCATTAAAAAATCCCCGTTGGCAGCCCCAGCCGGAAAGGTAAATTTCTCGTACGTAGCGTAAAGTTTCGAAAAAGAATTTGGCTTGCCTACTACTAAACTTCTTTCTGCAATTTTCGTAGTACCACATGGGAATTTATTAACATAAAAAAACCACTTTTGACCTACGTAGAAAATTTCCTCATTCTAGCTCATATGGTTTGCGAGAAAACTTGTTATGACGCACACACAAACGGGCGGACGGACGGACAGACAGACAAGTCGCGATTTTACAATTTTTAGGGTATTGTTAAAAATATTTTACAATATCCTAAAAATGATCTGGTTTATAAATTGTTTCAAGTAAAGTCATTTAAAACGTTTCCATGAAAAATATTCATTATTTCAGTTGGCACTGAAATAGCGAATTGCGCTTGCCTTCAGAACTTTGGGGGCCGCCATTTTGAATACATGAATTTGATTTTGAATTATTTTAAACCTTTGTATGCTAGGACCTAATCAATCAAGGTACTATCGCGTTCAAATAGGAGTTTAACTCTAGACAGGGCAAAATAATTCAATTTTTAAAGAAAATGGTAGCTGAAAATATTAGGCTTTAAATTTTCGACTTTTTTATTTTTCGTTCAATTTTGATAATTTCAATACAAGAACATAGTACAAAGATCCATAATCTCAAGTTTCATCAAAATCCGTTGGAAAATGTGACCGCTAGAGGGCCACAAAAACATGAAAAGAACGCATATTTAAACGGCCGCCATTTTGAAATTTGCAAATGCATAATCACCAAAATATCAAAGACTGTAAATCTAAGTGATATCTATCTTGAAACCAAGTTTCATATATGTCGGATTAAAATTTCGACTTTTAAAAGCCTTTGAAATTTTGACGTTCAACTGGCCGCCATTATGTTTTTTGCAACCTGACCTCCAGTGTTTTTACGTAATTCTTTCGATATTTATAATTTCTATCAAACTACCGAATATCATGAAAATCTGTTGAAAGCTTTGACGACTATTACAACAACAAAATTTTGCACGTTTTTCGACCTTTGAGCGGCCGCCATTTTGTTTCTGCCGTACCGACTTTGGAATTTTTATTGTGAGATTTATCACATACATCAATTAACCTTTGTACCAAATTTCATCCAAATCGGAGCTATGCTTTGGTCAGAACAGAAATCATGATTTTTCGTCTAAAATGGCCGCCATTTTGTTTTTGCCCAGCCGATATAGCAGGTTCACAAACATAACCGAGATAATTATTTAATACACCTTTCCTGAAAATTTGGTGAAAATCGAAGCAAAATTGCAACCTCTAGCGTGCACACAAGTTTCGTTATATCCCATATATATATATATATATATATATATATATATATATATATATATATATATATATATATATATATATATATATATATATATATATATATATATATATATATATATATATATATATATATATATATATATATATATATATATATATATATATATATATATATATATATGATGCTCTCCGCAATAGGTAAATTTCTCTCGAGAAATTTTCCTAAAAATACGAAAAGGTTGTCTCGTTAGTTTTAGGAAGTTGTAGAAGTAGTGGAATAAGATGAAATCGACAATGGTTCAAAAACGAAAGAAAGGTGGAGTAGAAGAAATATTTTTAAATGGCAGAGTAAGGGACTATTAGATGAGAAACGGTTTTGCACTTGAGATTAGAGTGTCGAGTGATTTCTGGAAGAAACCTAATTTGAATTCCCTAAACAAATTTCCATAGATCTCTTCTTGATAGAAAACATTGTATTGGAAGTACTATAGGTACTATTTACAATGGTAAACAAAATAAATGTTTAATCGCTCGAAATTCCCGACGACGTTGAAAAAAAATCGAAGACCCTCTAGATTTTACTTTTTTTTGTGGATGAGAGGTGAATGTCATTTACGCACAAAGTGTGGGACTTCCATGCACGCAAGTGACTGGACTACCCAGCAAACACCTTCCCTACCAGCCCACAGCCCAGCCTGGAGCCGCTTGACACATTACTTCGGGCCAGGTCTCGTTTTGTTACGTCTTGAGGCACCTTCAAGCTGGGGGATCCCTCCACTAGCGGGAGAGGAGAGAGGAATCACCAACAAGCGATCACCCTGCTCCAACACCCCTGGCTATGGTAAGCCAGCTTTTATCTTTGAGGACTGCCCGAACATAAGTGCCACTTGGTTCCATTTGTCAACCGATTCGAGCATCACCGCGATCCGGGGTGAGCTCTCCCGTCTCCGTGTAGAGGTCTCTTTGTAGCCTGTCCCATTTTGTGTGGCAGGCATTCTCCTCCTCTCCTGGGCAAAACTGCCAATCGGGGGACTGCGAGTTACCAATCTTGTACAGGTAAGACTGAAAATACCGATGCCCGCTCAAAAGCTGGGTCAGATAGAAGTCAGTCTCACCATGCCTTCGATTTAGCCACGGTCTCACATCCGGAATGAGGCGCGCAGTCCACCTTACTTTTGTGCAATTTACCCAAGACTGCTGCCAATCGTTGAGTGAGCGCTGTCCCTCCTCGGGGACAATTATCTCCCTTGTGTCCTCGTTTCAACGCAGGTAAATAGCGTGGCGCTCTTTAGCAAAGAGGGCGACAGGTGTCATGCCTGCAATAACCCTTGCCGCAAACTCAGAAACTGTCAGATATGAAGATGCAATCCTCAATGCTTCTCTTATCTGTACCTGTGCTAAGTGTTTTTGCTTTACCTCCTCACTAAGAGCTTCACCCCATATTTCCGCTCCGTACAGTAGCACTGACTCTACAGCACTCATCAGGAGAGGTATTCTTGATGGACTGGTTCCCCCCACGTTGTCCATAAGTCGACTCAGAGTCGGTAGTCCCGAAGCAGTCTTCTTGGCCATTGTCCTGATTTGTTCATAGAAACTCATCTTCGAGTCGATCAGTAGCCCCAGATACCGCCGGCTTTGATTCAATTAGTATGTCTCCAATACTGATCATACTTACTCTAGGGATTTCCTTTTTTGCAAGATGACCACTTCGGGTTTCTCTCGTGCTAAACTGAACCTGCAATCAGTCATCCAGTCTCTCGCTTGGCGCATTAGCATACCTAGCACAAGTCGCATTTCTACAATTGTCCGTCCAGTGACCAGAGCCGTGATATCATCCACATAGCCGGTCAAGCGCGACTCATCTGGAATCTCCAGTCTCAGTAGCTCGTTGGAAGACACACTCCACGGATCTGAACCAAGGATAGATCCCTGGGCAACACCCAATAACTTCCATCCTTCTTTGGCCTTGTGTTGTATTGTAAAGCAGGCTTCAGTCCTGGAGGTAGTCTCTCAAAAGCTGCATTAGACATTCTGGAACTTAAAAAGGGGTTTCCAGCGTATCCAAAATTACCACCCATCTAGTGAAGTTGAAGGCGTTCCTAACGTCAAGTGTCACCAACAGGCCGATCCGTCGCTTCTTGCGGCAATATGCCTCTGCCTTTTGGACTACGCTCACCACCTCTGGACTCGCACTAAACGTGGAACCTATTGCTTTAAAGCAGGAGAAAATACGTCCTCAGTAGCATGAGTCACGTCAGTGAGTCTTCCCGTGATGAGTTTCTCTAGCATTTTCCCAGCAGTATCTAGCATGCATAACGGGCGGTATGTAGACGGCAATCCATGATTTTCCTTCCCCTTGCTGATCAACACGAGTCTCACCACCTTCCATTATACTGGGAAAACCCAGTCCCGTAGGCAAACGTTGAATGTGTAGAGCAACAAGTCAGGACAATGGTGATGGATAAGTTGCAACACCTCAGCTGGGCAGCCATTGGGGCCTCGAGCGTTCCTCGCTTTCAGTGAAAGAACTGCCTCTTCCAATTCTAGCTGTGTGAAGAGTGGAAACTCGACTACTGTTTCACCATAACCAGGGTCAACACGGGCGGGATGGGCGGGGAAGAGTGCCCGCATTATCTCATCCATCTTTCCCATTTCATGTATGCAAGGCGTCCATAGAGCACCAAACTTCCGCATAACTAGCTTGTAGTCAGGGCTCCACGGATCCGTGTTCACATTGTCCACCAGACCTTGCCAGCAGCGAGCCCCTCTATTGTTAATTAATTTATGAAGGCATTTGTAGGCCGACTTATGTGCTGCCACTCGGATGCATGCCTGGCCACGATTCCGTGCCCGTTGAGCTTCATGTCGAAGCTTGTGACACTCTCTTCGCTTTCCAGCGATTTCAGTCGACCACCAGTACATAGGGGCTTGCCCTGCCGGGATTTCCGACGGGCATAGAAACATTACAAGCAGTTGCGATTATGCCCATAGCATCTTGAACAGCCACCCCACGCGAATCACCATGCAGCGGAGCAATTGCTGAGAGCACCTCGATGAACCTCTCGACGTAGATCCTCCTGATATTCCACCCAATTGTCGAGAGCATGGACGTCACGAAACAACATCACTGATATCAAGCAGGATGCACCAATGATCGCTGGCTGAGTATTCCTCTAATACTCTCCAATTGTGTATCCTCCATACTAAGGGCCCTGAGGCAAATGTCACGTCTGGCATGGTTTGTTCACAGCCAATACGGTAGAAAGTCAGCGTATTTCCGGGGCTAGGATTCGTTTTCTATTCGAAGCATGCCCCATTCGATTGCTCTAATGTTCAAATCCCCCCAACGAGCACGTTGCCGTCTGCACTCAAGACAGTGCCCTCCAAAGCATTCAGCTTGGCTTGGAAAGATGATATCGATTCTTTCAGCGTTATATACACACTAAAAAAGGTAGTCACTGCGCACCAAACTCACACGAAGCACAACTCTCCACCTGAAGATCACTGTTCCAAATGCAGATGGTGGCGGCACCAGTCCCATAAGGACACCATGATGCAGAACTTTTATCATGGTGTTGCATACTCAGGTCCATAACGCAGTCAATGTCTCTTATTTCAATCATTGTTATTGAATCGAGCGAGGCCATAGTTGCGCTTATACCGAGAGCTTTCTTTACTGCGTCACAAAATGCTTCCTTATTATTGCCCTCTGCTCTAAATTTGACCAGCATCTGGGCTGCGGGCGTTAGTCGTACTGCTTTAATGGTAGTGTTAGTGTCATTGGGCCTTAAGTTTCCCCTGATGTCCCGCAGCATCTCTTCCTCAGCCTTGAATAAGCTCCTCCAATAATGCCCCATGTATTCTAGGAGTTCCTCTAGTTCAAGGAGCCGCGTTGGTCATACTGCTTTAATGGTAGTGTTTGTGTCTTCGGGCCTTACATTTGCCTTGATATCACGCAACGCCTTTGTGAAGGATTGGCCATCTTGGGGTTTCGCGAGCAATGCCTCTAGCGGGGGGTTTTTGTCGGGACTTCTTTCTCTCCTATTTCGCATCAGGTCTTTTTTTCTGGTTGGGCGTCTGTGTGAACCTTATTTTCTGGCCCTTTTTGGGGGTGTTTCTTTGCAACTTGCTTTACTTCTTTTGTCAGCACTATCTGGAACCCATGATCTGCCGTTCCTTGCCCATAAATTGTCTCTTCTTTCTTCATTTGTCCCGATCTCCTTCAATTGGGCTAGACGCCATTTTTTATTGATGTTTCATGGTGGACCTATCTACGCGTGCCCTTTAGACTGAGCCCTCAGCGCTTTTTCAGCCTTCCGCTCTTCTTCAGCCTTTTGGACCTTTTCGGCCTTAAACGAGCTCCTGCAATAATGTCCTACACGGTCTAGGAGCCCAATCTTTACTCCTTTGATGTTTTTTTGGTAACTCGCATGCAGATCGTATTCTTTGCAGAACATCTCCCGCTTTTCGGATTGGCCTTTCTTCTTCATGTCGCTGCGTGGCAATTGTACGTTTCCAAGTACATCATTTCCACCACGTTTTTGACGGCAGTGATGAAATCACATAACGGTGCTCTACTCGTCGGTCATTCCTGTCTTTTTCTGTCAAATCTCTTTTTGGACTTCAGGATGGTTCGTTATTATTTCAGGATTTATGATCCTTGATTTGGTTGCTTCGGTAGCAATCGCAGCAGTGACCATCGAATTCTCTGTGTTCTTTATATTTTCCTCCACAGCTCGACAATCTGGTGCCTTCTGCAGAGTTTACCACTTTCCCTTTTTAGGATACGTCGTTCACGCACGTGTGTCACCTGGGCACTACCGTGAAAAGCAGCTAGGTCCAAACCATCATATTCGCCTGCCCAAAGTATCAATTCCAGTTCCTTGTCTAAAGTGTAGTCCAGATTCAGCCAGGGTCGTTACCTGTCGTGCCAGGAGGGGCTCGTGGAGGTGCCTCCCCGTTAGCTTCCAAGAGTGCTCATGTCAACCGGCACTTGGGTGCGTGGGGGCGGAACTCTACAAAAATGCCACCGCAGACGGTCCCAAGCTCGTTTGAGAAAGGAGGAGGGACCCCTTTTGTTTCCCCAACCCATAGCTTCCATGATTCGTTATCCCAAATCTCCCAATTTAATTGTAGCGAATGCTCTCGGGGGCGCACATTGGGTTTACTCATTCCTCAATAATGGGACCTTAAATGCCGAGAAATGCTAATAAGTGTAAGTACATCTACAGCTCTGCTACTAAATCCTACTTACGCCTCCTTTGTGAGGACGTAAGAGTGTAAAGGTGAATCTTCCGCGCCTGATAACGAAGTCGACGTAATAACCATGCCGCCAGAATGAATTTTGGACGACGGGTTAGCTCCCCATCCCTGGAAAGCCTTAAAATGTTTCGAACCCTGCAGTTGGGCCTCGGAATGGATTCAGCCCACGGTAAAGCCCTCGCAAACGGAAAAATAACTATGGCATTGGATCCTGGAATGTCAGATCAGTCAATTACCCTGGCATTGTTAAGGACCTTCTACAATAGGCCAGTCAATATAAATAAAAAACAAGTTGGGAAAACAGACCTACGTTCATGTCAGAAGGGTTTTGTATTCAATTTACAAAATGCAGTCACCAGATCGAATCAAATCAAGAAACGTGTCAAAGACAATTTTATTGGAGAAAATATGAAATACGAAGATCATACTATTATTAACAAAGTTGAACGAATTTCGACTTCTGAGGTTTTTGGTATTGTTATACTCATAAATATCTCCCTTGATAATTATTTCAGATGTCCATCCGCGACGGAGGAAACACATTTTTCATGTATTTCCCCCAAGTGCTCCCACTGAAGCAAAAACTGACAGTTTAACAACTGTTTTGAAAAGCTCCCATGAAAACTTTCATTTCAGACTCATATCGGCTACGTTTGATAAATTTTTTTTCAGGGGCCACTCTCCTGTACTGTTATCATCGATTAATAGCCAATTTTTTCGAATCGTAGAATGGTTACAAAACCCTTTTGCCAGGAGCTCTCGCCCACCTCCTTGACTTGTTTCACTTAAGAGCATTAATTTTAGGTACTCATCTTCAGTCATTCATTAAATTGAATCAAGTGTTCAAAGCATGCACCTTAAACGTTGAAGTTGGGAAAAAATAACTCAAAATTATTCAATCTTCGCATTTAAAACAGCCACTATTTTGTTTGACGATTACTGATACCACTAGCTGAACCGATTCTCAAAGAAATACATGACACCTATCATCCCTGACATTTTCATGCAAAACCTAGCAAAACTGTAGTGTCTGAGTGGGAAAAAGCGCATGTTGTTCCATAGCCATACTCGTATGTTGCCATAGTAATAAATGCAGCGCATATTGTTCCATAGTAATACAGGAAAATTCAAACCGCTATAACTTCGCAAAATATGATTCAATCTTTATGAAACTTTCAGGATAAATCAACCTTATAAATAAACATCTACGTGCTGAATTTCATTGAATTTAAGGGTACCATTAAGATTTTATTCAAGAAAATATAAAATCGATAAATCATACTATTACTAACAAAGTTGAGTGAATTGCGACTTCTAACGTATTTGTTGTTGTTGTCCTTACCAAGGCCTACATTTCTGATTTTTTTCAGATTTTTCGGATCACAGGTGTCCAATCGCGAGGGGGGGGGGACACAAATTTTTCGTATATTTCCCCTCCCTGTGCGCCCCTCGAAGCAAATTTTGCCAAACTTAGACCTGTTTTGAAAAGTTCTTATCAAGACCTTTCATTTGATACCCATATCGGCTACCTTCAATGAAATTTTTTTTCGGGGGGTCACTCTCCTATATGGGGAGACCCCCCTTAAATACCTTATAAAATTTTTTGTAATTGAACTTTGAAGAGATCACCACTTTACACCTACACACTAAAATTGATGTTTCTAGCTTAAGTAGTTTCCGAGAAAAACTGCTGTGACACACGGACGGACGGACGGACGGACGGACGGACGGACGGACGGACGGACAGACGGACAGACGGACAGACTGGTCGCGAAACTAGTAGGGTTTTGTAAAATTATTTTACAAAACCCTAAAAAGCAATCCAGGAAACGAACTGGACTGGAAACAACGTTCAAGACATAAGATTGCACACAATATTCAAAAGTGGGAAGCCTACTGGAAAACTAGATTCGGAGTGGCCTTCATTGTGGATAGGGAGTTCAAATCACACTTTATTGATTTTAAGCCAGTCAATGAACGGTTATGTGCGATCCGTATAAAAATGAAGTTCTTCAAAATATGGTTGATCAATGGTCACGCCTCGACCGAAGAAAAGGACGACGAAACGCAGGAAGTGTTCGAGCCGACTTATTGCCTACAAACGACACAAAAATAGTTCTGGGTGGTTTCAACACCTAGGTTGGCAATGAAATATCTCATCGGGGAACGACTGAAGGGTAAAGCTTCCACGATGAAATAAATGACAACGGCCAGTGCCTGATCGACTTTGCTTGCAGCAGAAATCTAGTTATATGTTCGATTTGCTTCCCTCATCGATGCATATCACTGGATGGCAATATACAAAACCAGATCGATCATGTTCTGATCCAACAACGTTGGACCTTGAGCATACTTAACGTCCGTGCATGCGGAGGAACCAATTGAAAATCAGATCATTACTTGATCAAATTAACCTATCGATGTCGGACGCAAAAGGCATATTCGACGAAAACCAGCCCACTACAAAAATTTGATATCGAAAAGCTGCAAATGGCGTCTGTGTGGTCAAAAATTTCACGGAGCCCCTCGACAACCATCTGGCTCTCATCTAATCGTTAAAGACTAGCAACGAGCTCTGGACGGAAGTGAAAGCGGTTATTGAGACCGCGACAGACTAGACAACCGGACATCAAGCCCGGCGCAAGAGAAATAAATGGTTCGATGATGAGTGCCAGAATGCGTTAGACAAAAAGAATCAGGCGAACAAAGATTAAATAGGTAGGGAAACGAGGACGAAGAGAGAACACTATGAAAATCTCAGAAGAGTAACGAATCAGATAATTAGAACTATGAAATGAAAACACTATGACGAGCAATTGAGAAGTATAGATATAAGCTTAGCAAACAACAACACAAGCAAAGCATACAAAGCAGTTAAAGGCCTGAAAAGTGGTTATCAGTCCAAAATCTCGCTCTGTCGTGATGACATTGGCAATATCATCGCTGATAAAACCAAGATTAAGGAAAAATGGGCAACTTATTTCAAGAAACTCCTTAATTCTTCACACAGCTCCAGAACATCGTAATCTATAGGTGTTTCCGGAGAGCCTCCATTGGCCCCACCAACTCTGGATGAAGTTCGTTCCATCATCAAAGCCCAAAAGAATAATAAAGCGCCAGGCATTGTTAGGATTCCAGTGGAGCTGATCATAGATGGTGGCAGCAAAGCCACCCAACAGATTTAGAAAGCAGAACATATGCCGAACGAATGGCATATGTTTCACAAAAAAAATCCACAAATCCACAAAAAAAAAACAAGCTGCAGTGCGAAAATTACAGAGGCATATCACTACTTTGTACGGGGTACAAAATATTTTCATAATCTTAGAAAATAAAATCGGATCATACGTCAACAGTATTATTCGGGAGTATCAAGGTGATTTTAAAACAGGTAAATAGACAATAGACCAATTGTTCGCAATCAAGCAGGTACTTGAAAAACGCTGGGAGGTCAACACAGATGCACATCAAATTTTCGTTGACTTTAAGCAAACATACGACAGTATTGATCGTAACCTACTGTAACAAATAATGCTATGCTTTGGCATCCCAGCCAAATTAGTCTGTCTTACAAAAATGACAATGACGTCGACGGCCTCCCAGGTCCGCATCAATAGCCAACTCACCGGTGTCTTTGACACAAATATCGGACTAAAACAGGTATATGGGCTGGCAATTTGGCTCTGGAGTTCATCATAAGGGAGCTATGAAAATAAAACAAAGCTCATGACGCAGTCGAGGAAAAATACCTCAAATGCACAAAATATCACACTTGCCGAGTACAGTATCGGAAATGTTACTAAATTTGTGTATTCGGGCGCCAAAATAACGAAAACGGGTAATGAAAGAGATGAAATAGGCCAAAGAACACAGCTCGCAAATAAAATATTTTATTCAGTTTTGACGATTTTGAAGACCAGCTGCATACACAGGCAAACAAAGTTTCAAGTACACGAATCTGTGATAAGACCTGTGTTTTGCTAGGGATGTGAAACATGGACCCTAACCCAAGCATCTGCAAACATATTGAACGCCGTTGAGCGATGGGTCCTGAGGTGAATTATTGGAGCTAAGCTAGACGGGGACCGATGGCAAACTCGATGCAACCATGAGCTGCTTGAAATTTTTGACGAACCGGAGGTCTCAAGGATTGTATGACTGCGGAAGCTGCAACGGGCTGGAGACATGAATCGTATGGATGAACAATGGATACCCAAAAAGGTATTTGTTTGGGGAACTGAAGGCTGGAGACCAGTGAGGAAACCGAGGAAATGCTGGTCTGATTCGTTCGATGAAGACAGCTCAACGCTGCTCAAATTTCGAAATCGGAAGACGCGGTCAAAGGCCAGAAACAGTTGTAGACGCTATTTGCAAAAAGCGAAGGCCCGAGAGAGGCTGTAGTGCCACGAAGAAGAAGAAGAATATTCCTGTCGGCCAGCATTTTTCTGAGGGCCTCAATTTTGAGGGGCCATGTCTTTGTCTCTGGAAACACCTTTTCATTTATTAGAGCTCCATCTTGATAAAAGCAAGCAATGAGAGCTTTTGGTCACCGCTCATGTCACGTTGTTCTGTGCAAATTCTCCGAATCTTCTTTTGTATCTCATAGCTTGTTGTATATTGAAGTAACCTCTGACACAAAAGAGTTCAGGAGAATCTCTAATTCAACCATACTCATCCCCTTCATTTCCAATTATATAACCAATACACTAGTGCCAACATGGTGTTCAAAGCTACTCGATGGAAGAGTCATGCAGCTAAGTTAAAACTACATAAAGCAGTTACTACAAAATTCTTAAAAGGGGCTAAGCTAGGGCCTAACAGAGCCTAAAATGGCCTACGTGGGACCTTAACAAGCATTAACTACAATTATTTCATGCAAAGGATTCTTATTTCGTTTTAAAAATCTAATTGAAAAATTGTTTTGTAAAAATATATGAAACAAAAACAAGATCTTCTATTAACTTGTAGCACATTTTAGCATTTACAAGTAATTATTAAATTTAAAAATTCATGAATAGTTTTACTAAATTGCCTTAATTGAAAATTCTTTATTTCGGTCATATTTTCTGTCTCTTTTTCAATCAGTTTGAAAGTAATTTAAATGTCAAATATTTCGAACCTTTTGACATCAAAGCACTTCAAAAAACACACATTACTAATTGATAAGAATGTTTATCCATTCGCTTGAATCATATAATAAACTTTTAATTTATTTTATTGGTTGCTTTTGAAATATTTTTGCTTTGGATTTTTAAAAAGAAACCATTCATGTGTTTATTTAACACAGCAAATTTTCTATTCTACGTTTAGCCTTCATTGCGTATAGACGTGTTTTTAAACGCGACTGTCAATAATTTTAAAATATAATTAATGTTTTACAAAAGTTAATTGGAAATAATTTTTTAAATTTAAAATCATCACCGTCGAATTATTCGAACAATTATCGAATACCTAAAGTTTCTTTTTTGAAGAAGTATCAAGAAGCGGTAAGCCATTGAAGTGAAGTCCCAGTTTATGAACATTCCCTCTAACCTCGCTGCAAAAGTAACGAGATGGAGGAGCCCGATCGCTTCAGCCATTAACTCTAACCATAGATATAGAGAGTACTGGATCCGCAACCGGTCGTGAGAGCCGAAGCAATTGGCAACCTGCGCTAAAGTTGTGTGAAGTTGAGGTTTGAGGTGATATGCTTTTGATTTAGCACTCTACATTTAAAAAGTTTTTAATTTTAAAGATCGCGCGTACGTAGTCGGAACTTTAATTCACTGTTTTAATTAAAAATTTATGAAATTTCCATCCACTTTGACACATAATTTTCCCGCGTGGTTCACGCTCTTTTCGATTTTCTTTTGCTTTGACGTTCGAGTTTTCCGTGAGAGTTGTTTGTTGTTTATACTCAAACTGAAATGAAATTTCGTTGATGTGCGCGGGTGTCAGTGGGGGAAGCGATTCTCCTGAAGAGAGAAAAGAAAAACCTGTCTGGAAAAAAAGGGGAAGGAGAAGCAGCGGGAATCATATAGTTTCGAGAGCGTAAGTTATTTATAACTTATTTATGTGGCAAATTTGCTTCTCACATGGACGAGTACACAGATTCTCGTTGCTCGTCCATTTGTTTATATGGGTTTGACTCTAACCAACGATGACGGGCGAGAAAAAATGTCACAGCTAACGACAAAGTGGAGAAGTATGAGAGGGAAAATGAGGAACTCAGACTTAGAATCTAGTCGCTAGAAGAGCTAGTTGAGAAATTAACGTTCAAGAAAGGAAAAGAAACCACCAAAAAGGAAAAATAAAGAAAGTCAAAAAATCGAAGAAACCGCAACAGGAAGCTGGTCAAGCAAATGTCCTCAGCGCAGGCAGAGTAAACGTTAGTACAAACTGTTATGCAGCGCTAGCTGGGCTAGACGATTCAATGGATATTGAAGAGGATAAAGGTAACTAAAATTCTGAATATTGTTTTACTACTACTGTTTTGACCGAATATTTAAAAATAGGGGAAAAAACCAAAAAACTTGTCTACTGGTCCATCTGTCAATATTCATAAAAAAATGGAACAAGTCCTAACACTCAATGTAATTGGGCAAACGGGCAAAGATGTGGTTCGGCTTTTGGTAGTTGAAATTAAATTAAAATAATTTAAATAATTTTGCGATCAAAAGAGTGAATGCTCACATTCTGACGATTGAAGCTAGGTCATTGGTTGACTTTAGGGCAGCAAAAAGTGCGTTGCATTCTGGAGAGGCTCCGCACTTTACGTACACTACAAGAGCGAAAAAACCCGACTTTTTATCGAAAGATCTGGACTGCGGAGCGGACGATCTCCTTCAGATGCTTCAAGAAGTTGCATCAGAAAAAGAATTCATTACAGTTGAAGACTTTGCAACTAGGAGATCGATTGTCGAGCGCAAAACATTGCCTTGTTACTTAGTCCATATCTCGAGAAAAAGTAGTCTAAGGGCCCTTCAAAAAATAAGAGACTTGAACTTTCGGGTGTTGAGGTGGGAATGCTTCCAGAAAAGCGGGATCAACTTGTGCTATAGGTGCCAAAGATTTGGTAATTTGGCTGCCAATTAAAATATAGATGTGTACAGTGCGAAGATGTGCATGCTCCCGACGAGTGTAAATTGGCTCAGTCAGAACCAAAAAACCAACGTTATTGATTGAACTGCGGTGTCTTTGGTCATCCAGATCATATTGAGGATGCCCCCGGTATCAAGATGCAAAAGTGAATTTTACTCCAAAACAAACTCAAGTACACCACAGAGTGATACCTACCAACTTCTTCAAGCCCGGGGTGTCATTTTCATTTGCTGCCAGCGGACCAGCAGATAATGTAAATAATGTGAATGATGTAGTGGCAATAATGAGCCGCTGTTTAAATTTTACCAGCAATTGAATTCTTTATTGGAGAGAATCGATAACCAGGATTTAAAAATTAACTTTGTTTTTCAGTATTTAGGGCTTTCAAATGCCTCATGCCAGTGGCATTACTATGGTTAAGCTTCATCTCGTTTCAATCAACGTCAACTCCATTATGAGTCTAGATCGATGTGACTTTCTCTTTGAATTCCTTGTCAAGAAAAAACCTGACATCATCCTTCTCACTGAAATCCATTTCAATTCACGACACTTCATGACATTCAATGATTTTGTATTCGTAAGAAACGATAGGGTAAAAGCTGATGGGGGAGGTGGCACCGGGATATTGGTTCAAAGACCCTATTGTTTCCAAAATATTGAAAAAGCCGAATTCAAAAGCTTTGAATCCCTTGAAGTGTCCGTTATCAAAATCGTACTGCCTGGTAGGGATAACCTCTCAATTTTTTGTTTAAGATACTCAAATTGAACAGGCTGTATAGTTATTATATTCTTGCTGGTAACCTAAACGCCAAGCACATATCATGGCTGAATGCCACAAATAATCCAAGGGGTGCATTCCTGTATGATGCACGTGCTATCTCGTTCGACGAGATGGTACATCACACACAGTTATTGCCGGGTCAAAACGTTTGCAATGAAATTATATATTTTTATCAATGAATCGAAAGCCTTATGGCTCCTACCTTAATTGCGCACTTTCGTGAATATTATTGCCACTTTCAACAAATTAAAACTTCACTTTGTTCACTTCACTTGTACTTTAATTAATATATTCTAGATTTTTTCACACTTCTTTGTTGACTGCTTCTCTACGACTGAATTTCAGTTAGCAGTTAATATTTAGTTAGCAACTAACCGGTACATTTTCTATTTCCAATTCAATTGTAACTAAAAATAATCTATTACAATTACACATTATGTTTCCAATTCAATTTTAACTAAAAAATAATCTATTACAATTACATATTATGTTTGCTATTACATTTCTATTGGTGCAACCCATTAAACGAGAATTGTCAGATTGACAATAATAATAAACAAGTATGACAGCTCTTGACATAAGTGAGTGTTCATTTGATCTCGTAAAGCTTAGGTTGATGCTGCTCTCGTCAGATAAGTATAAATATACATTTCTATTAACAATTTGATTCTTTGTGTTTCCTTTTCCTCTTTTACAGGTCTTTCCACCTTTACGTTTACTTCCGAGAAATTCAACGCTTATTGTCGGTTCAAGTTTGCAAATTTATTCACATGGTGGTCCTCATCCAGACATCAATATACTGTTCTCAGTGGAAAATGCTAATATTGTTTCCATGGACTCGGCAATTGTTTTGGGCAAAAAGCTTGGAACTACACGAATTACTGGTCGATGCGTTGGTGAAAATCCCATAGATGGAAGCCAAATTATATTCTCAGAAGATAGTGTTGATGTTCAGGTGATTCCATTAGAGAGAATTCAAGTGCGTACACCATTAGTACGTATCAAAGCTGGGGCTGTCATGCCTGCATTTGTATGGGGTGTTCCGGATATTTCTCCCGTTATACTAGGAACGATGGAATCAATTCGTATTATTTGGTCAACAAATCAACCAGATGTTGTGAATATTTTCGGAATATTTTCTGACGCTGGTATTGAATAGACCGACCAGGATTTAATCTCGGTTCGTGTAAAAGCATTGAATCCGGGAAAAGCGAGAATACAAGCATCTGTTATCCTACCTGACGGTCAACGTTTATCTTCATCGGTGGAAGTTGTTGTGTTTAAAATGCTTGAACTAGAATCACCAAGACGTATAAATCAGGATTCGGGAAGATAAATCCACCGTACGACATGCAACATACTCCCCCGGATGAGATGTGTCAGGACATCTCATAAGCTTATGTTGGTAGTTTAATAGGTATCTGTAAATATAGCGATTAGTATAAGTTAATAATAAATATATCAATTTTAGCCATGATTGTGTCCGATTCGCAATGTTATGTCAGCAAGTTGATTGATTTTCTTTCTTCATGTACTGTGACCATTTGAAGCTACTTCGTTTTGATTGAGATGGTAGTGTCGATAGGGTGAAGTTATCCCACCTTATGCTGGGCGTTCCCCTCTATCTTCACGCATCTCTTGTGTTCTGTTTGATGTATGACGTCGTTTACTAAGTTTTGGATCTTGTGATCTTATGTTTTGCTTATTATGTGGCATCGTTTAGTCAATTTTGGGCATTGTGATACGCTCAGTGAAAGTGAGAGAAAGGGACGGATAATTTTCATTTCTGATTTCGATCATAGGGTGAGATATTTGGTAGGCGGATAGCATTTTTTGCGCGCAATTCGTTAAATATTATCAATATCTGGTGAATTTTGTGTCGGTGGTGGAGCAATGTTTGATATGGCTCTTTTGTAAATTTTTCCATTTATTAGTATAAATACTACGCGTACTATACAATCTTTACCTGGATGCACGTCAACAATTTTTGCTAATGCCCATCGGTAGGATGGTAATCTTTCGTCTTTCAGAAGGCACAAATCTCCGATCTTTACATTATTTTCTATACTAAGCCATTTGGTCTTCGTTGTAATCGGCTTAAGTATTCACCTTTCCATCGCTTCCAAAAATCTTGAGACATCTTTTGCACTAGTTGCCATCGATTCAATCTGCCAATATTTACATCTTGTAATTCCATTTCTGGCGGTGCGATTAACGTGTCTCCAATTAGAAAATGTGCTGGCGTTAAGGCTGTAGCATCTGTGGGGTCATTAGTGAGTGGACACAGTGGGCGCGAATTAAGACAAGCTTCAATTCTAATAAGGACAGTGGTTAGTTCTTCATATGTTAGCGATGCGCTTCCGATTACTCGCCGTAGATGGGATTTTATCGATTTAACTCCCGCCTCCCAGAGCCCGCCAAAATGGGGTGAAGCCGGGGGGTTAAAATGCCATGTGATTCCTTCGTTTGCAAAAATCTGAGCAGCATCGTTGTTTAAGTTGATCATTCTTTTGAGCTCCGCATTAGCTCCTACAAAATTCGTACCGCAATCTGTGTAAATGTGGGAACTAAAGCCTCTGCGTCCTATGAACCGACGCAAAGCTGCAATGAATGCTTGGGTGGACAGATCGCTGACTACCTCTATATGTATAGCTTTAACAGTTAGACAAATGAATATGGCAACATATCCCTTTGTAATTTTGCTTCCTCTGCCTCGTCTGTCCTTTATATCAAAGGGTCCACAAAAATCAATGCCAGTGTGAGTGAAAGGACGTGAAATAGTCACCCGTGCCGTTGGCAGGTCTCCCATGAGCTGAGTTGCAGCTTTGGCCTTCTCTCTGAAACATCGAATACATTTATGTACGAAGTATTTTATTGCATTGCGCCCATCTATTAGCCAATAAGTTTTACGCAATGTAGTTAACATCAACTGTGTCTGTCCATGTAGGGTTAAGTGGTGGATTTGCTGTAGGATCAATTGAGTAAACTTTCCAACTCGTGGTAAAATTATGGGATGTTTCTCATCTAAAGGTAAGGATGCGTTATGCAAACGTCCACCTACACGGATTATGCCTTTGTTGTCGAGAAAAGGATGCAGACTGTGCAACTTGCTTTTCTTCTCCACTGACCTGTCTTTGTTCAAACAGTCAAGCTCGGATTGAAATTCTTTTCCTTGTGCATATTTTATCCAAAATTCTAATGATTCGCGTAACTCTGTAACACTCAAATAGGATTGGTTGGTTCTATGATTTGTTCTCCATCGGATAAAACGAAAACAATATGCAGTAACCCTAAGCAGTTTCGTGAGTGTCGAATATTTTCCGATAAGGTGGTCTAACAGAGATGTTGCGTTAAGTCCAATGTTAACTGCTACACATTTCCTTTGCTCGGTTTCTACTAGTGATACATCCTTCATCTTAGGCCAAGCATCAAATTCTTGAGTTAACCAGCTAGGCCCATGCCACCAGAGATTACAATTGATTAAATCTTGAGCTTTGATTCCCCGTGACGCAAGGTCCGCTGGGTTGGATTTTGAGGGCACGTAACGCCATGGTATGTTTTCCGTTTTTTCGATGATAAAAGATGTTCGATTTGCGACAAAAATGCTCCAGCGTGTTGGGTGTCCCTTCAACCATGCGAGTACAATTTCGGAGTCCGTCCATAGCCAAGTAGGTACATTCTGAATCTTTAGCGCTTCGTTAATTTCATGTAGTAGTCGTGCAAGCAAAACTGCTCCGCATAACTCCAAGCGTGGTATGGTGACTGGTTTTACAGGTGCTACTTTAGTTTTGGCCATGATTAAGTGACTATGAACTGTCAGCTCAGTACGTACGACTATATAAATTACTGCTGCGTAGGCTCGTTGGGATGCATCACAGAAACCGTGGATTTCGATGTTTGAATTTGGCTTGTATGTGATCCATCTAGGAATTCTGATTGTTTCTATTGCACGAAGTTGTTTTTGGAATGATTCCCATTCCTTGTTGATTGTGCTTGTCACTCCTTCATCCCAGTCTTGACCATGTAACCATAAACTTTGAAGCAGTACTTTGGCTGAAACAATAATAGGTGCTAACCAACCTAAAGGGTCATATAATCGGGCCACTTCAGAAAGAATTGAGCGTTTAGTTTGCCATTCCTTAATTACTTGGGTCTTCAGACGATATGTGAAAAAATCTTGCACTGGATACCATACAATGCCTAACGACTTATGTCCACTTTCCGTGTCGAAATTAATCCTTTCACGCATCTCAATGTCTTCATTGGCAAGGTCCTCCAACAGTCTCTTATCGTTGGTTATCCATTTTCTTAATTTAAAACCACCAGATTTCAATAATGCTATCAATTGGTTTCTTTTGTTAATTGCGTTGTCTACAGTATGTTCACCAGATAGCAGGTCATCGACGTAGAATTCTCCTAATATTGCCTTGGCAGCTTCAGGATATGTTGCGCATTCATCTCTTGCCAATTGATGCAGGGTTCTGATCGCTAGGAACGGTGCTGACGTCATCCCAAATGTTACCGTATTAAGGCAATAATCTTTTACTGGCTGACTAGCGTGCTGCCTCCAAACAATTTTTTGATAGTTTGCGTCATCTGGGTGAATGGCTACCTGTCTGTACATTTTTGCAATATCGGCCATCATACCAAATTTGTATAATCTCCATCGCATGATAATGTAAGTCATGCGGTCTTGTATGGTAGGCCCGGTCATCAGAACGTCATTCAATGATATTCCCGTACTTGTCTTCCTAGATGCATCAAACACGACACGCAGCTTTGTTGTGGTACTTTCTTTGTAGACCGCATGATGCGGTAAAAAAGTGGCAGTACTAATTGTTTTTCCAGCGATGTTCTTCACTTCATTTTCTCGTGCTGTCTCGGTCATGTGTCCTAGATCAAGATATTCTTGAATGCACATGGTATATTCTTGTTGTAATTTTGCGTCTTTGGCGAATCGCTTCTCCAAATGCAACAAACTATGAATGGCATTAGTTCTGGAGTAACCTAGAATGTCTTTGGCTTTGTCGTTCTTGAATGGTAGTCGAACTTGGTAACAACCATTCTGCTTCCGGATTGTGTTCATTTTGTAATGCTCCTCACAATCCACTTCTTGTTGTGTCGTTCCGCTGGAGATTCCGATTTCTCCCAGTTCCCAAAATTTCTTTAGTTGATCATTTAACTGCGCATTTTCATTTACTTCAATTTTATGTGTGTATACTATTGGATCCTTAGCATCATACAATCTGCCTGATATGATCCAACCTAATTTTGTGTTTTGCAGCATTGGGCCTATTTTCAATTTTTGTACTTCGCCGAGCAATATCTGAGCATACACATCCGCTCCTAATAACAGATCGATCTTTCCAGGTTGATCGAAATTTGGATCAGCCAATTCCACATTTTTTAGATGTTCCCAAATTACTGGTAAGACTGTTTGAGACGGGAGAAAGTTTGTTATTTTTGCCAGAATAATTGTATCTATTGTTAGGTATTCTTTGTCCTTTGTCAAAATTCTAATTTCTAAGTTTCCATTTGCGATTATCCCTTTTGTCCTCCCAATTCCTGTCACTGTAACATTGGTCGATTTCCTTTTTATTCCAAGTCGTTGAGCTGCATGTTCCGTAATGATTGACGCTTGCGATCCCTGATCCAATAAAGCTCGTAAAACGATGTATCCATTCGATGATTCTACTTGTACAAGAGCTGTTGCCAATAACACCGCTTGCGTTGAGAAAGTTAAAGAGTTGACGTTTGCAGTCGTGGCTGATGAAGTCGAAGGTCTAGATTCGAAGAGTGTCGAAGGTCGAGAATTGTTCGCACAAGAAGTCGAATGCGGGTTTCTGAATGACGAAGAAGCTGGTGATTGTTGACTAACATTTTCACGATTGACAGAATCAGGTTTGTGAAGCAGCGTATGATGTGTCTTTTTACATTTGAAACATCTTGATATGCTGGGACATGCTCCTACTAAATGTCCTTTGCCCAAACAATTCAGGCACAAACCGTTCCTTTTAATAATTCCAAATCTCGTTATATGATCTGCGCCTAGAAAATCCGAACAGTGCCTCAGATGGTGAGTTCCTTTGCACATACTGCAGGAAAGCTGTTTGTTTTGTATCACGTTCACATGTTGAATCGATCTTGGATTCCTGGCTCTTTCCACCCCAGCAGCTTCTAGAGCTCTAAACCGACACTGTAAAAATTCCTTTAAGGCTTGAAATGATGTCACTTTACTCGTGCCTGACTGCTGTTGTTCCCAGATTTGCCTCGTTTCTGTTGGAAGCCGTTGTGTGGTTATGTGCACCAGCATTGCATCCCAAGTGTTTTCTATCTTTAAGTTTCCAATGGCTTGTACGCAGTCCACCGTTCTATCTAATAATGTCCTAATTGCTGACGCGGATTCGTTAGCGCTGTTGAGTGAAAGTAATTTCTTAAATTGAGAACCTAATAAGACATGTTTATCATCATACCGTTCTATCAATAAATTCCAAGCGGCTTCATAATTGGAATCAGTGATCGAATAATGTCGTAACAATTGTTCCGCATCACCCACCAAACTCCCCTTTAAATAATGCAACTTCTCTACTCGAGACAAATGAGATTTTGTATGAATAAGTGACACATACAAATCCTTAAAAGCAGTCCACTCACTGTATGTCCCATTGAATTTCGGAAGGTTTATTCGAGGCAATCGTACCTCTCCCTCCTCAGTAGGTCGGGAGGAAGGATTTGAAAAACTTTTCTCTACTATTTGTGCCTTCAACTCATTCTGGAGATCCGCTAGTTCGATCTCAAAATTTAAATCCAATTCTTCAAACAGTGAATGAGTATTTTTCATAAAATATTCATGCCCTAACTCCTCTTCCCCTTTCACTAAACCGAGTATCACTTGATGCCTTGCCATGAAATCTTGGCGGATTTCTTGCACCCGTTGTAACAATTTGGTGGCATATGCCGAGGTTTTCCGTACTTTCGAATCTTTGCGGAAATTCGAATACATGCGGTTAAGTTGTTCATTCAACAGCCGCTGTTGTACCGCTAATGCTTCCATAATATGTTTCGTATGTCAAATCACGGTACGTTATTATTAAGAGATTACACAACATATATACGACAAAATTGTTTAATGTTTCAAATATTGCCGTATTTGAGTATAAATTGCAATGTATGAATATAAATTGCTATCCCTTTGTATAATTCCTATGTTGAAGGACCCCAAAATCGATACGCGGAATGTGTATTTAAAATTGCCACAATTGCGGCGTTACGAGAATTTTATACGGATATATCGAATGTTGTTATAATTACGCAGTACTTGCCGCAACTGTACATAAAAAATTGCCGTATATTTTTAACGGACCAACAATGTTCGCTTTGCCACATGTATGCAATTTGTACAGTTTTATTATTACCACGTACGTAATTTATGTGCCCTTTCACGAGTGTTTGCACATAACAACACCAATCTGTACGTAATTTAGATCCGTAATTTATATCCGTAATTATATCCGGCTCGACGGACCAAAAAATGTATGATGCACGTGCTATCTCGTTCGACGAGATGGTAGATCACACACAGTTATTGCCGGGTCAAAACGTTTGCAATGAAATTATATATTTTTATCAATGAATCGAAAGCCTTATGGCTCCTACCTTAATTGCGCACTTTCGTGAATATTATTGCCACTTTCAACAAATTAAAACTTCACTTTGTTCACTTCACTTGTACTTTAATTAATATATTCTAGATTTTTTCACACTTCTTTGTTGACTGCTTCTCTACGACTGAATTTCAGTTAGCAGTTAATATTTAGTTAGCAACTAACCGGTACATTTTCTATTTCCAATTCAATTGTAACTAAAAATAATCTATTACAATTACACATTATGTTTCCAATTCAATTTTAACTAAAAAATAATCTATTACAATTACATATTATGTTTGCTATTACATTTCTATTGGTGCAACCCATTAAACGAGAATTGTCAGATTGACAATAATAATAAACAAGTATGACAGCTCTTGACATAAGTGAGTGTTCATTTGATCTCGTAAAGCTTAGGTTGATGCTGCTCTCGTCAGATAAGTATAAATATACATTTCTATTAACAATTTGATTCTTTGTGTTTCCTTTTCCTCTTTTACAGGTCTTTCCACCTTTACGTTTACTTCCGAGAAATTCAACGCTTATTGTCGGTTCAAGTTTGCAAATTTATTCACATGGTGGTCCTCATCCAGACATCAATATACTGTTCTCAGTGGAAAATGCTAATATTGTTTCCATGGACTCGGCAATTGTTTTGGGCAAAAAGCTTGGAACTACACGAATTACTGGTCGATGCGTTGGTGAAAATCCCATAGATGGAAGCCAAATTATATTCTCAGAAGATAGTGTTGATGTTCAGGTGATTCCATTAGAGAGAATTCAAGTGCGTACACCATTAGTACGTATCAAAGCTGGGGCTGTCATGCCTGCATTTGTATGGGGTGTTCCGGATATTTCTCCCGTTATACTAGGAACGATGGAATCAATTCGTATTATTTGGTCAACAAATCAACCAGATGTTGTGAATATTTTCGGAATATTTTCTGACGCTGGTATTGAATAGACCGACCAGGATTTAATCTCGGTTCGTGTAAAAGCATTGAATCCGGGAAAAGCGAGAATACAAGCATCTGTTATCCTACCTGACGGTCAACGTTTATCTTCATCGGTGGAAGTTGTTGTGTTTAAAATGCTTGAACTAGAATCACCAAGACGTATAAATCAGGATTCGGGAAGATAAATCCACCGTACGACATGCAACAATTCCGGAAATCGTGGATAACAGAGAATCAAATTGAATACAGGTGCAATCTATATGGATCAGAGTTCCCAACATACCCTAGGACAAATTCATATTTAAACCTTTGCATTGCTGATGTAAGACTTGAATTCAGCTTTGATAGTCCTTAGCAGAAACTGCAGGTGGTTTCCTACGATAGCGACCACAATGCAATCGTGATGGCAATCAATCATCAAAGGAATGATCTCTCATTCCAGTTCAACATGGAAAGCATCAGTTGAATTTCAAAAAAACAGACTGGCAAACGTTTCAAAAGAAGCATGACCGGGATCACTAGAAGCAATATAATACTTTTGATGATGGCAATGCTTTTTCAATGGTTCCAAATGATAGGAATTTAACCAACCATGAAATAGGTCTCTATCTGTAGAAGTTAAAGTAGCTAACATTTGAAAAAAATGAGTAAGTAGTCCCCAACATTAAACATCGAAACAATATGGAAGGATATGAAACACCAACCATTGCAAGGTTGAAAAGATTGACAAGCCTTCTTCTCATACACGTTGACAATATTTATTCATGATTTTGGGACTACAACCATCCCTCATTGGCTTTGTTGAACACGTGAAGAATGTCCGGAATTTAATCCATTCATACTACAGGAGTGAGTTCAGCAATCAATGGGGGGGGGGGGGAACTAAGGGATATTAGCCCACAAGACCCAGATGGCATTTTCATGAAAGCAGACAGTTTATTCCGCAAGAAGCTGTGGCGGACCACCAACGCACCCATACGTGTGTGCCCTGGGTTAGGCAGCATCATTCACGAAGTCCATTGCACTGCTGTCAACATGCGCGACTATGTTGCGCTTGATTGGAACATCGCTGACTGGGAAATTCCACGATCCCATGTCCACGCGATAAATGGGTGCAACTATGTTGCGCCTGGATAGCATTGCGCTGACGATATGCGACGATAGAACGGATGCTCGTAAGCAGATATTGTAACCAACGCGATAAGCAACCGTGGAGCTATCGTTGGCGATGCCGTATCAGCGATTTCAGGAAATATAAGCGAACAACACACAACAATCGCCCTAAGTCATTCATTCACTCACTCGACGTCGACGCACCTAAGCCTTCGTAAATTAAATATTATAACAAATTTTTGTAAATAAATCTTCTTATAGGAAAAGGAAGTTCTCTTTACTTATCCATAAAGCCTCCAGTAAAGGCATCGAATCTTGGAGTCACTAGTGATGATATAAATCTTGGTATCGAAATTGATAGTACAACTACGGATAGAAATGAAAACAGGATTCTATGTGATGGGTCGCAAAAACTTACCCTGATTGGAACACATTTTAAACTGGTTCATCTACCAAACCCTAAGAGACGGAATTAAAAATTTTCAGAGGTCGTTGAAGCAAAAGTTTCTGACTTCAAATCAAGCCTGAATGGCGAATAAATTCTTCATTTCAATAAAACATTGACATCTGACCTCATACCGAGCTTGAATCTTATTGATTATTTTGTCAGCTATGAAGACTTGTGTTTTATATTGAGCAAGATAAACAACAAGAAATCATGTGCTTTTGACGTTATTCCAAATATAGTTCTCCGCCATTTGCCTGAAGTCGCTATTATATTGTTCAACAACGTGTTAAGTAATTCATAATTCCAAAATGAGTGGAAAAACGTCAAGGTATTTCCGATCTTGAAGCAAGGAAAAGAATCTTCGTGCTCCGAAAGCTATCGCCCAATCAACTTGCTGCCTAACATCAGTAAGGTGTTTGAAGCGATACTAAACAAAGCGTTAAACGCCCACATTGAGAAATATGAATTGATGCCGAATTGTCAATTTGGTTTTCATGTCAGGCATTCGACCATACATGCGATAATGAAAATAACCTCTGAAAGGCTCATACAAACGTACTTCACATGACTATTTCCATCAAATGAGGCATACAATCGTAACCAATTTATGTTATAGCCATATGCAATGGAATCACATAACTCTATATCATAAAAGGGCACGTGAGGGGAAGGCCACTCTGCTCGGCAAGTGCCCCTGTTAACGAAAAGAAAGGAAGAGCGCGCTCGATGGCGAGCCTTTTTTAGAGGAGGAACATGCCATCGTTGCGGGTCCTGTACCCGGTCAGGTTTTCAAAAAGGAAAGACCAAGAGTAATTCCGTAGTTATAAAACATTTTTATTTTTCCTCATTAATTTCTGTTCATACAGGTAAACATATTTGTAGTTAATTCAATGTGGAGGTACTAACTACTTTTCAATAGCCGCGTTTCTATTCAATTAAGTTACCAAAATTCTCAAAGTGAGTGCGAAAATATTTGAAACGCGTAAACAAGTACTTCCAACCGTTGCAAGCGCGAAATAAATCGTAATTCGATTCAATCACGCATCTTTTTATTATGTGAGTTCTACGCAATCTGATTTCAGGCAATATATAAATAATTATAAATTTAAGATAAACAAAATTTAGGAAAAGCTCAAGAAAATCAAAAATTGTATGAAAAAAGGACAAAAAATTTACGAACATTAAGCATGGTATAAAAAAGGCAAAAAAGTTTAGAAACTGAAATTGAAAAAATTAATAATTGTTTATAAGGACAAAAAAAATTAAGAAAATATTTACGAAAATTAAGATTGGTATAAAGAAGACAAAAAAATTTTAAAAAATGAATAATTGTATAAAAAATAACAAAGGGGTACTTTCCCAACCTTCTCTTCGATCGCGCACTGACGATGTGGGTGAATTTACTGAATTTACTGAAATTGAGAAATTTATTCTGTCGTAAATCCGAATCGAGCTTAAGCGTGATTCTGGCAAATTTTCAGGTGTCTTGCAAATTCTTTCTGTTGAGGGATCACACTTAATTTTGGATGACAGAGTGACCCTTTACAAAAATTTGTTAAGAAGTCTACAGCATAAGCGGTGGAATTTATTGCAGGATTGTTATCGAAAAATCGACACTAATGTTGCACTCTTCATGAGACACGTTCGACATATTTCGTTTATGTTAAATTCCGAATTCATAGCCACTGGTTTTAAATTTAATAGAAGCTCATCAGGGGAACACTTTTAATATTTCAGGTAAAAAGTACAAAAAAAGGGCATAAGCAGTTCGTATTTTATCGTTTCATTTGTATAAAAGCCGCCACTCCCTATCTGTTTACATTTCTTCTCCAATGAAAAATTCCCAACTATATTCAATGACAGGTTACGGGTTGATGCTTTTTTAAGGGCGACGACACACCCGCACACACGGCAGGTCAACCAGACTTTTTGATCCCATATATTCCGACGGCTTTCCGGCCACTCAACGGGTTTTATTAAAAGAGATATTCCAATTAGTTTTAATGTCATTCAACACATGTAATGCACCTATGCAGTTCAAATAAAACTCAGTACGACTTCTGCACAAAAGCTAATCAATTTTCCTTTTGCACTATTACCACATTCACTTGCTTTATTTATTTCTAATTTCTTCTTTAAACTACAAATCCATAGGCTTTTCCGGATTAGAACATTCATATTGCGGAAAATTTCGATATTTATTACACTCTCAAAGTTTTAAAATTCTCGCCTCAAATCGCAATGAATTCACTTTTGTACTCAAGAGTGATGATTTACACATTCAAACTGTAAATCAAATCGTTATTCCGATAAAGGAACACCACACAATGTGTAATTGATGCTTAGGAGCAAACAGAAATACTGTTGATTTTTAGGGTTTTGTAAAATAATTTTACAAAACCCTTCTAAAATCGCGTCCTGTCTGTCCGTCTGTCCGTCTGTCTGTCCGTCCGTCCGTCCGTCCGTCCGTGTGTCACAGCAGTTTTTCTCGGAAACTACTTAAGCTAGAAGCATCAAATTTTGTATGTAGGTGTAAAGTGGTGCTTTCTTCAAAGTTCAGGTACAAAAAGATTTTATAAGGTATTTAAGGGGGGTCTCCCCATATAGGGGAGTGACCCCCCGAAAAAAAAATTTCATTGAAGGTAGCCGATATGGGTATCAAATGAAAGGTCTTGATGAGAATTTTTCAAAACAGGTCTTAGTTTGGCAAAGTTTGCTTCGAGGGGCGCACAGGGAGGGGAAATACACGAAAAATTTGTGTCCCCCCTCCTCGCGATTGGACACCTGTGATCCAAAAAATCTGAAAAAAAATCATGAATGTAGGCCTTGATGAGTACAACAACAACAAATACGTGAAAAGTCGCAATTCACTCAACTTTGTTAGTAATAGTATGATTTATCGATTTTATATTTTCTTCAATAAAATCTTAACTGTACCCTTAAACTCTATGAAATTCAGTACACAGATGACTATTTATAAGATCAATTAACCCTGCAAGTTTCACACAGATTGAATCATATTTAGCGAAGTTATAGTCGTTTGAAATTTCCTGTATTACTATGGAACAATATGCCCTGCATGTATTACTATGGCAACATATGGCTATGGAACAACATGCGCTTTTTACCGACTTAGACACCACAGTTTTACTAGGATTTGCATGAAAATTTCAGGAATGACAGGTGTCATGAACACCTTTGAGAATCAGTTCAGCTAGTGGTATCAGTGATCGTAAAACAAAATAGTGGCTGTTTCAAATGCGAAGATTGAATAATTTTGAGTTATTTCTTCCCAACTTCAACGCTTAAGGTGCATGCTTTGAACACTTGATTCAATTTAATGAATGACTGAAGATGAGTACCTACAATTAATACTCATAAGTGAAACAAGTCAAGGAGGCGGGAGGGAGCTTCTAGCAAAAGGGCTTTGTAACAACTGTAGGATTCGAAAAAATTGGCTATTAATCGATGACAACAGTACAGGAGAGTGGCACCTGAAAAAAAAATTCATCAAACGTAGCCGATATGAGTATGAAATGAAAGTTTTCATGGGAGCTTTTCAAAACAGTTGTTAAACTGTTAGTTTTTGCTTCAGTGGGGCACGGGGGGAAATACATGAAAAATGTGTTTCCTCCCTCGCGAATGGACATCTGAAATAATTATCAAGGGAGATATTTATGAGTGTAACAAAAACAAAAACCTCAGAAGTCGAAATTCGTTCAACTTTGTTAATAATAGTATGATCTTCGAATTTCATAGTTTCTCCAATAAAATCGTCATTGACATGCTTCTTGACTTTATTCAATCTGGTGACTGCATTTTGAAAATTGAATACAAAACCCTTCTGACATGAGCGTAGGTCTGTTTACCCAACTTGTTTGATATACTACTGTGTCGAAAAGTTAAGGTGACATTTGAATTTAAGCTGCGCGCGTCGAAGGATTTGGAGAATTATTTTTTTTTAGGTTAGTAGTACTGTAAGTGACATCGGTGTCAAATTTACATGTCAAAATATTCATTGGTGTTTGAGATACGCGTCGTTTTGTGAGCTGCTAAAAGTGAGTTTTTCGTGTTTTGCGATGTCAAAGTTTGTTGAATTTGCATTGAATTTTGTTTGCGGAATCAATTTTCTGCTGCGGATACAGTGAGGATGGTGAAGAAAGCCTTTGGTGATGAGGCCATGTCTAAAAATATGTTTACAAGTCGTATAGTGAGTTCCAAGCCGGCCGTGAACGTATCAAAGACGAAGAGCGTCCTGGGAGACCATCAACCTCTTCTCTTCTTCGATTATCGTGCCGTTCTGCGCTATGAATTCCTTTCGCCGGGCCAAACAGTCAACCAGGAATATTATTTGAACGTTATGCGTCGTTTGCGTAACGCTATCCGCCTAAAAAGGCCGGAATTGTGGAGAGACAATTCTTGGTTTTTACACCACGAGTATGCACCATCCCATACTGCACTCGTAATTTATGATCATTTCGCCAAAAACTCAACCCATATCGTTCTGCAACCACCGTATTCACCTGATCTGGCGTCGTGGGACTTCTGACTGTTCAGCAAGCTCAACAGACCGCTCCGGGGACACCGTTTTGATACGATAGAGGAGATTCAAGCTGCAGCGAAGACGGAACTGAAGGCCATCTCGGAAACGACGCGTATCTCAAACACTAATGAATATTTTGACATGTAAATTTGACATAAATGTTACTGACAGTACACCCAATCTAAAAAAAATAATTCTCCAAATCCTTCGACGCGCGCAGTTTAAATTCAAATGTCACCTTATTTTTGGGTTACAGTAGTACGTTGGTAGGATGTTCGTAGTCTGTGGTACGAGGAAAAACATGGAAATTAAGTTAGGAAGGTCACACGATGTACGTAATACTGCCACTAACTATACCGCACAGTCACTCTATTTATCGAAAACTATACGCACTTATAACATGTCACGAGATTTGTTTATTGTGGTTTTAAGATGTGCAAAGTGATAATTCTATGCGGGTACAAAGACCACAGCCACGGGAACTTTTTCTATTCCATCCCTCTCTTAAGCGTCGCGACGTGACCGCCGTGCAGGTAAATAACAGACTCTCCGTTTGTTGCTCGTCGTCGCCTTACAGGACCTTTAAAAAACCAGTTGACGAGCCCCCTATCCACTTTCCTTGGTATTGCGAAAGTGCAATCGTGGAAGAGTTCCGTTGGAAAGGGGGCTGCCGTGTCCAGATTTCAATCGCAAATTAAAATGACGGACATTATTTTAAATTTACAATTGAAATTTAGAACAGCAATATGTTGGTTTCCGAGCAGTTTGCTTTGGCGACTGCTCGATTGTTACAGAAAATAGCATGAAAACGTGTGTGTTTGTTAGATACTCTAGATATGTGATTCTGCGAGCCCCAAACCTCGCACGTAAGCCGCCACCTTCACTACCCAACCATAAAAAAGTATATTGAATCGAAGGTTTTATTTCTGAGTAACTAAAAATAAAAGTCAACTTAAAAGTAAGCCCCTGGCTACTTAATTTTCTGCCCTCCAAGCTTTTTAACATGATACTTTCTTTCGAAAATTTCAGGTTAATGGTGAGGAAGATGGGAACATTACCGTTTTCTTTATGAGTTTAATCTCGAAAGATAGGCGTAAATGAGCTTGTATTGTATATTACTGGGCATCAATATTCATGATGATACTGCAAAGAAAGTTTCAAGGTAATGCAAGATAAAACCTTTCTAAAGTTGAGGCTCTGATAGGCGGCATATATTGCCTTAGGTTTCAGAGCTTCATCAATCAGTCGGACGAGTAAAGCCTTGAAAATTGCGGAATCTGCTTTTTTCAAGAATATTTGCATCGTGCGATTCTACAATCCTGATGGATTGAAAATTTTTATGAAATCTAAATCTCAATATATGTACAGTTTCCTAATGCCTTATTTTCAAGCGTTTCCAGTAGGGTGCGTAACAGAAACCATTGCTGACACGCTGGAAGGCCGAGAATACTAGCAGCTCAAAATTATGCCTGTTATCAATTGCATGTTTTTAAATAACTAACTGTTCATTCCACTATGCATAACTTACGATAATATGCAACATTGCTTCAAAGGAATAATTTATCCTCGATAAGATATCAAAATATTTCCAAACAAATTACCTCAACTATGCAAAATGCATTTCATGTAAAATTATAAAATACTACAACATTAAAGGCCACTCGCCCATGTCTTAAATACCTCAAAACAGTCAAACGATCCAACAAAAGACATCAGTGGAACACCTCCTGAGGTACATACGAGTACGAGTATAGTGGTCTTAGCTAATAGCTTAATGATGATATAGTAATTAGAACCGACAACGTGCTATGGTACAGTGCAGAAAACATAGTCATGACATCAAGTGCTCTTGTCGATAGTAACAGTAATTGATGGAAGTTAAACGAATGGTCGTAGCTTGCCAGTGTGATGATCGGCCGATTTGAATAATTGATTGAAATTTGTCCGTCATTACATTTTGTTTGTAGGCATCACAAACATAAAAGCATATGAACGTGTGCACGGTTTTTGTATGCATGCGGAAATCAAATGGTGATGATAGTAGAAATGAAGATATTTGTGTCGCTTCGTTCTTAATGCGCCGATCATTTACCTAGAATTATTTGAAATATGTATAAGGTTCTCATGATTCCTGGTTTTACTTCAAATTGCTGGTTTAGGGAAACTTAACCATAGCAAGTATATTTTAAATGCATAACTGTGTTAGTTTTAGCTTATTTAACGCTTTTTAAACCTTGAAGTTTAGCAGAATACTCGCGCAATAAAAGTAAAACAACTTCATTTTCACTGACAATTTGGGCTACCTACAATTTTCAATTCAATGTCATGGTATGCACTGAGTGCATATTAAACTTCCCCACATCGTTTTGTGGATATTCTTAAGATGAACCTCGAACAATCAAATGCAGTAGGTATATTCCCAACAAACTCTCACTTCAAAGGTCAATGGAGTAAAATAACCTTTGTTTCGCTAATAAGGTTGCCTGCACATATTTCTAGTCTATAAACTCAATTCACAAACTAAAGATTCTATTCACGCACTTGAACAGAAAACAGTGTGTCAACCTTTCTATTGCCACCTCTTTACATACATAAATAGTGGACATTGTCGCGCCAATCGTTGTCATCTGCTTTTAATCTTCATTCCTGCTAAATATGTACGAGTACATTTTCTCATTTGCTTTTGTTCGTCAGCAATTTCCTTAGTTGCGAATATTGTTGTGTTGCAATGCAATAGCGTATTATGTGCATTATGCACATACTGCCACGTGCATAAGGAAAAGAAATTACATTGAAGAGTAATGATTTTTCCTGAAGAAAAGTCTTTTCCTCAATTCTATTATAATTGTTGGTAAGCAGCCGCGCGCCGGTAAGAGTGGTGTTGAGCAAGACTTAATAGCTTATCATCATTCGTGTGGTGGTGAAAGAAAGCTCAGGGAATATAATCTGAAATGCTATGAAAAATAGTAGCCATAGTTACATATATTCCGTTTGAGAATGACAATGGAAATCTTTTATTACATAGGATTTTGTACACAGTGAAAAATCTTGGGCTACTTTTAATGCTAAATTTTTGATACATTTTGCCTTCCCCTGGATCCCCTAATTTATAAAATTATTTTTTTATTTCAGATTCTAAAAGTTCTAATCAAGACCTTTCATTTGATATCCCATTTGACTGCCTTTGATTAAAAATAAATTTTAAGGGCTAACTCGTTATTAGGGGGGACCCCCTTAAAAAATTTTTAAATTTTTGGTAAGACCTTAACTTTTGAGAGACCATCACTTTTGACCTTTCCACAAAGTTTGAGCATTCTAGCTTCTATAGTTTCTGAGGAAATTAGCTGTGACGCACGGACAGACACGTCGCGAAACTAGTAGGTCTTTGTTAAAAATTTTTTTTACAAAGACCTAATTATTGAAGTCTAAACTATTATGAGATTGTAATCCATCCGAATTCAGTTTGAAATTCAATCCATTTTATATATCCTACTGAATAGGGCCATTAAAAATAAGTTATATTGTTCAAATAAATTTATTTTGTTCTGTTGTTTGTTTTGAAATAATTTTCACCCTACGAGTCATTAAGATTGAAATATTTAAACTTTTGCAAATTTTGGAAAATAATATTCATTAATTAATTTAAAATTTAATAATTAAATAAAGGCAATAATTATAACTAAATAAAGACAATAATCTAAAACTAAGTAAAGTCAATAATTAAAAGTCATAGTGAACTGTAAACTAGAAATTTCCAGTATGTCGTGCAGTGCCGGTAAGTGCATTGATCCAATCTATAAAGCCCCTATGGTCCTTTGCTTTGGCTTTTGTGAGCTTTCATACCATTCGGCATTTATTAACCTTAAAGGCTCTGCAGCCGACCTGATTAATAAGGCTGGTAACGAAGTTTACGGGTACTGTGATTCTTGTAGGAGATATTCTTTGTCAGCATATGTTTCTAGTCTGCAATTAGGTGAAAAAACAATCAAATCGCTAGTGGAAGAGCTTAAACAGCTTCAAACTAAGTGCTCAAGAGCATGTCTGGAATTTGAGACCCTGTTGAGATTTATAGAGGACGCGTCACCCAAAACTCAGACTTCAGTGAGTATCACTGATGTTAATAACCAGACGCAATTACTTATGCCGACAGCACAGCAGGAATGTATTAGTCGTTCAAATACGCCCGTACAAAGATCTTACATCCTAACTCAAAATAAATCGCTGGTAAAGTTATCGGCTCTTAAAACCCCGAATCATGCTACTAGTTCCAGGACTACCACATCGTGTTCAAGTTCTCCTGTGGCTTCAGCAGCAACTCAGCATGTGGTAGCTTTCCGGGACCATCATCAATCAATTGGGGGGCGATCCCTAAAAGCAAAAATAATCCTTCACCTAGCCTTCCACCCTCATCTGGTGTTGATACATCGGCTTTAGCTGCTCTGGTTTCGGATGACAAAGTCCCACCACTTGACATCGTATCCCCTCCAAAGGAAATCTTTATTTCGTACCTAAGCTACTATACAACCGTGGACTACCTAAAAAACTACGTTTGCTTAAAAATTGAGTCAGCTGTTAAAGTTATTAGTTGCCATAAATTGACTAAGGGTAATCTGGAAGACAGAGTGGTAGCTCCTTTCAAGCTCACAGTTCCCTCAAGTTGTGATACTTTTTTGAATCCTGAAGCTTGGACATCTGGAGTACTTACTAAACCATTCAGCTCAAGAAGAAGGAAGTTCTTTCATGAACTGGGAAGACCGCAACCTACCAACTAGTATAAGATCTCATGACTGTAACTTAACTTCTAATGTTTCAGTATATTACCAAAATGTAAGAGGGTTAAGGACCAACCTAAATAAGCTCTTTTTATCGTTACAGCTCAGCGAAGATATAATTATATGACTTACGGAAACCTGGTTAAATAGTAACATCTTAAACTTGGAAATTTCCCTTAATTTTGGTACTTACCGTTGTGATCGGGAGTTGGCCTCTGCAAATGAAGAAGATGGAGGTGGGTCCTTGAAGCTGTTAGTAATACAATGCGTAGCTCTTTTTGTGCTGATTTTTGCCTTTCCCGTATTGTGTATTGTGTGATTGTCAAGATCTTCCTTACTAACAATACATACATCTTTGTTAGCTCCCTCTTTCTACATACTGTTACATGTACAAATAATTCTGCGAGCTACTGTCGCAATTGTTTTCACAACAATGAAGAACACGAATTTACTCGAAACCACGAGAACCCAACAAGCATGAGCAACATCTGAAAGTGAGTCACTGCTCCATTCATTTGCAGTCGCTCGAATGTTCCCGCGAATTCGCCAATGTACGAGAACTGGGTTGAATGACTACAGACCCTATATAAAGGCGAGCTGAATGAATGGGGGGATGATCATTCATTCGACCGCGATAAGAACTGCGATAGTATGTGGGAAGCGATATTATTCGAGTAGTAGAAGAGTGATTTTCGTAAAAGTGAAGTGATTTAGAAGACAATTGCGATAAGAAATTTATGGACAAGTGTTAGATTTTTCATAGTGAAAATTAAAATTAGTGAAAGTGTTAAATTGATCATTGTGCACTTTTGTAATTAAATAAACTCTTTTAAGTTAAATTAAAAGACATTGTGTATTCACTTTCCCGGAACATTAAAATTATTGGCCGCGAACCGAAAACACTCGACAGTGGTGTTAGAAGTGGGATAGAAAATTTTGGAAGTTAAAGCGATTAAACATTTTTGAAGTGCACAAAAGTGAGAATTAACGTGGAAACTGGTGGAAAATTTGCCGAAACTATAAAAATGCCAGGAAACTTACATCTAAAAATCAATCAATTGAGCATATCGGAGCTCAAAGAGGAGTTGGAACAGCGAAATTTGGCCACGCAAGGTACAAAGGCCATACTGATTGCGACAACAGTCATCCAATTTAACCACGAAGCTAGATGAGCAATCAGCGAAGTTAAATGAACAAACAACGAAGCTAAATGAACAATCAGCAAAAATGGATCGAAATCAAGGCGGATTTGCAAAAACAGTCAACCGAAATAAAAGCGGAGCTCAGTTGCCTCAACAGCCAAATTAAATGCATCGAGGAAAAGGTATACCAGGTCGAGGAGAGAATCAACCTTGAGATCAGCCAGGTCGAGGAGAGAATCAACCAGGAGATGGAAAAAGTGAAAAAGGACTTGGAAGCAGCGAAGGCAGTAGTAACCGCCTCACCAGCCCCACTTATAACCGCAGCGCAAAACTCATCTAGAAATGTGCAAGCACCAATATTCGACGGGCAAACGGTCTGGACTATTTACAAAGCCCAGTTCGAAGCAGCCGCTTGCATAAATCACTGGAATGAGCAGGAACGAGCAACTGCATTGATTCTTGCTCGAAGAGGCCCAGCTGCCGAGCTGTTGCAGACGATCCCCGTTGAATTACACTCAAGCCCGAATGCTATAATGAATGCGCTCGACATGCGTTATGGAGATGATCATCTGAAGCAGATTTATCGGTCACAGCTAAGGCATCGAATGCAGAAGTCTGGTGAAACCCTACAGCAGCTAGCTCAAGACATTGAGCGACTGGCCTTTTTGGCTTATCCAGCCTACGACCCAGAACATCGAGACGATGCGGCGACCGAAGCATTCATCAGCGCACTAAAGGACCCGGAATTGCAACAAGCCGTGCGTTTAGCTCAAAAGCAAACGGTTAAGGACGCATTGGCTTACAGTCTGAACTTTGAGGCAGCGAAAAATGTGACTCGTACTACTGCCCGGGTTCATGAGGTAGTGACAGACGAGTGCAGGTGTGAGCGCGTGGAAATTGAGCGAGACCCGCATGTAAATGGTGCGCCTAGATGCTGGAATTGCGGAGAGAAGGGGCACCTGCAAAGAGACTGCAAGAAGCGAAGAAAACCGAGCTATTGTCCAGGGTGTGCAGCTAGGAGGAGATCCAGACCGAGTCAGGAGCCCAGAATGGAAGCCGTTCAAACAGAGGGGTCGGGAAACATGTAAGAGCCAACTTCGTGGGGCAGAGGTTGGCTAGGAGGATCGACGTCCCCAGCACCACCATCACCGTGTCAAGACTACATCGTGGAGAAACGTACTTATGCCTTCCGGGTCAAGTTGACGGAGAACACTGCACCATAACAATCGACACTGGTGCAGCCCGATCGATTATCCGACCAGACCTAGTTAGACAGCAACAACTTCACAAGGGCAGAATTTTCTCACTACAGACAGCCACGGGAGAAACTGCACCTGTTCATGGAGAGGTCAACCTCCAGATACAGTTGGGAGACCTTGTGTTCCGACATAATTTTCTGGTTGCGAACATTATGGATGACTGCATTCTCGGAATGGATTTTCTGCGACCACATGGAATCACATTGGATTTGGGCAAACGGGTATTGAAATGGCAGAATGTCGAAGTACTGATGGAGGATCCCAGCGTCCAAATTCCCAAGATGAATGTTGTGGTATGTACTGACACTGATGTACCGAATTCTACCGAAAGCATTGTCTGGGCCAAGCTTGATGGGGATTCTGGAGACCACCGATCTTATCTGATAGAGCCAACGGAGACGTCCGCATTGCGCAGTTTGATTGTAGGACGAGGCCTTGTAAGATCTTTAAGGAACGGATATGTGCCGGTGAGATTCCTTGATACCGCAGACTCAACCACGAGCATCAAAGCGGGAGAAGTCATCGGCAGCTGCCAGCCTGTTTCCACCATCATCTCTTTGGAAGCTACTCACGACCATCATCGGAGTAGGAGGCAGGACACAGACAAAACCCAGGAATCCACGTCTGCAATATTGAAGCAGGTCAAATTGCCGGTGCAGCTATTCAAACGAGCCTCTGATCTGGTCACCAAGTACAGTGACATCTTCTCAACAAGCCCGGATGACCAAGGCCGAACGAGTCTGGTAACTCACGTCATAGATACACAGGGAGCCAAGCCGATTCGACAAGCACCGAGACGTCTCCCTATAGCCAAACAAGGAGAAGTGAGCGCGCTGATCTCGGACATGGAAAAACAAGGCATTATTGAACCTTCTGTCAGTCCATGGGCCACGCCAGTAGTTCTAGAAAAAGGATGGTAGCACTCGTTTTTGTGTCGACTATAGGCAGCTCAACGACGTCACTAAGAAAGATAGTTACCCGCTCCCACGCATCGATGACATCATGGACACTCTAGCCGACGCAAAATGGTTTTCTACACTCGATCTCAAGAGTGGCTATTGGCAGGTAGAAATCGGCAAGAAGGACCGAGAGAAGACCGCATTTTCAGTTGGGACCGGATTGTGGCAATTTGTGGTGATGCCGTTTGGGCTTTGCAATGCTCCAGTCACTTTCAAACGCTTGATGGAGTACAAGCTACGTGGTCTAACCTGGAAAACCTGCTTGGTGTACCTAGATGACATCATCGTCATCGGTAGAACGTTCGAAGAGCATGTGCGGAACTTAGAAGAGGTTTTCTCCCGATTACAACGGGCAAATTTGAAACTTAGTCCCAACAAGTGTACCCTTTTCGCAGCTGAAGTAAAATACCTGGGACACGTCGTATCAGCAAAAGGGGTCAAAACAGACCCTGAGAAAATTGAAGCCATGAAAAGCTGGCCAACACCAAACAACAAGCGCCAACTACGAAGCTCCCTGGGTCTGGTAACCTACTATCGAAGATTCGTCAAAGACTTTAGCAAAATAGCTAAGTGTCTCCATCAGCTAACCGAGAAAAATCGTCCGTATGTCTGGAATGAACAATGCCAGACAGCCTTTGAGACCCTGAAGGAAAAGCTGTGTGAATCACCCGTGCTGGCGTATCCGAAAACCGGAAAAATGTTTGTAGTTGACACAGATGCAAGCAACGGCGGTATTGGAGCTGTACTCTCCCAGCAGATCAATGGCGAAGAAAGAGTCCTCTCTTATTACAGTCGAGTTCTCTCAAAAAGTGAGAGGAACTACTGCGTGACCAGGAAGGAGCTATTGGCTATAATAGAGGCCACCAAGCAGTTCCACAAGTATCTATATGGCCAGAAAGTTGTTCTTCGAACGGACCATGCATCACTGAGATGGTTGCTCAACTTCAAAAACCCCGAGGGACAAGTTGCGAGATGGATCGAAAGATTGCAGTCATACGACTACGAAATTGTTCATCGGAAGGGCGGAGTTCATGGAAATGCTGACGCCCTATCCCGCCGTCCATGTCCAGCTAACTGCAAGCATTGCCGACGGATTGAGGAAAAGGAACCGCTCGTTGATCTGCGATTGATAACGGCGGAATTCGATGAAGGTTGGTCATCGGAGGAGATTCGAAACGCCCAGTTAGCCGATGAAGACATCGGACCATTGCTCGTATGGAAGGAGACGACTGGGCGACCTGAGTGGAAAGACGTTTCAATGCATGGCGCAACCCTGAAAAGCTATTGGGCACAATGGAATTCCCTTCAGGTGGAGGGTGGCGTACTCAAGCGGAAATGGGAAATGGCGGATGGTAGCTCCTATAGGATGCAAACTATACTACCCAAAAGCCGAATCCACAATGTGGTTAAGGAAATGCATGAAGGATCCTCGGGAGGCCACCTTGGTGTTAACAAGACCTTAGCGAAATTGCGGGAAAGGTTCTACTGGCTCCACTCTCGAGAAGACGTAGAGGACTGGTGTCGCAGTTGCACAATTTGCGCTTCCGTCAAAGGCCCAAAGCGACGACTGAGAGGACAAATGCAAACCTTTAACGTAGGCGTGCCATTCGAAAGGATTGCTGTCGACATCACAGGACCCTTTCCTGAATCCGATTGGGAAGATCGATATACGCTGGTTGTAGCCGATTATTTCAGCAAGTGGCTCGAGGTCTACCCCATTCCCAACCAGGAAGCAACAACCGTAGCTGAACAGCTGGTGTAAAATTGGGTCAGTAGGTACGGCGTACCTTGCGAATTACATTCAGATCAAGGCCGAAACTTTGAGTCACTAGTTTTTGGCGAAATGTGTGAACTACTGGGAATACGGAAAACGAGGACAACACCGCTGCATCCCCAATCCGATGGAATAGTCGAACGGTTCAACGGCACGCTCAATAAACATCTGGCCAAGATGGTTGACGAGAACCAAAGGGACTGGGACCGACATATCCCACTATTTTTGATGGTGTACAGAGCTACCGAACACGTATCAACGGGCCAAGCCCCAGACAAAGTCATTTTTGGAAAGACTATTCGTCTGCCAGCCGATATAAAGTTCGGAACACCCCCTGAGAAACCCCAAACGATCTCGGAATACGCAAATGATCTAAGGCAACGGTTGAACCAGATACATCGGACAGTGCGAAATCACCTCGAATCAGCTACCGACCGCATGAAGACCAGGTATGATCTCAAGGCAAACTCTACTGGCTTCCAGCAAGATGACTTGGTATGGCTATATAACCCACAACGGCGAAAGGGTAGGTCTCCAAAGTTGCAACATAATTGGGAGGGACCATACCGAGTTGCAAAGCGAATCAACGACGTCGTATATCGAATACAGGAACATCGTAAGCCAAGAGCCAAAATGAAAATCGTGCACCTGGACCATCTTGCCCCATATTACATCCAGGGAGAATAGACTACAACTGGCGACACATCTTTTCGGGGCGAAAAGAACTGAGGTGGGGGCAGTGTTACATGTACAAATAATTCTGCGAGCTACTGTTGCAATTGTTTTCACAACAATGAAGAACACGAATTTACTCGAAACCACGAGAACCCAACAAGCATGATCAACATCTGAATGTGAGTCACTGCTCCATTCATTTGCAGTCGCTCGAATGTTCCCGCGAATTCGCCAATGTACGAGAACTAGGTTGAATGACTACAGACCCTATATAAAGGCGAGCTGAATGAATGGGGGGTTGATCATTCATTCGACCGCGATAAGAACTGCGATAGTATGTGGGAAGCGATATTATTCGAGTAGTAGAAGAGTGATTTTCGTAAAAGTGAAGTGATTTAGAAGACAATTGCGATAAGAAATTTATGGACAAGTGTTAGATTTTTCATAGTGAAAATTAAAATTAGTGAAAGTGTTAAATTGATCATTGTGCACTTTTGTAATTAAATAAACTCTGTTAAGTTAAATTAAAAGACATTGCGTTTTCACTTTCCCGGAACATTAAAATTATTGGCCGGGAACCGAAAACACGCGACAATACGTAGTAACTCTTCTTTCAATGTGTATGAGACAGTTTTTGGCGAGTCTTTCTCTCATATCATTTTGCATCATCCGCAATCTTTAATTCTAGCATGCGGTGATTTGAATTTGTAACAGTGCAATGGACGAAGAACCTTCCTTTCTCTGTTTCTTCTTTATCTCTCTCCTCGTTTCTATCACTCTGTTAACTGACGCAATTTAATAATATCACTAATGCTAATGGCCGGGTACTTGACCTTGTTCTTTCTAACTTTTCCCTTTACTGTCTTTTTGTTTCCCTTGCATTGAATCCTCTTGTGCGCATTGATAGTCATCATCCGCAATCATCACTCGATCTCTCAATTGCACCTTTGACACATAGTACTTTGGCTTCTTCTCCAAAATTCAACTTCTTCAAAGCAAACTACGAAGCTTTAGCCTCCGAACTGAACTTTGTTGACTGTCTGGAGTTTTTCAATAACTTGGAGTGTGAGGAAGCTCTGAGTAAGTTTTATTATTACCTCTATGAGTTGATGAAGCATTTCACACCTTTACAAGCTCTTCGCAAAGTTAAAGTACTTTGTGCCTTGAATGCTAAAAGTAAGACACACCGCCGTTTCAAGCGTTGTGGTACTGAAGAATCTAGAGCCAGCTTGTGTGATCTGCGTGTTGTAGCAAAAAAGAACTAAAGACTGCAATGAAAAACTACTTCAGCAGCTTGGAGAGTTCACTTATGGCGAATAATGCGAAACCATACTGGTCATACATTAGATCCTTCAAGTCCTTCTCTTCTGTTCCCCCTTCTGTCCACTGGAACAATATCGTTAGTTCTTCTCCACAGGATATTTTCAACTTGTTCTCTCAGTTTTTCTCGTCAACTTTTATTCCTTTTTCTCATGGCTCCATTCCATTTAATATACACTCCACTTCACTTCACTCCATTGACATTTCTTCACTTTTCACTGCCTATATTGAAGTTGAATCCGTCGTTAATACACTTAATCCTAATATTTTACCTGGTCCTGATGGTTAACCGAATAGTTTTGTCAAGTCATTAGCGTCTTTACTTTATATCTCTCTGGCTTTTCTTTTCAACCTCAGTCTAAAGACTGGTACTTTCCCTACTAATTGGAAAAGAGCAAACGTTGTTCCTATTCTTAAAAGTGGTGATCCTTCTTCTGTGTCCAATTACCGTCCTATTCCCTTAATCACCTGTTTTCCAAAGTTACTCGAGCGTCTGGTACATAAACGGCTTTCAGTTTTATTGACCCCTATTTTGTCGAGGGAACAACATGGGTTTCTCAAAGGTTGCTCTACGACCTCAAATTTAATTGAATTCACCGATTTCATTGCTAAAGCCCTAGACAATCGATTGAAGGTTGATTTCATCTTCACTGAAATCGCGAAGGCGTTTGAAATGGTCGTCCATCAACTTACAAACTGAAAGCTTTTGAGGTTGCTGGCCCTCTCTTATCATGGAGGATTCCTATCTGTCTTCTCGTATATGCTGCGTTAGTTAGTATGGAACTACCTCTATTCCATTTTATCTGTCCTGTGGTGTTCCTCAAGGTTCCATTTTAGGTCCCTTCCTATTCCTATTATTTATGAAAAATTTTTCTTCGATTATCGTCTTCAATCGCCTACTGTATGCCGATTGTTTCAAAGTATTTCGAGCTACCAAGTCTGTACAAGATTGTCAATATCTTCAGATGGACCTGATTGCACAAAGTAACCGGTGTTCGTCTAACTACCTCTGTCTTAATCTTGCCAAATGCTGCAAACTGACTTTCACCTGTATGTTAAATGAAGTCCCACTCGCTGCTGTGAGCTCTGCTAAAGAGCTCGGTGTTACTTTTGATCCTAAGCTTAATCTTGATGTGCACATTCTAATCGTGACTACTAGGACCTCAAAAATATTGGGACTTATTTTCAGGCATGCTTACAAATTTACCAATATATCTACCCACGTCCGCTTGTTTATCTGTCTTGTCCATCCTATCCTTGATATTGCTCTGTAATTTTGTCTCCCCGACACTCCTACCTCATTAACTCATTAGAGAACGTCCAGCGAAAATTTACTCGTGTCTTGTTTTACAAATTCAAAATCCCATATCAACCCTATGACTGTCGTTTATCCTTCTTACGTCTGCCTACTCTGTCATCCCGTCGCATATGTCTAGATCATTGTTTTCTATATCAGCTCTGGCACTATCAAATTTCATCAACATTGTATGCAGACTTACGTTTTCGCCAATCATCGCGTTCTTCTCGGGCAAACAATTTTTTCGTACTACCGTATGCCCGTACAAATTTATATTTTCATTCTGCCACTATACAAATGGTAAGAAATAATGATGAGCTTGAGCTTGATCCTTTTTCCGACTCATACCTTGTTTTTAAATTGAGACTAAGAAGCCTGATCCTCACAACTCAATTGGAGTAAATATTAGACTTGTTTGTGCTTTAGTTTAATTTTATATGCATGTATTTTTTTAAATTAGTACTTATATTGTGAATTCATTGAATTTCTTTGCATATTAACTTTTGCACTTACTTCTAATATGCATTAATTTTCTTTTCTATTTGCTTTGTTCCATTTTGTAATTGGATTGTGTTTAATCTGTTAAATGGAATTTTTTCAAATAAATAAATAAGTACATGCAGTATAAACATAGAAGTATTTATTGTATTAAAAACTTAAAACTATCCGTTCATACAAATGTTAAGTTAAACTTTCTGGTAATAAATATGGTACGACCATCCACGTGTCGGTTTCGATACAATGGCTTTCATAAGGCTTAACATATTTAAGTTTGTTTAATTCCATAATTATCTTTGTGTTCTCAGGCACTACCTTAAATGCACGCGTAGCTTTATTCAGACCAGTACTTTTATACAAATCGAACTCTAAGTGGATGATATTAACATATTTCAACGGTAAATTGGTAGCGTGGAACCAAAATTGTAAATATCATTTTCATTAGTCAAAAATAAGTAAAACTGTGGCCTATAGATAAATCCGTGATTTTTTTTAGCCAATTCATAGTATACAGTTCCTCTTGACGACACCCAACTAAATTTCAAAATAATTTTTTTCCACTGAAATCATTGCTGATGCATCTACTTTTGACAGCTTTCCAAATTGAAATATTTTTTCAAAAGATAAATCACTCCGAACAATTGACCTTTTTTGCTGATGAGTTTGTGATCGAGTTTCACAAATATTGATAAAATAATTCGTACTATATTAGCATTTTCCTTAGTGAAAAATCGATGCTTACCCTCATAGCGCGTCGTCTAAGTATGAACGATTGGTCCTAATTTTTTAATTATTAAACGATAGTGTGCATATGATATTTAGAAAGTAATGGCAGTTTCAAATAATTGATAGTTATATTTAAATGATTTGCTATTGAGTCTTCTAGTACTTGACTAAAACTTTTCGGAATGCACGATGAGAGCAAAAGATACAATTTTATTAGTAAAATAGTTGTTCCCACCCAAAGATCTGGTATTTCGGGCTGAATATTTTTGAATTCAATGGAAAATATGAAATCAAACACAAATTTTGAGACACCGTAAGTTCTATTGAATTCCCAGATTTTCCAAGGCTTATTGAGGACGGAATATTTTTTCTCTGAAGGTATCCAAAACTAAACGTGGATATTATTCTATTTACACAGATGGAACTTATAATATGTTTGTCAATAGCAAATTTTATCACGTACAGGTATTTAAGAATAAATGGTATCTCCTCCGTAACACTAAATCCCCTCTCTGGCCTTCTCTTCCCGCAAAAAGCGCCTCCAACTGCCTCAGTCCATTGACTGCGTCCTCCAATTTTGAAATCCGAGCAGCGCTGAACTTTCTTCGTCGACCGCGTCAGACCAGCATTTTCTCGGTTTCCCCACTGGTCTCCGGCCTTCAGTCCTTCCTAAAAATACCTTTTTGGGTATCCGTTGTTCGTCCATACGATTCATATTGCCAGCCCATCGCAGCTTCCGCAGTCTTACAATCGCTGAGACTTCCGGTTTGTGACGAAATTCATACAGCACATGGCTGTATCGAATTCGCCATTGCTCCCCGCCTAGCTTTGCTCCGATTATTCGCCTCGGACCCACCGCTCAAAGGCGTGGGCTAGGGACCTAGAGGCCATGTTTCACATCCATAACATAACACAGGTTTTATCACAGCTTTGTATACTTGGAGCTTTGTTTTCCTGTGTATGCAGCTGGTCTTTAAGATCTTCAAAACTGAATAAAATATTTTATTTGCGAGCTGTATTCTCCAGCGTATTTAGTCTCTTTCATTACCCGTTTTCATTGTTTTGGCGCCTAAGTACACAAATTCGATAGCGTTTTCGATACTGTATTCGCCAAGTGTGATACTTTATGTACTTGAGGTATTTTTTCTCGACTATGTCATCAGCTTTGTTTTATTTTCATTGATTTGCAGCCATACTAGTTTTGCTTCGCTGTTGAGTCTCTGGAAGAGTTTTTTGGCGGTTGTTAATGACCGTGACAAAATGTTGATATCATCCGCATAGGCTACTGCTTGAGTCGACTTGTATAGTAATGTACCGAACTTATCGACAAGTAGCTTCATTATGACATACTCCAGAGCCAAATTAAATAGCAATGGGGCCAGCCCATCTCCCTGCTTTAGTCCGATATTTGTGTCAATGGCATCGGTGAGTTGGTTATTGAGAGCATTATTTGGCACAGTCATTATGATCAATACTGTCGTATGCTTGCTTAAAGTCAACGAAAATTTGGTGTACGTCTATGTTGAACCCCCAGCATTTTTCAAGTAGCTGCTTGACTGTGAACAATTGGTCTTTTGTCTATCTAACTGCTTTAAAACCACATTGATACTCCACAATAATACTTTTCGCAGATGATCCAATTTTATTTTCTGAGACCTTTTAGAATATTTTGTACGCCGTACAAAGCAGCGATATGCCTCTATAATTTTCACACTGTAGCTTGTCACCTTTTTTTGTGGTTAGGAATATAATTGATTGGCTCCACTCTTTTGGCATATGTTCTTGTTGCCAAATGTGCTGGATGACTTCATGAATAGCTTTAGTAACAATGCTGCCACCATATTTGATGAGCTCCACTGGCATCTCATCGATGCCAGCTGTTTTATTATTCTTTGGGGCTTTGATGATGGAACAATCTTCATCTAGTGTTGGTGAGGCCAATGAAAGCTCTCCGCAGACATCTATTGCCTCAGCTGTTGTGGTGCTGTGTGGAGGATTAGAAAGGTTCTTAAAATATGATGCCCATCTTCCCTTAATCTAAATTTCATCAGCGATGATATTGCCGATGTCATCACGACAGAGCGTGATTTTGGACTGATAATCACGTTTCAGGCTTTTCACTACTTTGTATGCATGCCTTGTGTTGTTGCCCGCTCAACTTACACCTATACTTCTTAATTGGTTGTCGTAGTATTTTCTTTTCTTAATTCTATTTATCTTATTCGCTTCTTCTTCTTAGCACTACAGCCCCTTTCAGGCATTCACTTCCTGCAAATAGCGCATTTAACTATCTCGGTCCATTGACCGCGTCCTCCAATTTCGAAATCTGAGAGTTCAATACATTTCCTGATGCTTGGGTAAGGGTCCATATTTTACAGCCATAGCATAACACAGGTCTTATCACGGATTTATATACTTGGAGCTTTGTTTTCCTGTATATGCAGCTGTTCTTCAAGATCGTCAAAACTGAATAAAGTATTTTATTTGCGAGTTGTATTTTTCGGCGTATTTTGCCTCTTTAATTACTGGTTCTCGCTATTTTAGCGCCGATAACATTTTCGATACTGTATTCGTTTAGTGTGATGTTTTGCGTGCTTGAGGTATTTTTTCTAGATTTGTAGCCCTACTAGTTTTGCTTCCCTATCAAGTTTCAGGAAGAGTTCTTTGGTAGTTGTTAGTGACCGTGACAAAATGTTTACGTCGTCCGTATATGCTACCATTTGGCTCGACTTGTATAGTAATGCACCTCCTGTATCGACAGGTAACTTCCTTATGACGTTCTCCAGAGCCAAATTAAAAAGCAATGGGCCAGCCCATCTCCCTGTTTCAGCTCGATACTTGTGTCAAAGGCATGGGTGAGTTTATTATTGATGCGGACTTGGGGGGTCATCTACGCCATCGTCACTTTGGTAAGATGATCAATACTATCGTGTGTTAGCTCAAAGTCAACGAAAATTTGGTGTACGTCTACGTTGAACTCCCAGCATTTTTCAAGTACCCGCTTGATTGTTAATGATTGGTCTATTATCAATCTACCTGCTCCAAAACCACCTTGATACTCCCCAATAATACTGTTGGCATATGATCCAATTTTATTTTCTAAAATCTGTGAGAATAATTTGTACGCGGTACAAAGTAGTGATATGCCTCATTAATTTTTGCACTGTAGCTTGCCACCTTTTTGTGGATAGGGAATATAATTGATTGGCTCCACTCTTTCAGCACATGTCCTTGTTGCCAAATGTGCTGAATGACTTTATGAATAGCTTAATGAACACTGCTACCACTATATTTGATGAACTCTGATGAAATCTCATCGATGTCTTCCGCTTTATTATTCCTTTGGGCCTGATGATGGAACAAACTTCATCCAGAGTTGATGAGGCCAATGGAAGTTCTCCGCAGACATCTACAGCCTCCAATGTTGTGGAGCTTGTTTTCATCAGCGAAGATATTGCCGATGTGATCACGACAGAGTGTGATTTTGGGCTGATAACTACGTCTCAGGCTTTTCACTACTTTGTATGGTTGTCTTGTGTTGTTCCCCGCTAAACTTACATCTTTAATTCTCAATTAGTCGTCATTGTATTTTCCTTTCTTAATTCTAATTATCTTATTCGCTTCTCCACTGAAAGTTTCATAGTGCTTATGTAATTTTTGTATGCTTGATTCGTTTTGTCTAATGCATTCTGGCACTCATCATCAAATCAATCATTTCTTTTGCGCCGGGCTTAATGTCCAATCGTCTGTTCTGCCACGGTCTTAATAGCCGCTTCCACTTTCACCCAGAATTATTTGCTTGTTTTTAACAATGCGTCTGATAAGATGGGAGCCAGCTGGTTGTCGAGGGCTTCCATGAAATTTTTGGCCACAGACGCCGTTTGACGCCTTTTGATGTCAAATTTTTGTTGTGCGCTGGTCTTCGCCGAATATGCCTTTGACATACTATATCGACAGGTTAATTAGAACAAGTAATGATTTGAGTTACAATTGGCCCTTCGGTATGTACGGACGTCAAGTATGCTCGAAGCCCATCGTTGTTGAATCGGAACATGACCGGTCTGGTTTTTAATGCGTCGATGTGGGAAGCAATTCAAACGTATGACAAGATTTCTGCTACATGTAAAGTCAATCACGCACTGGCGATAGTTCATTGCTAACGTTAGCGTTGAAATCACCTAGAATTATTTTTATGTCGCTTGTTGGCAATGAGTCGACCAGTCTTTCCAGGATACTGTAGAACGTTTCCTTCATTTTTTCATCCTTTTCTTCGGTCGGGATGTGAACATTAATCAGGCAGATTTCGAAGAATTTCGCTTTTATACGGATTGCACACAACCGTTCTTTGACTGCCTTAAAATCAATAACGTGCGATTTGAACTCCCTTTTAACAATGAAGGATTCTCGTTTTCCAGTAGGCTTCCCACTGTTGAATATTATGTGCGATCACATATCTTGAATGTCATTTCCAGTTCAGTTCGTTTCCTGGACTGCCAGTATTTTTAATTGATATTAACCGGCCTGTTGTAAAAGGTCCTTAACAGCACCAGGTTAATTGAGTGATCTGACATTCCAGGATCCAATGCCATAGTCCTGTTTTCGTTTGCTAAGTCGTTGCTGTGAATCCAATCTATTCCACAGGCCATCTGAAGGTTTCGAAACATTTAAAGGTTTTCCAGGGACGGGGAGCCCGTCGCCCAACCTCCATTCCGGCGGTATGGTTATTACGTCGATTCCGTTATCAGGCACAGAAGATTCACCTTCACCCTCTTACGCCCTCACAATGGAGGCGTAAGTAGGATTTAGTAGCAGAGCTGCAGATGTATTTACAGCTATTAGAATTTCTTGGCATTTAATGTCACATTATTGGGGAACGAGTAAACCCAATGTGCGACCCCGAGAGCATTTACTACCATTTAATTGGGGGGGTTTGGGATGAGGAATCATGGAAGCTATGGGTTGGAGAAATAATGGGTTCCCTCCTTCTTTCTCAAACGGGCTAGGGACCGTCTACGGCGGTGTATGGGTAGTAGATGGTTTAATAAGAAACAAAATTTCGCAACTTATAATAAATAAAATTGAAGGTATTCTTTAAACATGTCTTAACCTTACCAACGAAAAATAGGAGTTTTTCCGCCCTAGCCAAGTTTTGACCACTCGGAAATAGTAATAGTAAGAATATCGGTTAACGAAGAGGGAGAAAAATTGTTAAAACATATCACGATTATTCTAAGCTATTTCGATTTGAGTTTGGACATTATTGCTGTTCATTTTCTTGTAAGATATAAAATGTATGCCTTCGTCATGTTATTCCTTTAATGTTTCCTTAGTAATCAATAAAGAAATGAATTGTTAAACACTAAACCTCCGGTCATCTCATTCTTGAGATTTCGATCGGGTACGGTACCCGCCACGGTGGCTGGACCCTTCACTACTGAGCTGGCCATCGGGTTGTAGCTCTTTCCTTTTTCGCAGTTCCAGGGGCTCTCACCGAGTGAGTGGCCTTCCTCAACATTTTATTATATGTATTTACCTGAAAAATTGTTATAAATTATTAGGTAAATTTAAAATATCATGGCCACGTCTACGATGAACCCTTGATCAGGATAGGACGGTGCGAGGGAGCCCCAACTCCATCTGAATGCTCCACTGTTATTTGGGGATCGTACGTTTTCAGAGTAAGGACGAAATTATCACGCGTCCCGTGTGCGTTAATCGAGCATAGTCGGCTGCGTTTCTCTTGACAATTACTTTGGTAGGTTACTTCGACCTTGACATCGTCGGACTGGTTTATTTTTGAAAACTTTGCGAATTTGTAGTGGGCCTTTGCGCTGTGGGAAAAGAACCCGCCTCATGACATCGTAACGCTAGCTTACCAGCGCATTCAAACGTTCCCCGGCAAGGCCACTCCAACTGAGCACTGATCTTTCGCTCGCTGTGGCAGCAGACCTCCGCTGCAGGCCTGAACGAACAATTGACATCCCTTAAAAAATATTACAGTCCCCTTGTATTTTTGCGTCCTGTCTGTTCATCTATCCGTCCATCCATCCATCCATACGTTACAGCAAGTTTCCTCAGAAACAATAAAAAATACAAGGCTCAAACTTTGTGCACAGGTCAGAAGTGATGCCCTCTCTATAGTTTATGTCTTATCGAAAATTTCAAAATTTTTTAAGAGAGCCTTCCTTATGATAAAGTGAGTCCAAATGATTTCAAAAAGTTTATTCCATTCATTTTAGGGCATTTCCAAGTCACTTTTCTTTTTTTCTAAACGATTTTTATTCTATTTGTAATCTTATCTTTGAAGCGCTGAATATAGTTTATTTCAACCTTGAGGCTTTAACTAGTACACTTATTATTGATTCTTTTTTTAACTAATTTATACAATTTTGAAGGACAATTAAAAAAAATGGCTTATTTAATTCTAAAACTAGCTTATCCAATCTTAAAATTAACTTAAAATTATTCTAGCTTAGCATAATAAATTAGCTAAAAGAAAGCTTGATAGCTAATGCGAGTTGTTTAAAAATAATTCAAATAAACGGTTGAATGACGATGCTGCTCAAGCAATCAATTCACCTCCTCGGTTTTACGCCAAATCTTACTTAATTTCCAGAAAAATTATATGAATAAAACATGTGGGAACTGAGCCAAGTTTTTTGGTATCTTTCTCATTTATGTTGTATTAAAAGGTAGTTTCCTTCGATGTTTCCTACCAATTGTAAAACATTATTGTTTTAAAGGATCCATTCAAAATTTTGCCTTCGAATTCACAGAAATCTGCAATCTGTAGAATTTTTAAGAACTTTTGCTTTAACATTTGAAAGAGAGGTGGAACGATTTGGTACAAAAATGCGTTAAATTAATTCATCAGCGAATACAACCTAAGACGATACTAAAGTTCAATTCAGCTATTGCATTGCTAGATAATCGCTTTAATTATGCTAATTAAATAATCTGCAACTATTTGATAATATTTTTCTAATGGCATCAGCTAAACAATGATCCGATGTAAAACCAAATTTAAATAATTTATCTTTATCTTAGATATAATATCCAACATAAAGATAAATTATTTAAAGTTGGTTTTTACATGGGATTGCCAATCTTATTCATTTCAAACTTCCTACTGTTTCATTGACATAATTATGTAACGTAACATTTAATTGGTTTTCAATACCATATCAATAGTGGCAACTACTAGTGGAGCACAAAAGGTTAGAGCTCTTAGCTTGATAAATCTATATTTTTTTGTACGTTAGACCTGACATGTAATCCATTGATTTTATTATCATTGAAATATCACCTGCAATATGTTATTTAAGACATCCTGGAGTTTCAGAAAATTAGTTTTGTAATTAAATAATTATTATTGTAGTGCACAGTATGAGCTATCACTTATCATCGCATTTTCAAAATAAGCCAAATAGATGACATGAAAGTAAAAAGATTGTATTACAGCCATCTTTTTGCTTCTAAATTTTGGAAAATAACTGCTATCTACCAAATTACTATAAATAGAGTTATTTCTAGGAAGAAACATGAATTATGAAGTATGCAGAGAATTTTACGAGAATATAATATTCTTGAAAACATATCCTTTCTTAAGTTTCAATTTATTTTCTAAATTTCTCAAAAGAAATCTACCTATTGCGGAGGTACTTTAAATACTCATTATATATATATATATATATATATATATATATATATATATATATATATATCTATATATATATATATATATATATATATATATATATATATATTGTTACATGTACAAATAATTCTGCGAGCTACTGTCGCAATTGTTTTCACAACAATTAAGAACATCAACAAAACGAATTTACTCGAAACCACGAGAACCCAACAAGCATGATTAACATCTGAAAGTGAGTCACTGCTCCATTCATTACGCTGCTGGAATGTTCCCGCTAATTCATCAATGTACGAGAACTGAGTTGAATGATTAGGGACCCTATATAAAGGCGAGCTGAATGAATGGGGGGATCATTCATTCGACCGCGATAAGAACTGCGATAGTGTGTGGGAAGCGATATTGTTCGAGTAATAGAAAAGTGATTTTCGTAATAGTGAAGTGATTTAGAAGACAATTGCGATAAGAAATTTATGGACAAGCGTTAGATTTATAATAGTGAAAATGAAAATTAGTGAAAGTGTTAAATTGATCATTGTGCATTTTTGTAATTAAATAAACTCTTTTAACTTAAACTAAAAGACATTGCGTTTTCACTTTCCCGGAACATCAAAATTATTGGCCGCGAACCGAAAACACGCGACATTGGTGTCGAGAAGTGAGAAAGAAAATTTTGAAAGTAGAAAACGTTTTCAAAAAAAAAATGCACAATAGTGAAATCTAACCTGGCAACTGGTGGGAAAATAAATAAAAACTAAAACAATAAAAATGCCACGAAACTTGCATCTAAGAATTGATCAATTGAGCATATCGGAGCTCAAAGAAGAGTTGGAAAAGCGAAACCTGGCTACGCAAGGTACAAAGGCCACACTGATTGCACGCTTGCGTGACGCAATTGAATCGGAAGGCGCGTATCTGGATTCGGGTGAGCCCTCAGATGCAGAAAAAGGCGCAGAAGGTGGTGAAGCAAAAACACCAAAACCAAAGAACCAGAAAATGCGCTGATGCAAATGTTAATGCTGATGCAGCAAGAGCAGCGACAACAGCCATCCAATTTAACTACGAAGCTAGAGGAACAATCGGCGAAGTTAAATGAACAATCAGCGAAGCTGGACCAACAAGCTTTCGAAATCAAGGCAGACATAAAGGCAGACATCACACAGAAGCTGGAGAATCAGTCAACCGAAATAAAAGCGGAGCTCAGTCATCTGAACAAACAAACTAAAGGCGTCGAGGAAAAGGTTGAGGAAAAGGTTTACCAGATCGAGGAAAAGGTCAGCCAGGTCGAAGAGAGAATGAACCATGAGATGGAAAAAGTGAAAAAAGAATTGGAAGCAGCGAAGGCAGTAGTAACCACCTCACCAGCCCCGCTTATAACCGCAGCGCAAAGCACATCCAGAAATGTGCAAGCACCAATATTCGATGGGCAAACGGTCTGGAGTATTTACAAGACCCAGTTTGAAGCTGCCGCAAGGGCAAATCACTGGAATGAGCAGGAACGAGCAACTGCATTAATTCTTGGTCTAAGGGGCCCAGCTGCCGAGCTTTTGCAGACTATCCCCGTTGAGTTGCATTCAAACCCGCCTGCTGTAATGAATGCACTGGACATGCGTTATGGAGACGATCATCTGAAGCAGATTTACCGGGCACAACTACGGCATCGGATGCAGAAGTCTGGCGAAACCTTACAGCAGCTAGCCCAAGACATTGAGCGCCTGGCACTTTTGGCTTATCCAGCTTACGACCCAGAACATCGAGATGACGCAGCAACAGAAGCATTCATCAGTGCGTTAAAGGACCAGGAATTGCAACATGCCGTGCGTTTAGCTCAAAAGCAAACGGTTAAGGACGCATTGGTTTATAGTCTGAACTTTGAGGCAGTGAAAAATGCGACTCGTACCACTGTCCGGGTCCGTGAAGTAGTGGCAGACGAATGCAGGTGTAAGCGCGTGGGAAATGAGCGAGAGCCGCAGGTGAATGGTGCGCCTAGATGCTGGGATTGTGGAGAGAAGGGGCACCTGCAAAGAGACTGCAAGAAGCGAAGAAAACGGAGCTATTGTCCAGGATGGTGGAGATCCAGACCATGTCAGGAACCTAGAATGGAAACCCATCAAACTGGAAGGGCCAACTTCGTGGGGCGAACGTTGGCTAGGAGGATCGACATCCCCAGCTCCCCCATCACCGTGCCAAGGCAACATCGTGGAGAAGCAGACTTATGCCTTCCTGGTCAAGTTGATGAAGAACATTGCACCATAACAAACGACACTAGCGCAACCCGATCGACGATCCGACCGGATTGAGGAAAAGGACCCGCCTGTTGATCTTCGAGTGATAACGGCCGAATTCGATGAAGGTTGGTCAGCGGAGGAGATTCGAAATGCCCAGTTAGCCGATGAAGACATCGGACCATTGCTCGTATGGAAGGAGACGACTGGGCGACCTGAGTGGAAGGACGTTTCAATGCACGGCGCAACTCTGAAAAGCTGTTGGGCACAATGGAACTCCCTTCAAGTGGAGGGCGGCGTACTCAAGCGGAAATGGGAAACGGTGGATGGCAGCTCCTATAGGATGCAAACTATACTTCCCAAAAGCCGAATCCACAATGTGGTTAAGAAAATGCATGAAGGATCCTCGGGAGGCCACCTTGGTGTTAACAAGACCTTAGCGAAACAGCGGGAAAGGTTCTACTGGCTCCACTCTCGAGAAGACGTAGAGGACTGGTGTCGCAGATGCACAATTTGCGCTTCTGTCAAAGGCCCAAAGCGACGACTGAGAGGGCAAATGCAAACCTATAATGTGGGGGTATCGTTTGAAAGGATTGCTGTTGCCATCGCAGGACCCTTTTCTGAATCTGAATGGGGAAATCGATACACGCTGGTTGTAGCCAATTATTTCAGCAAGTGGCCCGAGGTCTACCCCATTCCCAACCATGAAGCAACTACTGGAGCCGAACAGCTAGTGTTAAATTGGGTCAGTAGGTACGGCGTACCTTGCGAACTACACTCGGATCAAGGCCGAAACTTTGAGTCACTAGTTTTTGGCGAAATGTGTGAGCTGCTCGGAATACGGAAAACGAGAACAACACCGCTGCATCCCCAATCCGATGGAATGGTCAAACGGTTCAACGGCACGCTCAATAAACACCTGGCCAAGATGGTTGACGAGAACCAAAGGGACTGGGACCGACACATTCCACTATTTTTGATGGCGTACAGAGCTGCCGAACATGCATCGACGGGCCAAGCCCCAGCCAAAGTCATTTTTGGAAAGACTATTCGTCTGCCAGCTGATATAAAGTTGGGAACACTCCCTGAGAAACCCCAAACGATCTCGGAGTACCCAAGTGAGCTAAGACAACGGTTGAACCAGATACATCGGACATTGCGAAAACACCTCGAATCGGCTACTGACCGCATGAAGACCAGGTATGATCTAAAGGCAAATTCTACTGGCTTCCAGCAAGATGACTTGGTCTGGCTATATAACCTGCACCGGCGAAAGGGTAGGTCTCCAAAGTTGCAACATAATTGGGAGGGACCATACCGGGTCACAAAGCGAATCAACGACGTCGTATATCGCATACAGGAACACCGTAAGCCGAGAGCCAAAATGAAAATCGTGCATCTGGACGTCTTGCCCCATATTACACCCAGGGAGAACTGACTACAAATGGCGACACATCTTTTCGGGGCGAAAAGAACTGAGGTGGGGGCAGTGTTACATGTACAAATAATTCTGCGAGCTACTGTCGCAATTGTTTTCACAACAATTAAGAACATCAACAAAACGAATTTACTCGAAACCACGAGAACCCAACAAGCATGATTAACATCTGAAAGTGAGTCACTGCTCCATTCATTACGCTGCTGGAATGTTCCCGCTAATTCATCAATGTACGAGAACTGAGTTGAATGATTAGGGACCCTATATAAAGGCGAGCTGAATGAATGGGGGGATCATTCATTCGACCGCGATAAGAACTGCGATAGTGTGTGGGAAGCGATATTGTTCGAGTAATAGAAAATTGATTTTCGTAATAGTGAAGTGATTTAGAAGACAATTGCGATAAGAAATTTATGGACAAGTGTTAGATTTTTAATAGTGAAAATTAAAATTAGTGAAAGTGTTAAATTGATCATTGTGCATTTTTGTAATTAAATAAACTCTTTTAACTTAAACTAAAGACATTGCGTTTTCACTTTCCCGGAACATTAAAATTATTATTGGTCGCGAACCGAAAACACGCGACATATATATATATATATATATATATATATATATATATATATATATATATATATGTACGGATATATATATATATATATATATATATATATATATATATATATATATATATATATATATACATATATATATGTATATATATATATATACATATATTTACGTATATATATAAATATATATATATATATATATATATATATATATATATATATATATATATATATATATATTATATATATATATATATATATATATATATATATATATATATATATATATATATATATATATATATATATATATATATACCTGTATATATCGATCATGTCCTTTACTTTGTCACTGTTTTCCCATATATTACAAATATTTTCCTTTAATATGTTATATCTACAATGGGATTAATAGAGGCATAAACTTCCGATTTCAAGAGACTCCATATATTTTCAATAGGATTCATGTTGGGGAAATTGGCAGGTCATGGAAGAATAGGAATACTGCCGCCGTCAAACATATTTCGCACGTGCTGGGCACGGGGACATGGAGCGCCATCATGGATAAAGATAGTGCAGGTTCCACTGTATCTCAAAAAATTGAAATACGAAATTAATTTGTCTTCCATGACCTCAGATTATTGGAGAGTATTCATTGTCCCGTTGACAAAATACAGCGGTCCACATCCATCTGCCGAAATCCAAGACCATATCATAACGGCTGGTAGATGCTTGACGATCCTCACATCACAAATGTCACATGTACAGGCACCACAAAAACCAAAACCATCAACCCATACTGGGAATAGTGTACCAGAACCCATATAAATACGAGTGTGCTTCAGGCACTCGAGAGAGTTTTGTTTTGCGATGAATCTGATGAAGTCTTGATACCAGTGCAAAGTACTCCGGTTTTAATCTGACAAATTCAGAAATGGGATGCATACTCGCAATCCCAAAGAGTAAAATGCCAACCATTAGTGAGCTCTCAGTAAACGAGTTGTGCCGTCAGCTGAAAAAAAGGAAGCTTCACTGTTCGGACAACAAACGGGCGTTGCAAACGAACACGACAACGCCCGAACGAAACGAGTGCAGGACGACGATGATTTTTATGCAGATGCACGACATCATCGCTGTTTTACCAGCCTTCGATCAATCTTCGCAATGTGGCCTAACGGCGAAGCAATTCATCTTCATGATGAATCAACTCCGGGAGACAAACATATTCTTTTAATGAGCAACTACTGATGTGTTCCATCTTGGCCAACATGAAAGGAAACGCAAAAGTCTGGACCGACAGCATGAATGGACGTACACACGTTTCACAGATTTTGCGAAACGACTTATCCAGGGTTTCCTGACTTATGACAGCAGTGCATCTGCACTCCTGCTGATGAGTAAATTTATCCGACATAAGGGCAAGTCTGTGGAAGATTACTGCCACAGAATAAATGCAACGGAGCGACGCGGTAAAATGTCAGACGCTGACATCATCACATACTTCAGGAATGGTGGAAGGCATCCAGCTCTGCAGAACGGAATCGCAGGCATGCCGATCGCAACAACGGTGAACCTTGTATTCACGGTACGACAATTTCCCAGTCACTTTCGGCCAACGCAACCAGTGGTGGCAGCACGAGACCAACGACGACAACAAACGATGATGAACGAGTAGCAAGCATATCAATACCTTCAAGACTACGACGGGACTCAATCACATGTTATAATGGTACTGAAACGGGGCGCGTATCGTTAAACTGCCCAAAGCCAGCGAGGGGGCCTGGGTATCAAAAGTGCCTCAAAATCGATCACCACACGGAAGAGTGCCATTCGAACCGAGTCCAGCAATTAAAAGACAGTGGGGTAAATGTGGTGACGTATCCTGTTGTAGTGCGCGGCTTCGAATACGATGCGATAATAGACTCTATTAGCGAGAAGTCTCTGATTCGGAAATCAGTGGTGAGTAAACTAAACGGAAACATTGTGCCAGTGACGGAAACGTTCAAGGGATTGGCAGGCAGTGTTGTACGGAAGAATTTAAAGAAACCCTTGACATAATCGTGCGTGATGTACAGATACCGTGCGAACTATATATAATCAGTGACCATGAACTCGATACGCCTATATGATTGGGCATGGGCGTCCTTGGTAGAAGGAACTTAAAAATTGTTTTTGAGAACGGTACGTGCAAAATAAAGAGAAATGATATGAATGTGCGGAAATTTGAATGAAGCTGATGTAAATAAAGTGCGCACAGTAATGGAGCGATATGAATCTCGATTTGGACTCATTTTTTCTCAACTGGGGAAGTGTGTAACAGCCGGAATGAACATTAAAGTTAAAAGTGACGAGCTGGTTGACATTACAACCACATCGAATTCCTTTCGCCAAATGGGCAGAAGTTGACACGAAAATTGAAGAACTTCCCAGCCACAACATCATTCGAGAAAGTGAATCGGAATACGCAGCAACCCTGGTGATGGTGAACAAAGCAGACGGGAGCGACCAATTGTGCGTTAACTATCGTGCTTTAAACGCAGTGAACGTGAAAGAACGATATCCGATGCTGACCGTGGAGGTGCAGCTATCGCGGTTGCTCTTTACAACACTAGATTTAATGGCGGGGTATTACCAAATCCCCATCAACGAGAGCTCATGGATATACACCGCATTTCTGACGAACAACGAGCACTAAAAATTTAACTGCATACCCTTTGGACTAGTCAATGGACCAACTGTATTCCAGAGAGTCATCACGTCTATATTAAAGTGAATGGAGAACAGCATAAGCGCATATGTAGACGAAATCATCATTGCAACCAACACGATCGACGCTAACCAAATTTTTCGTTCTGCTGAAGGAAGCCAGGAAAACACTCCATCTAGACAAGTGCACGTTTCTCGCATCGCAACTAACGTTTCTGGAAAACACAGTCTCGGAAGTAGAAATTTCACCCAGCGACATCAAAACAGATGCAATACGCAAGTTTCTAGTGTCAACAAACGTACCAGAAGTTCGAAGTTTCCTGGGATTGGCAAGCTGCTTCCGCTAATTCATCCAGGACATTGCAATGAAAGCATCACTGCTAACAAAGTTATTCGTTGGAGCAGAATTATACGAGCCATGAGCTGGAGGTGTTAGCTATTATGTTGTGATAGTTTCTACGACTACAAAAGTACGAGTACACCATAACACATCGATCCAGCGACAAAATGCAACATGTAGATACTCTCACCCGAGTATCAGCTAACGAAAACCGTTTTCCGAATCAAAATCGATCATGACGATTGGCTAATTGCAGTGCAGCGACTGAATCCATCTCTGCAGGATATTGTGGAGATACTATAGGGAGAGCAAGGGTCTGATCAAATAACGCAGCTTAAGATAGATTACTCCCAAAAGCAATAAGATGGCGAGTAATACGAACGTATTATGATGAAATGGGAAATTTTGGCAAAGAGAAGACGCTGGAGAAGACTCGGAAACTATTTTGATTCCCCAAACAATGTAAGCTGGTCAAGCAGTACATTAAGGCATGTGTCGAGTGCTGCTATAACAAACTAGTTGGAGAAAAGCCATAGTGAGAATTTTATTGAATGGATGTTAATCCGATACCATTTCGTGTATTGCACATAGATCTCCTAGGACCATTTCCACGCAGCCGAAATGGAAATATGCACATAATAGTGATATGTGATCCCTTCACAAAATAAACCTTCCTGAGAGCAATAAGCAACACGAAAACAAAACCAGTCGTAAAAATGTTGAACGACCCGTCTGGATTCTTCGGCATTCCCGAACGAATAATTACCGACAGAGGAATGTCATATGCATCGAAGCTATTCCAACGGCACTGCGGGAATAACGTGATACAACACATTGAAGTTGCTGTGAGGACACCACGGGCAAACGATCAGGTGGAACGGGCTAACCAAACTATCTTGCAGTTCATACGAACCAACGAAAGTGCGCCACGAGATTGGGATGCAAACATCCACAAAATGCAGTTCACAATGAACAACCAACGAAACGCAACCGCAAGATTCACACCTAATGAACTTATACACGATTTCAAGGCGAGAGACGTAGTCAATAATCAACTCATCCAAGCAGTAGCAGACGACTGAGAGTAATCTGTCCAAAAAGCGGAAGATTGCCATCAAGAACATCGAGATGGAACGAGGAAAATGGAAAGAGTGGTTCAACAAGCAACACAAGCACCCACAAAGTATGAGGAAGGTGATTTTGTTGTCATACAAAATGACCCATCAACCACAGGCAAACCCCGAAAGCTGGAGCTAAAATACAAGGTTTCCCATGTGGTCGCATGACTGCTTCGCAACGATAGATACTTGGTCGAGGACATAGAATCTCAATGGGCCAAAAGACATTACGCTGGAGTGTTTTCAACGAAAAATATGAAGCCATTGTGTGAATTAGGACCAGAGGTCGATCCATTCTCCAGCGATACCGACGACGATGGCAGCGGCGAAGATCTCGAGACACCTTCTCTCAGGACGGCCGAGCTATCACACGTACAGGCAGCACACGCACCAACACCATCAACCAATACTAGTAATAGTGTACCAGAACCCATATAAATACGAGTGTGCTTCACGCACTCGAGAGAGCCTTGTTTAGTGATCAATCTAATAAAGTCCTGATACCATTACAAAGTATTCTTGTTTTAATCTGGCATAAGCTTCATTATATCGCTTATGTGGCCTTCTCTGAGCAAACTGGAAACTTTCTTATACCGCTTCTAACCTGCGTTCGTCGCTAAATCTGAAAAATGAGGAAAAAAAATCGAAATTCGAAAATGTTGCTCTAAAGCCAAGGAACTAGCAGTAAATTATTAAAATATGATAATTACCTTTCGGAAATCTTCAACGAAATAATGTTGAAGATTCTTTGTAAATTCCAATCTAACTTTGCGCATTTTGGCCGTTAACTTCGGTTTTCTGCTGGTCGCCAGGCATGTAAGTTCATTTCTTTTAAGCGTCATCCGCGGTATAAATATACCTTCGGCTTCCAGATCCTGGTGCAAATTTCATGCGGACAAAAATTAGGTATTGTAGATGTGTGTGTGTAGTAAAAACTACATATAGAATTTAAAAAAAAATTCTAAGCTCACGGCTTAAATTTCGAAATCGCGGCTTGTAAAATTTCAAAATTTTGAGGGCTATTAAAAGTCACGATTTTTAATAATAATAAAATATTTCAATTCTGTCTAGCGTTGAAGAGACTCAAAGACAGATAACTTTTGAAATAATCCAAAATTATTCACTTGAACTCAAAATGGCCGTCCCAAAGGTCAGAAAGTAAGCAAAATTTTCTATTTATGTGGCAACTAAAATGTTGAATGTATTTTGGTAGAAACGTTTGAAATGATTAACATTGGGACTATTTGTACAATATAAAAATTTTGTTGAACAGAGTTTAACTTTCTAAGCAACGGCCAATCAAGTTATAATTTGCTTTTTGAAATTACCAACATGTATTGGATTCCAATCGTGAATGGGACGACCATATAATTTTCGGATATATCCCCTGCACGTAGCCCTCTCGATGTGAAAGGTGTTGATTTTAGGCCTGTTTTGGAAAGTTCTCGTCAAGACCTTTCATTTGATATACTTGAAGGCTATCTTTCGACAATGTTTTTTTATGTGTCATTCCTGTTATTGGGAGACCACCCTTAATTCTTCAGTTCCTCTACTAAACCCTCTGTTAAAACTTTGCTCTTACTTAGATTTTCCGTATGCTAGACATCCAAATTTATGTAGAAAAAAGGTTTTACAAAATTATAGTGAAATTTACCTACTTTATAGCACTGCACCCTATGGGGTACACTAGGTAAGGGAACAACAATACAATGCACTTTATGCTTAACAGTCGTTGGTTTTTTTATTGTATCAGAATTTAAAGTTGATTACAGGAACGTAGGATCAAATACATATTAAAATTCTTATTTCAAAATATTCTGTGAAAAAACATAAAACTTCATTGAAGAGCTGCATGAAATTCATACCAACAGTGAACATGTAGGCCCACTTTACATTTTTTGCACATGATGGTGTTTTTGTGATACTTTCTGCATCGCCTTTTTTCGCATGCAATTTTTTCATGATTCCATGAATCTTTTTTTTGCATTTTCGATTGTGGGGCATTCGAGATCGATCTCACTCGTTTAGGGGCTAATCCGTGCTGAAAGCAGTAAGTTTGAACTACAGCCCTTCTGAAATTGCAATAAGTTTCAGGTGAAATTTTTTTCAGTAGGTGCCATCCATTCTGGCAGGAAGCCTCGAGACCAAAAATGAAAAGCAAATACCACCATTTTCTGTCCTTCAAAACTACGTCTTAGGGATACTACATCTTCATTGAATCTATCTACTCCAAGCGTATATCGATTATACATTGTGATGACGTTAGGGTAATTTACAGTTATTTTTGTTTTATTTTTTTCCACAAATCCAATGCGATCAACTTTATGGATTGGGTTTATTTCGTGACAGTTCAAAACAACAGTGACAATGCTATTGTCATTCCATCGTACAATATAAAGATCTTCCGCGGCTCTGATGAAAATTGACCCTCTTGCTGTTTTTTCATGTCAGCTATGGAAGAAAGTGGACATTTTTCGGTACTGTTCTCCCTAATTGTGCCGCAGATACCGTAGCCTTTGTTGGTCATCTGATGTACCCATGGCAGTCCTGAAAAGACGTACAAGTTGTAGGGGCCACATGAAGAAGGAAGCCTAAATCATAGTTCAAGTATGACTGAAGCCCAAAACCATACTCTTGTTGTAGCTGGAATGGGGAGCTCTTTAAACCTTGGCAGGGCTCGAACGAAATAAGGTAACCACTTCGCGTTGCCATGGACCACAATTTATACCCAAAACGGATAGGCTTTCGTTTTATATGCTGTTTTGATCCATGGTGACCATAATATGGTACCATGGATTCCCCCAAAAAATAAAAAACTGTGTCAAAATTGTCCAAAAAATTTCGGCTAAGTAAGAAAAAGCGAATATGTCATTCTGGAGCAAATTGTGGTTATCACATAAGTGAAGTATTGTTGTGTCTCAAAAAATCAGTCATGACTCATACTTTTAGTTACCAGTTTCTCTCTGTTCTTCATAAAACATGCACATGTATTGTATTTTAGAGAAAGATAACCTGTCAAAATGGCAAGTAGTCTGTGTGGCCTAGTGGTTAGAGCATGAACCCATAAGCCGAAGGTCCCATGTTCAAATCTCGTTGGGAGCAACGTGATTTAGTTCATTTTTCGGACAGACTACGAGTGTTCACTCAGTGGTGATATGTACTGAAATCAGATCATATCATAGCTGAGCAAGCACATGGGAGCATGGTACTGACCAAACCAACTTCCGAAAAAATCAATACGCTCATAAAAATGAGATATTCTAACTATCTCTAAGCGAAGGCCCGAGAGGGGCTGTAGTACTACAAAGAAGAAGAAGAAGAATGGCAAAGAAAACTATCATCTCTTTCACCGTTAAGTGGGGCACGTGATTTTTGTAGCAGGCATATGTGTTGGACATTACAACAAGCAAATCAAATATCTCGGAATTGTACATTTTTTCGAAACACTCAACATGAGACATAGCGGGACATTGATATTTTAGTAAAATAATTTTCATTACTTTTCTAATCTGTATTCCTTTTCTTCTTCTGCGATTTCCTTTTTTTCTGTTTCATTTCAAGATCACTTTCATGATCAGGTTCAGACTCAGATCTGTTCACATCTTCAAGGCTACTTCAACTTAATTTCGAAGCACACTTCTCGGTAAATGATTAAAATCGTTTTCTGCTTCATCTCCACTTTTTTCTTCCATGTTATTTCTATCGTCAGGTGGAAAAAGAGTTATTTCGAGTTCATCAATATTTGAGCCGGGCTCTAAAAGGGCTATTACTTCATGTAATGGAACCCTGAAATAAAACAAATTCTATATTCGAAGGAGTTAGCTACTGATATGAAGCACATAAGATATGTGAAATCATTTACAATAATAATAATCATTGAAATTCTAAGGTAAATTATATCAAGAGTCGAAGATTCATCAAAAAGATCAAAACACAAAGGTTGAAAAAGTCCGACTGCATCCTACAGGGTGCAATGTTGATTAAATTTATGTTTGAGGCAAATGTTCTATGGTTTCTTCAATATTTTTCCACACATAGAGCCACCAACTACTTCAAAACTAACAGAACACAAAAAAGCAAAAGGTTTTTCTTGATATTACGACCGAAAATCAACAGGCTGCTCTGATGACACTTCAAAACAGGAATCTGACTGACTTTGGAAGATTATTGTCAATCTTGATAAAAGTCTAGTGGCTTTGGGTAGCTGTGCCACATCTGATAGCTACTAAAGACTACATGAGAAGCTTTAAAGCTTACAGACAAACGAGTTGAGCTTTTTAAAGCAAACAAGAAGAAGTGCACCCTGAAGGGTGCCGTACTAACCGAAGGGTTAAACATTTCAAAAACATTTTTACTCAAGAAATCATCGCCGTTAAATTTTATAAAACAAAAAAAATCTATTAAATACTAATGTCGATATTTTGCCAGCTAAATTTTGGCTTTTCCTGTGTTTGAATAAGGAAAAAAGTCATTAGTTGCCCTCTTATTCTCCTCCATGGCGGTTGATCGCTTTGTCGGTTATTACTGTTTCGCTACTAATTACCTATTCTCTGATAATTACCTGTTCGCTGCTGATTATTTGTACGCTGTTAATTATTTCTTCACTAATACTTTGTTCATTAATACGTTTGCCTCTACCTATATTTTGGGATAAATTGAAAAAAAAAGTGAACCACGTAAGTCATTGCAGTTACAGACCTTTTAATTTGGCAGAGAATTTCCTATTCTGCGGTGACATACTGAGGCCGGCTAGCGCCCGTCATGTCTTACGTCTTCCGAAAAATCTTCTGCCCAGGTTGGACTACCTTACACACACAAGTAAAAATTAAACACAAAAAATGAAAAAAGTTTTTAGCCCTAGAAAGCTACCCTTAACTCTGTGGTGCTTATAGGTACTGACGAGTAAATTTTACTCACTCGTGGATTTTTATGTTCCAAGGTGGTAAGTGAGTCATTTATTATTTATAAATATACGATTAGTGTTTGAAAAACTTTATTATATAAATGAATTAAAACAAAATAAACATTTTTTAATAGTAAGTACAAGTGAAAAATTTGTTAATTCATGAATTAAGTTAAATTTGAAGAGTTAAGACATAATTTTTTTTGGGCACCTGGCATGTTCCCTGCAAAATAGTGAACCACATTTGCAGTAGGTGGTTTCTAGGCCTCTCTTGATTTTTTTGTATGCTGATATTTACCCTTTCACCTATAACCCTTTTTATGGACATTTTTAAATTCTGATTCATTTTTAGATTATTTGTTATTCTTTTTCTTTGAAACGGCTCAATCAATCCCTTATGTAAAGTCAACATGAAGTCAATTCTTGACGTTGTGTTTTGGCCACGACTGCTAAGGTTATGATTGTGTACTACAAACGAATTTATTGTGGCTATACTTAACATGTTGCAAAAAAAGTAAGAGGCCACCTTTTTGTTTTTCCGATATGGTTGGTGTTCTGACACATCTGGTCAAAACTGTCTACTCCTCCTTTTTTTTCTTGTACACATACACTATATCTGATTTGGCTGAGTCTTCGTGAATACCACCTGAGTCATGCATACTAGATACTAGTGTAGCAAGTTTTGTACTAGTTGGTTTGTATGAAACTAGCCGTCATGGTTTAGAAAAAATGTAGTAGGTGCGCTTAGGTTTTGAAATTTTATATCCGTAGCTTGAGTAGGTAACTGTGTTTTATTTTTTTTCAATGTGCCAACAGTAGTTATTTTGTAGTCATGAAGAAGACGTTGAACAAGCGGAATACTTGTAAACCAATTATCTAATGGGACGTTTTCGTTATTGCCTTTCACATTTTGTAAGAGTTGAAAAACATAATATTCACCAGCGGGTATTTTTGTAGGCACACTTTCTTTACCAAGATAAACACTGGCATCTAGCATCTACTTTGTTCCGGCATCGCAAGACATAATTACTTTTATCCCATACTTATTGGGTTTAGAGGGAATGTACATTCCGAAGGGGCATCGTCCTCTAAACCCAACAAGTTGTTTATCAATTGTTATATAACTACCAGCTTTATGATTGGCTCAACAATTTTGTAGAAGTTTTTCCCAAATAGAAGAAACTGGAGCTAGTTTGATTAGTTCTCTTCTAGCCTGTCTAGTTGTTTTATCATCAAATCATCGACAATTTAGGATGAATTTGAATCTCCTCTCAGTCACGGCTGCTCTGTATCTATCCCCACTATAGCTAGTATCAAACATTAAACTAGTTGATAAATGATTATCTTTGAGTGCAGCGGATAACACTAACAAGCCAAAAAATGATCCAAATTAGCTAATTTATAAACCTCACAAGCTCGCGTGAGATTCTAGATTATACTTCTCTCTTTGAGTTTGTATTTCTTTATTTATGCCGATCAAAATCTCTTCGAAAATATCTGTTGTAAAAAAGCTTTTGAAGCAACTGATTCGACACAAAGAATTTTTGGCTTCTCCTTTTGGGCCTGGGCAAAAATGTGGAATTTTAGGTGGCTGCTTTTTTTCTGACTGCAGTATAACAGGCTCTTTACACCAATCGAAATTTCCCGCTCTTCCAATTAAATTAACTTGAGTCGCAGTGAAAATATTTCATCAGTTTTTTCATCATCAGGAGTTGTCTTGTTTGTGCTTTCCTTCTTGAGACTTTTTTTTAGGTATTTTACGCTTTTTCGCTTGCTCCTTCAGAATTTTTTTAATTATTTCGTCAAATATTTCACCCTCTGAATCGATCTCCTCTGTCGGGTCTACCTCTGGAAAATACTCCGGTTCTGCATCACCAGCTTCATCGATTTCAGCAATGTTGCACTCTAAATTATCCTCTTCTTCTTCCGATTCTCCAATATTTCGTCCCCTGTGCTCAGAAGTTTTTCCATAATTATACTGATCTAACACAATAAAAAATTGAGATAATAATATTTTATAAAAAAAAATTATGATATTCAGGACATGAATAATTGCCTTAACAAATTCTTCATTGATCAAAATAACATTTAATGTTTGTAAAATAAGCAACAGTCATAATTTGATAATATATTCATACCTTTGAAAAATAAATAATTATGCATAAAGGTATCAATGAGTAAAAATTGCTCACCAAATATCAGACGCTGTTGGTATTGATGAGTAAAATATACTCAGACCAATTTTTTTCAATGCCTGGACACAGAACAAGACTAAACGCAATCACATATGATCACCACCGCAGATAACTTGTAACTAAATGAATGAAGCACTGCTAGCGGCTCACGACTCAAGGTTGCCTACCTGATGATCAACCAACAAAAATATCCCTAGTGTGAGTAAAAATTACTCACAGCATCTTTCTTGGATTTAAAAATAATGGCAGTTTTATTCAACTATATCAAATTATTTGGTACAATACGTTTCGATCAATACTGTCGTTTGCTTGTTTAAATCAATGAATATTTGGTATACATCTATGTTGGCCTCCCAGCATTTCTCAAGCACCTGCTTGACTGTGAACAACTGGTCCATTGCCGATCAAACTGCTCTAAAACCATCTTGATACTCCCCAAGAATACTACGTACAAAGTAGTGATATGCCTTTATAGTTTTCGCACTGTAGTTTGTTACGTTTTTTGTGGATAGGGAATATGATTGATTCGCTCCACTTTTTAGGGTTTTGTAAAATCATTTTACAAAAAACTACTTAAATCACGTCCTGGCCGTCCGTCCGTCCGTGGGTCACACCTGTTTTTCTCGCAAGCGATACAAGCTAGAAACATAAAATTTTGTACGTAGGTGTAAAATGGTGCCATCTTCAAAGTTTAACTACAAAAAAATGGGTCTTCCCATAAAGGGGAATGGCCCCCAAACTTCCCAAGCAGGTCTTAAACTGGAATTTGTTGCTTCGGGGGCGCACAGGAAGGGGAAATACACGAAAAATGTGTGTCCCCCCCCCTCTCGCGATTGGACACCTGTGATCTGAAAAATCTGAAAAATTTATGAAGGTACGCATTTATGAGTTCAACAAAAACAAATGCCTTAGAAGTCGAAATTCGCTCAACTTTGTTAATAATAGTATGATCTTTGGATTTCACATTTTATCCAATAAAATCGTATAGGTACGCTTAAACTCACCAAAATTCGATACTTCAGTATTCTGACAAAAGGTCCTAATACTCTGTAAGTTTGATGAAAATCGAATCATATTGACGGGGGTTATAGCCATTTGAAATTTCCCCAAATCCAACAACAATAACATACGAATTTGGTATTTCATGGACTTTCCATCGAATCATATACTGCAGTTTTGATTTGGCCTTCTTGATATTTTCAAATAAGATCAATAACATAAATATTATCGGAAATTCATGATTTGAGTGATTTTCGTTAGTTTGCAACAAAATGAAGACTGTTGAAGATGAAGAAACAATGGATTTTCTTTTAAACGTGCACATCTGTTTGGCATGTTTCTTGGCTTTATTCGTTGCTGGTGACTGCACTTCGTACTTGGGGTACAAATCCTTCTGATGTGAGCGTAAGTCTGTCTACCAAACTTGTTTGACATATGAACTTGTTGCCAAATGTGCTGGATGACTTCATAGATGGCTTTCTGAATACCGCTGCCACTAAATATTAAAAGCTCCACTGGAATCTCATCGATGCCCAGCGCTTTATTATCCTTTTGGGCTTTGATGGTGGAGAAAACTTCACCCAGAGTTATTGGGGCCAAACGAAGTTCTCCGGGAATATCCATAGGCGCGATGTTCTGGAGCTGTGCGAAAGATTAAGGAGGCTCTTGAAATATGATGCCCATCTTTCCTGAATCTTGTTTTCATCAGCGATGATGCTGAGGATGTCATCACGGCAGAGGGTGGTTTTGGGCTAATAACCTTGTTTCAAGCTTTTCACTACATTGTATGCTTGTCTTGTGTTGTTGCTCGCTAGACGTACATCGATACTTTTCAATTAGTCATCGTAGTATTTTCGTTTCCTAATTATCTTATATGCTACTCTTCTGAGATTTCCATGGTGGTCTCTCTTCGTCCTGGTGGGGTGAAAAATTTTCGGCCTGACTGTGAGATGGCGCCACTAGGTCTACTTTTGGAGCAGCGTCCTACAGTGCCATTCCTACCGAGCTTGTATGTACAGTTTCAGCCCAATCGCTGCGTTAGTTTGTGTTTGAGAGCACATTGCGCGAGACGCTTCCATTGTTTTCGTGAAAATGGAAAAATTGGAAAAACGTGCTGTCATCAAATACTTCTATTTGAAAGGTTTTATACCAAAACAAATAAAAGAAGAGATAGATTCAACACTAGGCAACTCCTCCCCATCATATTCAACTATTTAGCAGTGGGTTTCTGAATTTAAAATGGGTCGTGTGAACACCTCTGACGAGCCTCACTCAGGACGGCCCGTTGAGGTCACAACTTCAGGAATGATTGAGAAAATCCATTAAGTACTGTTGGAAGACCACAGGATGAAAGTGCATGAGATAGCTGAGACCTGTAGGATGTCAGCTGAAGCTGTGAGAAATATTTTGCACAACCATTTGAGCATGGAAAAGCGGTGTGCAAGGTGGGGCCCGCGTTTGCTAACGATCGACCAAAAACTGATTCGAAAAAACATTTCTACCGACAATTTGGCGCTGTATAGGCGTAATCCAAACGAATTTTTGCGTCGATTCATAACTGTTGATCAGACTTGGGTCCACCACAACACCCCTGAAAATAAAGAACAGTCAAAACAGTGGGTTGGAAAAGGGGTACCAACTCCAAAGAAGGCAAAAACAATTTTATCGGCAAACAAGATTATGGCTGCTGTTTTTTGGGATGCGAGAGTAGGTATCAGCGTTGATGGCGATTATGGTGAAAAATAAAGCAAAAAAATTAAAAACTTAGTTTTTCTTGGTCAGGCGGGAAACTTTTCACCCCACCCTCGTATTGCTTGTATGCCTGATTCTCCTTTCCTAACACATCCTGGCATTCATTATCGAACCAATCATTTCTTTTGCTCCGAGCTTAATGTCCGGTCGTTTGTTCTGCCACGGTCTTCATCGCAGCTTTAAGTTCCAGCCACAGCTCTTTGCTTGTTTTCAGCGATATGTAGGATATGATGGGAGCTAGCTTCTTTAGTTTCTAAGAAAAATAGCTGTAACTCTGAAAAGAATGGACAAATAGGGAGATAAGGATGATTGATTCGATTACTGACAATATCTACAAGAATTCAAAGAAAACATAAAGCTACTTTAAAAAGGTATGCAAATAAAAAACTTTAAAATTGAAGATGTCCTACACACAATGAGAATACTAGTACATTGAAACTATTACTTTTACTATATACAGATAGAGAGATGAACAGACCGGTAGACAGTTGCTGATTGTGATGGGATATTGTAAAATTCTTTCCAACCGAGCTCTAAAGAAATCAAATCAAAATTAAAACATCTTTGTCTGTCGTGTTACAATATTTCATATCAATTTTAGATGTGAGCGGAAGACATGATTTCGTAGTATCTTTCAATTTAACCAAAATTAAATTTAAGCTGGTCATAATTCTACATTTAAAAATTCTTCATAGTCAAATATTTCCCACAAAATTTCCTTTGAAAATGTCCATGCTTCCAGCTTTGTACAAATTTCATTTTGCCAAGAGTCATGCAATTTGCCACAGAGCATAAAATTAACATCAGCACGCAGCAAGATTTTTATAAGCTACTGTAAGTGCCTGAAAGTATGCAATACACATATAAAGTATGCAACACATGCGTGATGGGATTTGAATTTTAAAATATATTATATGATTTTTGAGTAATTGAATAATATTTCAATGCGCTTTGAATTTAATCAGCTGTATTCTAATAAATTTTCATCTAATAAATTAATTAATTTGCCTATCGTCATTGATTTCACAATGGAATCCGGACTCCCAGCACATTTCCTCGGAGACCCCAATAGCTGCAAAGATAAACTTTAGTGGGCATGTCAAAGGCTTTGACCTCTCCAAAGTTTTGATGTAACTTAGCACAAAAGTGGGTAAAAGACCATCTTAAAAATTATGCGAATCAAGTTTAAGTTAATGCGAGTTGTTTATCTTCAATAATCTATGATAAACAGAGATACATAATTGCCACTGCAGTTTGTAACGAAGTTAGTCGCCGAATTCATGTATCTCATTACTATTCATTTACTATAGATTCAACAACAGATGCGAACCATAAAGACCAGTTAGCGATTGTCGTTCATTATATTGAAAAAGACGGAGAGCTTGTGGAATGATTTTTTAAATTTGTCTCTTATACAGCACATAGAGGAGTAGATATGTTTGACTCTTTCATGGAATTTTTAACAGACAATGATTTTAACATGGAAAACTGTCGAGAGCAGTCATTTTATAATGACTCCGCAATGAGTATAAAATTTGTAGAACTGCAAGCTTTAATCACTGCTGAAAATAAACATGCATCTTAGGGTGCGTATTGCGGGCATTCTTTGAATTTAGCCGATCATGAAAGAAGCGCAAAAAACATTTTTCTCTTCAGAAGAAATTTATGTCTTTTCCGCATACTCCCCAGAACGTCTAAATTGAAAATAGCCTCCATAAAAAAACTTTTCTGCAAATCCCAAAACAAATTGCTGATACTCGTTGGGGTGCACGAGCAGACGCTGCAAAATTTTTTTTTAAAGAAGTATCAGTGAAAAATGACACAGCACCTCTAGTAATCGAGCGGTCGCCTAAGCAATTTGCTCATATCACTTGTCAAAAATTTTAATTGCATTATTTCAATTTATAGCTATAAATTATAAAATATTTTTATTTTTCAGAATATTTATTAAATATAAATTTAAGATAATTTTTTTCTGTATTAATTTGAAACCCTTCTTTATAATTATGTTGCTTCTGATATTTACCTTTTTCTATTATTATCATATTTTCTATATATTTTTTTTCATTAATTTAATAATTCAAATCTGCAATTGAAACATGGCTCCACCTTTTCCCACTGCACATGCACGTATTGCATTTTTTTCTTTTGTATTTGGGAGGTGAATGCTATTTACGCACAGAGTGTGAGACTCCCATGCTCGTAAAAAAGCGACTGGACTACCCACTAAACACCTCCCTTGTCAACCTGAGAGCCTAACCTGAAACCGTTTGACACATTACTTTGGGCCAGGTCTCGTTTTGCTCGCCGTGAGGCGTCTTCAAGCTGGGATCCACTCTTCCAGCGGGAGGGGAGAGGAGAAAAACAACTGCAAGAAAAGGGATACCCTAGCCCCAACTTCCCCGACTGCTGTCAGTCGCTTTTATCTTTTAGGACTGCCCGAACATAATGTGCCACCTTGTTCCATTTGTCGAGCGATTCCAGCATCACCCCGACTATATTATCCGGGGTGAGTTCTCCCGTCTCACTGGTGAGGTCCCTTCAAAGCATGACCCATTTTGTGCACACAAAAATGTGTGGCAGGCATTGTCTTCCTCCCCTGGGAAAAACCGACAACCGGGGGACTGCAACTTACCAATCTTGTGCAGGTACAACTGAAAACAATCATGCTCGCTCAAAAGTGGGTCAGATAGAAGTCAGTCTCACCATGCCTTTTGATTTAACCACGGTCTCACATCCGGTATGGGGCACTCAGGCCACCTTCCCTTCGTGCAATTTGCCTAAGACTGCTGCCAATCGTTGAGTGAGCGCTGTCTCTCCTCGCTGACAACCATTTTCCTCGTATCCTTATTTCGACGCAGGGAAATAGCGCGGCACTCTCTAGTAAAGAGGGCAACAGGTTTCACGTCTGCAATAACTCTTACCACCGAATCAGAGACTGTCAGGTACGAAGATACAATCCTCAATGCTCCTCTTCTCTGTATCTGTGTCAAACGTTTACGGTATACCTCCTTGCTGAGAGCACCGCCCCATACCTCTGCTCCGTACAGTAGTACTGAACCTACAGCACTCATAAAGAGGCATCTTTTTGATTGGCTGGGCCCCCCTACGCTGGCCATAAGTCAACTCAGAGCCGAAAATCCCGAAGCAGCCTTCTTAGCCATTGCCCTGATTTGCTCAGAGAAACTCATCTTCGAGTCGATCAGTAGCCCCAGGTACTTCACCGCTGGCTTCAATCCGATTCGCAAGTTACCAATACTTATCATCCTTGCTCTAGGGATTCTCTTTTTTGTCAAGATGACCACTTTGGTTTCCTGCAATGCTAAACTGAACCCGCGAGCAGTCATCCAGTCTTTCACTCAGGGCATTAGCATACCTAGCCTAAGTTGCGCTTGTTCAACGGTCCGTCCAGTCACCAGAGCCGCAACATCATCAGCATAGCTGACCAAGCACGACTCATCTGGCATCTCAAGTCTCAGTAGCCCGTCGTAAGACACGTTGCACAGATCTAGACCAAGGATAGATCCCTGTGCAACACCCGATGTGATTTCCATCCTTTGTTGGCCCTGTATCGTGTTGTAGAGCAGGCAACGGTCCGTTAGGTAGGTCCTCAAAAGCCGCATTAGATATTTGGGAACTTGAAAAGGGTTTACAGCGTAGCCAGAATATTCACCCATCTAGCGAAGTTGAAGGCATTCCTGACGTCGAGTGTCACCAACAGGACGATCCACCGCTTGATGCGACTGTATATATATCTGCTTTTCAGGCTGTGCTCACCACCTCTGCAATCGCATTAATGGTAGAACGTCTTGCTCTTAAGCCGTACTGCCAAGGAGACAGGTCTCTAGCAGCACGAGCCACGTCGTAGGGTCTTCCTTTGATGAGTTTCCCCAGTACTTTTACAGCCGTATCTACCATGCATAACGGGCGGTATGCAGATGGCGATTCGGGATTTCCCTTCCTCTTGCTGATTAGCACGGGCCTCACCACCTTCCTCAGTACCGGGAAAACCCCGTCCCGTAGGTAGGCGTTGAATGTGCTAAGCAGCAAGTCAGGAAAATGGTGGTAGACAGGCCACAACACCCCAGCCGGAACACCATCTGGACCTGGGGTCTTCCTTGCTTTCAGCGAAAAGACTGCCTCTTCAAGTTCCAGCTGTATGAAGAGTGGACACTCGACTGCTGTTTCACCATGGACAGCGTCAACACGGACGGGATGGACGGGGAGAGTGCCCGCACTATCTCGTCCATCTTTTCCGCATCATGTTTACAAGGTTTCCGTAGGACGCCAAGCTTCCACATAACTAGCTTAAAGCCAAGGCCCCACAGATCCTTGTTCACATTGTCCACTAGATCTTGCCAGCAGCAAGCCATGCTTTTGTGGATCAATTTGCGAAGACATTTGTTGGCCGACTTATATACTGCTACGTAGTTGCTTGCCTTGTCACGGTTCCTCGCCCGTTGAGCCTCACGCCGAAGCTTGTGACAGACCCATCAGCAAGCCATCCTGATGAGCCATGTTTTTCACTTGGTGGCTTAACTGAGATCCATAGAGGCAAAGGAGTGGCACCTACATCCTCGATCTTGCCAGCAGCGAGCCATGCTATTGTAGATCAATTTGTGAAGGTATTTGTGGGCCGACTTATATGCTGCTACGTGGTTGCTTGCCTTGTCATGGTTCCGCACCCGTTGAGCCTCGCGCCGAAGATTGTGACACTTCTTTCGTTTTTCAGCGATTTCAGTTGACCACCAGTACACCAGGCACTTGTCATGCCGGGGTTTTCGACGGGGCATAGAAGCGCAGCAAGCAGTCTTAATGATGCTCATAGTAGAATTCACCGCGTCTTGAGCTGCCAGTTCTTCCGTCCCATCCGGATCTCTCTGCGGTGGTGCATCTTCTATGAGAACCTCGACGAACCTCTTGACGTCCATCCTTCTGATCTTCCATCCAATTGTAGAAAGCCGAGAGCACGGACGTTGGGAGACAACATCGCTTATCTCAAGCAGAATGCACTGATGATTGCTGGTTGAGTAGTCCTCTAATACTCTCCAGTTGTGTATCCTCCGCACTAAGGACTCCGAGGCAAATGTCACATCCGGTATAGTTCCTTCACAGCTAATATGGCGAAAAGTCGGCATATTGCCGGTGTTTAGTATGACGAGCGTTGTCCTGGCTGCCATTTCTAGGATTCGTTTTCCCCGCGGATCTGTTTGAGGCATGCCCCATTCAATTGCTTTCGCGTTGAAGTCTCCCACAACGAGCACGTTCCCGTCTGCGTTTGAGGCAGCGCCCTCCAAAGCGTGCAGCTTACCTTTGGAAGATGATATCGATTCGTTAGGCGTTAGGTATATACTAAAGAAGGTGGTCCCTGAGCACCGAACCCACACAAAACCACCCCCACGTCCACAGCTTTCCACCTGGAAATCACTATTTTGTACCTAGATGGCGGTAGTACCAGTTTCATCAGGATATCACGATGCGGAACTTTTATCATGATGTTGCTCACTCAACGGCAAAAAGTCGGCTTTCATGTCCCTCGAATACTGCTAAAGCAGATTTTGGGCGGTTGAGTTGCGGTGTAGGTTGAGCTGCAGGATGCGGGTCACCGAAGCTCTAATTTTGCCTTGGCTAGGGCCTTACTGGAAAATCCGTTATTTTCCTGATCCCAAGACGTCCCCAACATCAAGTCTTGGATCAGCATCCTTGCAAAGAATACAGTGTGACTCCTTCGTGCACTCTTTTCTTTTATGTCCCATTTCACCACATTTGTAGCATAGAGAACTCCTATCGGGTCTTTTGCATACATGTGTGGTGTAACCATAGCCAAGGCATTTGAAACATTGAAAAGGCATTGCTCTTTGCCATACCCTACAGACAACCCACCCTATTTGTACTTTGCCCTTGTTCAGGAACTGTTCGGCGTCCTTTTCGGTCAAGTCAACTATGGCCATGCGTTGTCCTCTATTGTTTTCTGATGTCAGTCTTGCTTTGCTCCTTCTCACGCCAGGGAACTCTCTTTTGATGGCCTCTTCTACCTCGGCCAGATCCGTGACGCAGTCAATGTCTCTTATTTCGATCGTTGCCATCGGCTCAAGCGAGGCTATAGTTGCGCTTATGCCGAGGAGTTTCCTTACTGAGTCGTGGAATGCTTCCTTATTGTCAGCTTCAGCTCCGAATTCGACCCGTATGTAGCCCGACCGCGTTGTTCATACTGCTTTAATGGTAGTGTTGGTGTCTTCGGGCCTTACGTTTCCCCTGATGTCCCGCAGCACCTCCACGTGGAATCTTCCATCTTGGGGTTTTACAAGCAGTGCCGGGGTCTTTGTCGCGGCTTCTTTCTCTCCTGTTTTGCATCACGTCCTTTTTCTTGTTGGGCGTCCGTGCGAACTTTGCTTTCTGGCACTTTTTGAAGGAGTTTCTCTGCAGCCTTCTTCCTTTTGTAAGCACTGTCTGGAACCCTTGATCTGGTGCTCCATCAAATGCCTCTTCCTTCCTTCTTTTATCCCGATCTCCTTCGATTGGGCTAGACGCAATTCTTTTATTGATTTTTACTGGTGGAGCTATCTGCATGTAGCCTTTAGGTTCCGCCCACAGCGCTTCTTTAGCCTGCTGCTCGTCTTTGGCCTTTAACCAGCTTCTGTGGTAATGTCCTATGCAGTCAAGGAGCTCCTCTAGTTCAAGGAGCCCAACCTTTACTACTTTGCTGATTTTTGGGGGGTCGCATGTAGATTGTATTATTTTAAGAACATCTCCTGCTTTTCGGAATAGCCTTTCTTCTTAGTGTCGCTGGGCGGCAATTGTACTTCGCGACCATCCTTGGGAGAGGTTATCGTTCTCCATTTTTGAATGCAGTACTTGCGCCACATTTTTGACGTTGGCGATGCAAATACAGCGATATAGTGTGAATCATATGTCCTTGGAACACGAATTCTTACAGTTCAGAAAAAATTATAAAAAAATTTCAATAAGTGATTTTAAAAGGAATAAGTCAAAAAGGGCTCATGCTTAATCTTTTGGTTCCAAATTATAGCACTAGTAGTACTTGTCGAAATGTAGAAACATTATTAAGAATATATAAATATGAGGATCCTAACTACCAAATATACTGCAGAAAGATGTTTTTATTGTAATTTCAAGTTTAACGCAGGAAATAAATTAGACAAAATTGAAAGACAACGATTTATGCTTATACTAAAAGTAATGCTCGCTTTTATGGAGTTCTTTTTTATTGAACATTGATCGCTTGAATGTTCTGATTGGACTAACTGTGCTACTGCTTGAATGTGTGTATGAGAGTGACATTTAGGTTTTGACAGTGAATTTCGCAATAACAGTGCTGCCACACTTTGTGGCAATGTTAATATTTCAACACTTCCACTCATTGTTACAAAAACTCTACGCTAATTAGTATTTGATTCAAAGGTTAAATCCATTAATTTGCACAAATATTTATGACGATTTTTGTTCAATGCTTTGGTCAGTACATCCGCAACTTGCTCTGTTGTGCCAATATGAATCAATTCGAAATATCCCTCTTCGTATTTCTCTCGGATATAATGATATTGAATATCGATATGCTTCGTCCGCTTGTGGAATACTGGATTCTTTACCAATTTGATCGCGCCCAAGTTATCGACGTAGAATTTTGCTTTAAATCATCAATCATCGTGAGCTCAGACAAGACTCCCCTCAGCCAAACGAGTTCCTTGATTGCTTGACATGCAGCCATGTATTCAGATTCCGTTGAAGACAATGCTGTTGCGTCTTGTCTCATTGATGCCCAACTGATGACGCCCGAACCAATGTGAAAAACGAAGCCACTGGTTGACTTTCTCGTTTCACTGTCTCCGGCATAATCCGCATCACTATAGCCAACGAAATCAACAGTAACATTACTTTTATAAAGGATACCTGTATTTAGTGTGCCCTTTATGTATTTCATGATGCGCTTTACTGCCTCAACATGTGCCGCACTCGGTCGATCTAAATAACGACTTACGGCACTAACAGCGTAGCTTATGTCCGGTTTCGTTCCAACATTCAGATACATTAAACTTCCGACGGCCTGTCGATATGGATATGGGTCGCAGTGCTCATCGTTTACAAAATCGCCAAGATTTTGATTAGAGTCCATTGGTGCTGACATGGGATTGCAATCCATCATGTTGAAACGATCCAATACTTTCTTTGCATATGCCTCTTGATGTATACGAATTGACCCGTCAGGTGATCGTTCAATTTGCAGACCGAGAAAATAATTTGCCTCAGAAACTTTTATTTCGAAATGGTTTTGCAAGTATGATGTGATTTTATCGATTTCATTCGCATCATTTGTCGCTATTAAGCCATCGTCAACGTAAATCGCAATAACTGTCATCGTGTTTTCACTTCGACAAATGAAAACGCATGGATCGTATGTACTTTGTTTGAAATCAAACTTACGCATGAATGATGTGAACTTCTGGTTCCAACATCGCGATGCCTGCTTGAGACCGTACAAACTTTTCTTCAATTTGCACACGCGTTCAGTACCGTCTTCATATCCAATTGGTTGCTTCATGTAAACATTTTCCTTCAGCTCACCATGTAAAAAAAGCCGTTTTTACGTCAAACTGTTTCAATTTTATTCCGTTCATCGCTACCAATGACAAAAGTAGACGAATCAATGTGTATCTGGCCACTGGACTAAACGTTTCTTCATAATCCACACCATATTGTTGTGTAAATCCACGAACTACTAAACGCGCCCTGTACCGCTCGATTGCGTCATTTGGGTTTTGCTTTACCCTAAATACCCAACGATTATCAATTACCTTCTGAATGATCGGTGCCTCAACCAATTTCCATGTTTCATTTTTGATGAGTGCATCGTATTCATCGTTCATTGCTTGCTTCCACTGTTGTTTTTGCTCTGAACGAATTGCCTCTTCATATGTTGTTGGTTCATACATTACTGCTGAATGACCATAATACATTAAACGATCTGGTGCATTGACTTTTTCTCGCAAACCGTATCGATTATTTTGTCGTTTATCTGGTGTTTGATTTGACGCATCTTCAAATGACGAATCACTTTCATTTTTATTCCCTACTGTTTCTTCAACCACCTGCTTGACGGCTTTGTCATTTGGTTGCTCTACCAAAGTACGTTCACTGCTTTCATAACTTGTTTTGCTGCTTTCATCATCGTCTGAATGCTCAATAATTTCCTCACCATCCGATTCGTCTCGAATCACATATTTATCCGGTTGTTCATTGAATTTAACATCGCAGCTCATGAAAACTTTACCCTTTTCTGGATCATACAGACGAAAATTCTTTGTTGTGGGCTCGAATCTAACCAAATGTACTTTCCTTGCTTTTGGATCCCACTTCTTTCGACCAGTTTGCTTTGGGATTGGAACGAAATATTCCGTTCCAAAAATTTTGATGTGTCCCAAATACGGCTTTTTATCGAACCATAACTCATACGGCGTAGCGCCAACGCATTTACTGTTTGTTGTGCGATTCAATAAGTACGTCGCAGTACGTACCGCTTCTGGCCATAGTGACTTCGGTAAACCACTCGCTATGAGCATAGTTCTCGCACTCTCCTGAACAGTACGGTTGTCACGCTCGATTCGACCATTTTGCTCAGGTGTATATGGTGAAATACCCTCAAATTGTATGCCCTCGTTTTGCAGTACATCAATTAGCACCCGTTGGTTAAAAAATTCTCGTCCGTTGTCAAATCTAAAATATTTGATTTGAGCGCCATTCATGTTTTTGACCAGTGGAATCAATGCCTTCAAGTGTGCATACGCTTCATCTTTTGACTTTAATAAATACGTGAAACGAAAGCTGGTTGCTTCATCTTTAACTAGCATAAAATAACGCATACCACCGATTCCATTGATTTCGCGTGGACCGCATAAATCTACATGCATAAATTCTCCTCTTGATGATTCTCGCTTATTGGATCGCTTGTGTGTTGCTCTGGTCATTTTTCCGTATTGACAATCTTCACAAAAAAAACTTTTCGCTGCCAGCCAATTCGACGCCCGCGACCAGATCATTCTTGCACATTTTCTTGATAGAATCGACATTGACATGTCCAAGCCTCCGATGCCAATGTTGTAGAGAAAAAGCAGCCATTGCGTATTCACCAATGCGCAAACGAAAATCCAATTTGAGTCGATTCTTTGAGTCACGCTTTCCAACTCCAACAACGATGAATTTGCAGCCTCCCTTTTCGATCAAAACTTTGATGCCTTTATCCGTTAATACACCCGTTGAAAACAAATTTTCGCTGATTTCAGGAACATACAACACATTTTCCAAACGGATTGGCTTCCACTGATTGTCAACTCTTACTTCAATAAGAATTGTGCCAATTCCCTCGATTGGTAAAAGACATTTGTTTGCCACTTCAACTTTACACGGGCCAGTGTATTTATGTAGCTCTGTAAACCATTCTCGATGAAATGTCATGTGTTTTGTTGCGGCTGAATCGGCATACCAGCTTTCCGATTCTTCACACTTTGGCTCAGCTGTCACGACGGAACACCATGCCATTTCATTTTTGTTGCTTTTACTTTTATCGCTTTTGATTAACGATTCGTTGTGCTTTGGACAAACTTTATCTTTTGCCCAATGGCCTTTCTGACCACATGCATTGCACTTCATTTTCCTCTTTAAATCATCGATTTTCGACTTTGGCTTTGGAATTTTTCTTTGTTTTCGCTGAAAACGCACCACTAGAATTGGAGACTTCTTCTTTATTCAATCGTTCAAGATTGTCTTCCTCCAATTGTAATGACGACATCAATTCGGTGAGCGTACGATTCGATGTAGTATTGTACCATACCGTTTTGTAATTGTTGAATCTCGATGTCAACCCAGAAATGATGCGTGCCATTTTCAAATTTTCGGGTAACTTTTCCTTCTCTTTTTGCTGTTCAATTTCAGATGACAATTGATTCACACGAGAAATATACGCTGCTACCCCCTCATCGTCACGCATTTTTGCTGTGAAATAGTCTTTATACAAAATCATTATGCGAATTTCGGTATTCTTTTCATAAACGCTGCTAAGTTGATCCATAATTTCTTTCGCTGATTTACAATCCAAAACAAGATTCGCGTTTGCGGCATCAACCGATTGAATAATTGCATTCATGGCCCTTCCCTCATTTCGATTGAATTTCGACTTATCTTCTTCTTTCGCTGTATCGTCGGGTTTCTTACCCTCAATATTATCGGTCAAATCACGAGATTTCATGTATGCAGTGATTTGAAATTTCCATAATTTGTAACTCGATTGATCTTTCAATTTGTGGCCGATAAAATTGTGATCGTCTTTGTCGTTCATGGTGAAACACTTTCAGCCTTAATTGCACAAAAAAACTGTATGTAAACACCGACGAAGAGTAGCCACTGCTTATTTAATCTGTTCTTTTGAATTCAATGACGACGTTCGACTGCTGTGCACGCGCACTTTACTGTAAACACAAAACGGCAACGCTTGCACACTATTGTGAAATTCAAATATTTCATGCGACGATGAAGTCAATTGATTTGGCTTTGCACTACAAACATTGGGCGATGCTTGTCTATTTTAACTATGAATATTTATGGGATTTGTCCAACTTTTTATTCACTTTTATAGAGTCCAGAAACCGTTTTTAATATTTTCCAATACGCTATGACAAGACGACTGTTGGAATAAAACACTTTACACATTCGACGATGTAACTCACTATTTTTCAATTGTCTAACTATTTTAGGCTCACTGGGCCCATAACCTATTGTAATTTCAAGTATAACGCAGGAAATAAATTAGACAAAAATGAAAGACAACGATTTATGCTTATACTAAAAGAAATGCTCGCTTTTATGGAGTTCTATTTTATTGAACATTGATCGCTTGAATGTTCTGATTGGACTAACTGTGCTACTGCTTGAATGTGTGTATGAGAGTGACATTTAGGTTTTGACAGTGAATTTCGCACTAACAGTGCTGCCACACTTTGTGGCAATGTTAATATTTCAACAGTTTTTTTAAATGAAAATTGGGAAAAAGCAGATTATGCGTAATAATAAACGATAAAACTTTAAACAAAAAAATATTTAAGTACTAAATTCGATGTTGTTAAGGAGTTAGATATAGCATTAATTATTCATCACAAAGAAAGTTAAAATTAGACGAGCTAATCTAACTAATTTGTTTTAAAGATTCTGTAAAAGTTACATATATTTTCTTTTTATTTTAGCAATGTAAGATATTCCCAATGTTTAAATAGTAATTATAAAAACTTTCAGGTTGAGGCCATTGTAATAATAAAATAAAAAGTTTTTTTTTATTTTATAACATCTACTATCAGTAATCTGTGCAATTTTTGCTACTGGACTTTCATCTTTAGGGTTTTATAAAATAATTTGACAAAGCCCTACTAAAATCACGTCCTATCTGTCGTCGGTCTGTCCGTCCAACCCTGTGTCACAGCACTTTCTGTCGCAAACTATTTAAGCTAGAAACATCAAATTTTGTATGCAGGTATAAAGTGGTGCTCCCTTCAAAATACAATTACAATTAAATTTAAAAGGTATTTAACGGGGGTCTCACCATATAGGATATGGCCCCCGAAAAAAAAAATTCATCATAGGCAGCCGATATATGTAGGTATCAAATGAAACGTCTTGATGAGAACTTTTCAAAACAGGTCTTAATTTAACACTTTATGCTTCGAGGGGTGCACAGGGAGGGGAAACACATAAAAAAATGGAATCCCTCCCCCTCACGATTGCACACCTGGTATCCGAAAAATCTTTTTAAAAATATGGAGGTACGTGTTTATGAGTACAACAACAACAAATACTTTCGAAGTTAAAATTCGAATTTCACATTTTCCTCAATAAAATCGTTTAGGATAACTCAATGAAATTCGACATTTAAGTAGTCCTACAATAGTTCCTTGAATTTTGTAAGTTTGATGAAAATCGAATGATATACACAGAAGTTATAGCCGTTTGAAGTTTCTCCAATTACAACAACAATAACACATGATTTTGGTATTTTGTGGACTCACAGCAGTTTTGATTTAATGTTCTTGAAATTTTGAAATAAGGTCAATAACATAAATATTTTTTTTGGGGATTCATGATTTGAGTGATTTTTAATGATTTGCAACAAAATGGCGACCGTTGAAAATAGAAAAACAATTATTTTCTGTTAACGGTGCACATCTCTTTGGCATATTTCTTGACTTTATTCGTTGCTGGTGACTGCATTTCTGAAAAGTTGCGTACAAAATCCTTCTGGCATGAGCGTAGGTCTGTCTTCTCAACTTGTTTCCAAAAAATTTTTCACGATCTCAATACTACATTGCCTTAGCTTTCTTAAAGGAATGATATATCAAAGCCCCAATCATCATGTTTTGTATTAAAAATTTGAATGTATAGAACTTTATGGGTTTGCCTAGTAGGGGCTTAATACATTGTAAATTTTATTAAATTTTTTCAGGAGTTTATTGTTTTTTGTCGACTTAGCTAAATTTCCCGGCCTTTTTCCCATTAATGTTATATCGCTGCTGTCTTGGCTTAGGGTTGGCGTATGTGTTGGAAATTTTGCCAGCAACAGGAAACTTCTGCTTGTAAAATGGAAGCTGCTTGTAGTCCTCTGAGCAGGTTTTGGGGAACTTTTCAATTTTTTCCGCGACTATTCAGCTTTTGTTTCAGCTGTATATAGTCCATTCTTGCCTTGCAATCAAGTCCCTTGGTGAAGTGTGTTTCTTTGCAATTGCTACAACGAATTTGATTACGTTGCTCTTCTTTTAGCGTACATTTGCTTTAATAATGCTCACCACTAAATATAGCGCATCTTGTGGGAAGATGGCAGTACCCACAAAAAACCCACAATCTACAAATAGTTTATGCGACAACCTCTTTTCACCCGAATATCTTTTGACCATTTCACATGAACTAATTACTAATTTAAGTAAGTGTAGAACTAAGTAGGAGCAGTCTAATGTTATTGTAGAGCTATCCATAAAATTTTTATATGGATAAACATTTAAATGTACTAGTTTGAAATGTACAAAACATTAAAATGAAACATATTGAAGCGTTCAATTTCGCTGTTAAAAATAATATAGACATATTTGTCATAACGGGGACTTGGTTAAGGCCAAATGACAGTTTTAAGCATCCCTACTTTCATATATACAGATATGATTGCGTTGATAAAACTGGCGTAGCCATAGTCGTTAATAGAGGTGTTATCTTGATATTAAAAGAAAAATACCATTTTTTAATATAAATGGTCGGATTTTCATTTCATTATAAAGAAGAAGGCATGCCGTTAGTAGTGAAAAATAACATCAGGCAAATGACCACCGCGACACGCTTACAGGACCATATCCTTTTCATGAAATTTTCCATAACCAAATCGCAAAGTGGCTGTCCTATGTCCTCGATAGCCCCACGAATTCCATCTTTGAGGTCTTGAATGAATCGACGCTGGGCTGTTGGTGTAGACCTTTTCTTTCACGTGGCTCCAAAGGAAAAAGTCGTTAAATCACAAGATCTCGGTGGTCAATTGTGATCACCTCTTCGGGAAATAACACGGCCCGGAAACTTTTCCCGTAAAAGATCAATGGTTTCGTTGCTTGTGTGGCACGTAGCGCCGTCTTGTTGAAAGTAAACGTTGCCCAGATCAATACCATCCGATTCCGGCCATAAAGAATTATTAATTATCTCTCGATAGCGCAATCGATTCACCCTAACTGATGCTCCAGCCTCATTTTCGAAAAAGTAAGGTCCAATAACTCCGCCGGACCATAAACCGCACTATATAGTCAAACGCTGACGATAGACATTAACTCTTGCGTTTCCCGAGCCCTAGATATGACAATTTTGCTTGTTGATGAAGTCACTGAGGTGGTAATGGGCCTCATCACTCAAGATGGTTTTTCGATGGAATTCCGAATCATTTTCATGCATTTCAAGGAACGTATCAGCAAAGACATGACGTCGTTGATGATCAACCGGCTTGAGTTCTTGTGTTGACTGGACTTTATAACCCTTAAAACCCAAATCTTTATGCAAAATACGGTGGATTGACATTTGTGGAATGCCTAGTTCCAAAGAACGACGAGGAATGGACAAACTCATCAACAATTTTGGCTACAGCAGCAATATTCTCGGCTGTTCTTGAGTGACGTGCACGGGTTTTAGTCTTCACATCACTAAGTTGTCCCAACAGCTCAAATTTTTCCACAAATTTCTGTATTGCAGTCCGACAAGGTGCTTCACGACAACCCAAAAATGTTCGAGTTTTACGAACCGTCTCTGCCAAATTTTCACCGTTTTTATAGTGAATTTTAATAATTTCAAAGCGTTGTTGAAGCTACTAGTCAAATGTCAAAAAATTACAGCTTCAAAAGTGACATTTACTATTTAGAAAAACTAAACATTCTGTATTGCCTAAAAGTCCAACATCGGTAATTGAAAATTTTGGCGTTATTATCGAAGAACTAAATATAAAAGTATAGGGTGTTTACTTTCCTGGGATAAAATTAGCAAGGAAAAAGTCGAATTTTTCAGAAGAGATCTAAAATGGTTTAGCAAGTGCAACCAAAGGTACTTTGCGAAGCCCTGAACAATAGCCATTGGCACTGGAATTGCACATGGAACAACGAAATGGGGCACATTTTATTTAATCTCACCAGAGATGTAAATGTCCACGTGTATTTACCTAAACAACCCACGTTCCACTCTCCCTGTAGAGTTGGCTCCACCCTGAATTTGGTTCTTAGTGACCAAAATACTACTGCCTCCAAGCTGAGTGTCTTGCAAGCCGTCTCATCTTCTTATCTACTTGTAATATTTTCCTTAGAAACGACGACAAGTAATAGTAATGTACCAAAAACATACTACTGCTATAAAATAGCAAAATGGTCTGAATTCCGGAGTTTTACTAATGAAAGAGTGACTTTGACATTAGCAATTACAGAATCGCACAATACTCTCTCAGTATGTGAAGAGCAAATTGAAGAATTCGCAAACACTACTAGCAAGCTATTGAGTGTAGAGTCCCAAAACGGTTAAAAACTTTTTATAATTTAGAATTTGATGAAGAAACCTACAATCTAATAAGAAAATGAAATTCTTTGTGGTTTAAATGGCAAAAAACCCGCATTACGTCTTTCGGAATTGGTGTTAATACCCTCAGAATTAAGAAGCTCCGGAATCTTCGATGGAACAACATGCTAGCAAATCTGGACTACAACTTGCAGAAAGTCTGGTTTCTAAATAGAATTTTTAAACGAAAGTATCATATGCTACCATATTCGATAATAAATAACAACGAACAGCAGATTTACTCCAATCAAGGAAAAGCAAATATACTTGCAGATAAATTTAATCAGATCCATGATATTTCCTATAGATTCTGCAACAATCTAGCAGAAATTATGGTGGCTACAGCTTTGGGGATAGCAACCTTTCCAAACATCTTTACCTCCTGGTGCATTACTAAAAAGAAGAGAGTTAATAGGTTTACATAAAAAAGTTAAAATCGGCAAAGCTCCAGGTATCGATGGCCTGCCAAATAAAGTACTTAAAAACTTACCCAATATGCCTCCTATCCAACGCTTGCCTTGGGCTCGCCTTCTAGCCATCCATCTGGAGAGAAGCTCTAGTTATACCTATCCTGAAGCCTGGAAGAGATTCGCACTCTCCCGACAACTATAGGCCCATTAGCTTTCTACCAGGTTTAGTTAAGCTCTTGGAAAAAGTAGTCCTAAAAGGATTAAATGACTTATTGGCTAACAATAATATACTATCTGATTTCCGATTCGGCTTCAGAAACAGATATTTGACTGAGTACCAGCTTTTCCGTATTACGAAAGACGTCATGGCAGAGATATGTTGTCTATAGGTTTGGAGACGCTGGACATAGAAACGCCTTGATACTGTCTGGCAGATGCTCTTGTCTAAAAACTTCAGAAATATAACACACCTGCATACTTGTTGAAAGTTTTACAAGCATTTTTAACTAACAGCAAGTTCCAGGTCAAAGTAGGGTAAAGCACTTCCCCAGTAAAAAGTATTACTACCAGTGTCCCGCAAGGCTCCTGGCTAAGCCCATGACTATATTTCATCTATACGTCTGACTTCCCTTCCTTACCAAACTGCCAAGTTGCTTCTTATGCAGACGAGATTTGCATGTGCAGCATAGGTGCAGATCCAAATTCCATTATTGCCAACCTTGAAACGGTGTAAGAACTTACATATCAATACTACCATATATGGAAAATTAAAATTAATGTTGCAAAAACGAAGTCAATATACTTCACCAGGAAGCATAAACCTGCTCACCTACCCAAGCGACCAATTAATTTTTTAGGGCAAACTATTCCCTGAAGCGAGGATCTCGATTATAGTGGGCTTATATTTGAAAAAAAACTAACCTTCAGAAGTCATATTGAGCATATTAGCTCCAAAGCGTTTAAGGCTGTGCTCTCGCTATACCCCCTTCTTAATCGTAATTCGCATCTCAACACCAGAAACAAAGTCCTATCCTCAAAATGGTAATCCAACCGATCATCCTATACGGCTCATAGCCCAGTCATATTAGGGCTTTCACCTCGGAATGAAAGATAATAAGCTGCAAATTGGTATGAACCTTTGTTTTGTCATTCTAAATGTTGTCTCAAAAGTCACAATCGTTATCGTGTCCGCGTCTCAAGATATTCAAGGTCAAAGGTCACAAAAATCGGTTTTTCGCGAATATCTGGCTTCCTATCGGTTAAATGAGATTTGCATTTATTATAAAAGTTGTAGGCTATAAAATTCCCTACAACTTTTGTTTAAACTTTTTTTTCATACGACCAACCGTTTTGAAGGTAGAGCGCGAAGAGTGCACATCGTACAGTCATATACGGCCTAATGCAAGGTCAAGCGTGAGTTATGGTTATCAGTACGTTATAAAGTCAATTATTTACTTGGAAATTATAATTATTAAACAATGCCTATTATTTATGTACTAACTATTAATTGTTTATATTTAATTAAAGTAAGTAACTTGATTATTTATATATAATTATTCATATTTAACTATTTAAGTATAAAATATTATTAATTCTGGATTATATATTTTAGTTTTATTTTAAGTTAAAATGATAGTAAGAGTATATATTTTACACATATTTTTATTTATTATTAAATACGGCATAATATACATTTATCAAAATGTGAGTTCAAATATCAAAAGTATCTTTGTTGATTTTAATTGTAATGAAATTGGAAATGGAAGCTAATTATCTTCTTCTTGTTCGTCGTCTTCTTCTTCTTGTCGCTCAAAAATGTTCGATTCATTGTCATCATCCTCATTATCTGTCATGTTCATCTCCAAACCTTCCAGAATATCGGGATCATATGTATTTTCTTCATCGGGATTACTTGGATACAGTGAAGCGTTGAGGCAAGCTTGTCCGTTGCACTGGCCGCAAGCCCTGATTTTCTGCACCCACAGCGGGAACCACAACCATTTTTGCAATTGCAAAATATTACGTTTAGTAGTTCGGCTGGTGCTGGAGGTAATAACGTTCGTATGGGCTCCAGGATTTCATTTTCAAGCATCCAGCCCCATTCTTTAGGTTCTAAGTCCTTCCCTAACCACGTTTGAATCTGGTAGTAGACACGTTTTATGTGTTGATGAGCTGCTACACTTGTTGGTGGAAGTGTTGACAGTTGTACAGGTTTATTTAGTTTTGTAAATTTGATGAGTTGCGTGTAGCGGAAATGATCAATGTTGTCCTCAGATTTTGGAGCATTATATAATGCCAACAAGATGCGCACTCCATTTTCTAATAATGTTTGTTTTGGGCAGTTTTCTTGTTGAAATACTTCCACCAGTTTAACTAAATCAGGAATTTTTTCCAATGCTCTAGTAACAGTTTTTTTTCCTTTTTTAAATAGCGCAGAAGTCGTGTCACAGCCACTGAATGCGTGTAAAAATAAAATGTGCTTTTTAGTACGAGGATATTGGTCAAAACTTTTAGTAGAATATATTTGTGTTTTGACATTGCCTTTGCCAACTTTTTTCAAAAAAATTTCCTGATGATGTGACTGAGTACGTCCAATTAAAATAACGAGCAAATCGATATCTTCTCCTATGCTGACAGCAGTCTTTTGATGTTCTGATAAGGCAATAGCTGTGTCAATGATGAGAACATCAGCATCATCTCTGGCTTGTTTTGTTGTGATATTAACAGTTTTAAATTTTTCAACAAGCTTGTCGATAAATTTTTTTTTATTAGACCGATTTGACATAAATAATAGGCATAATAGGCATTGTTTAATAATTATAATAGGCATTGTTTAATAATTATAATTTCCAAGTAAATAATTGACTTTATAACGTACTGATAACCATAACTCACGCTTGACCTTGCATTAGGCCGTATATGACTGTACGATGTGCACTCTTCGCGCTCTACCTTCAAAACGGTTGGTCGTATGAAGAAAAAGTTTAAACAAAAGTTGTAGGGAATTTTATAGCCTACAACTTTTATAATAAATGCAAATCTCATTTAACCGATAGGAAGCCAGATATTCGCGAAAAACCGATTTTTGTGACCTTTGACCTTGAATATCTTGAGACGCGGACACGATAACGATTGTGACTTTTGAGACAACATTTAGAATGACAAAACAAAGGTTCATACCAATTTGCAGCTTATTATCTTTCATTCCGAGGTTGACCCCTTTTTTTACCTAATATGACTGGGCTATCACCTATCTGGACCCAATGTGCTAAATATCTAGTAACAAAGCTTCAGATCACTCAAAATAGATACCTGAAAATGGTACTTAATAAACCGTTCTACTTTTCTTTTGAAAAACTACACAGCCTTGCTGGCGTTAGTCCAATTTATAAGCTCGCTGCTTCGCACCGTGATCAATTAATCGCGAAAGCAAATGACTCGCCCAAGCCACTAAATTGTGCCCTGGCGAACTGAAAACCAGCAGTTGCTACCATCTATCTCCTTGGCCGTAACATAGCCTCATGGATTTTAGCTAGTTATAAGGAAGTAGCTAGTAGTTCAATTGTGTAGGGAGGGGAAACAAATATTGTTCGTGCATTTTCTTTGAATTAAATCATTCTATTTATCCACATATTCTAGGTTAAGTACAAAACCCTTTTGACATGAGCGTAGTTCTGTCTGTAGCGTATTCTACATTAAATTTAAATTAAATTCCACATTTTCATAAAACCCACACAAAAAGAAATAGTCGCCGTAGCTAAATTGTCAAGTAAGAAAAAATAAAAATATTTTTCAGTTAATAAAACGATGTCAAATAGTAAAATTGAGTTTCAATTGTAACTCGAAGTTTTATTCGTCTTTCAAACAAACAGGAGCTTTTCTGAGTACAAGAAAGTTTATCTTCTTCTTGCTGCTGAAAACAAATTGTGTATTTTATCGCATATTCGAGTTTCGTTTCGGGTATGGAAATTATAGAAAAAATTTCTGTTTAGTGGAATAAGGACTTCCATCTACATTCTGGTGACCCCGAATTGAACACGGAAAGTTCCAGTTCTTCAGCGGCTGCTGCACCATCTGCAGTTTCTGCCCGAAGCTTGACCGCAATTGAGACAAAGCCTGCAGTTCCATCCCACCGACAACAGAAAAAAAACCTTTCCAAAGTCGATTTTTACTGAATCATCAGCAACCAACTGCTACGAAAAAAGAAGAGTCAGAGTCTAGTAGCGAAGAAGAAGTCACCAGGAAATTTTTCCTACCTCAAATAAATAAAAGTAAAGTTGCTTGCGCAAGTTTCTGCAGCTCGACCGTTATAAAGCAGATGCAGAGCTCCGAGTGTTTTGTTGACGTCTTATGTCAAGCGTGTGGAAAATCCTTGCTAAAAATAACGTTTGCCTTTGACCAATACTTAATTTGTCATCTGCATTCCATCAAACCAGAAACAACCAAGCGATAACACCACAATCAACAATTAAATAGTAAGTAATTATTAAAAATATTAAATTGTAATTCTTTTTGTGTGGTTTTCGACAAAAAATTATCATTTATTTTTATTTGAAATTAAATATATATAATTAAAAATGAAATTCCCTCCCAGCAAAAAAAAAAAATGAAAATTTGAATCCATAATATGTGGTTCAAATAAATTAATTCAATTTTAACATTATTTTTGCTATTTAAAACCTTCGCACACAAGTCTTTTCCCCTTTGGGAATTATTAATAATTTTATTAATTTATAATAATAATAATATATTTAATATATTTATAATAATAATTTTGTTTAAGATGGCGAATGAACAAGCTTTTGTCATTACCCCTGAATTTGGTAATGGTGATTTCTCCCTTTCAAATCATCTAATACCAAATTCTATTAGTGCAGTTTCCTTAAAATTACCACCATTTTGGAGTCAATTTCCGGCCCAATGGTTTACATATGTTGGATCACATTTCTCAATCAGGAATATAACTCAGGAGATGCCTAAATTTGAATATGAAATTTCATCTCTTCCTCCTGAAATGATAGATTCTGTATACGATATTATTCAAAATGCGTCTACTAATTCTACTTCTCCGTATACCATAATTAAAAAAGCGTTGATTGATAGGCATTCTCTTTCACAAAATGAATGACTTGAAAAACTACTTTCTGGAACTGAAGTTGGGGATTTAAAGCCATCAGAATTTTATAGGAAATCGAAACAATTAGCAGGAGAATCCACAATCATGTCTGATGAATTGATTTTAAAACTTTGGTTGAGAAAATTTCCTGCATTTATTCAGGCAATTCTTAAATCACAACCAAATACAAACCCAGAAGTTTTAACAAAATTGGCAGATGATATCTTAGAAATCCATCCTTTTCAAAATTCTTCGATTAATGCAATCTCTCCTAGTACATCTAGGCCAACCGACTTCACAATGGCTACAATAATAACAGAAAATCAGCAAATGAAAAACGAAATTGCTGAAATAAAAAATATGATCAAAGATCTGAGTTTAAATTTACAGAAATCTTACAATTATAACAATAGCAATCGTTTTAAATCTAGAAGCAGAAGTAGAAGTAGAAATCGTAGCTACAATAACAATAAAAGTGATAAAATTGAACATGCATTTTGTTGGTATCATTATAAATTTGGTGACAAAGCTAGCAAATGCATATCGGGTCAAATCAGTTAAACTAGAACCATCCGTTATCCAAGTGGCAGATAACGGATTAACAAAAATTAAATCTAGCCGCTTATTTTTAAAAGATCCTTTAACTAAGTTATTATTTTTAATTGATTCTGGATCTGATGTTTCCGTTTTACCATTTCAACAATATTCTCAAAATTCAAAAGACCAACTCAAATTCTTTCGGCTGCAAATGGATCAAACATTAAAGTTTATGGTTCCAAAGTATTAGAACTCAGTTTAGGTCTTCGGAGATCCTTCCATCATGAGATTGTGATAGCATCAGTCTCCAAACCAATCATTTTCTTGAGAAACTCAACTTAATAATAGATATAAAAAGAAAGAGAATTATTGATCCAAAGACTAATATCGTTTTTCAAGGAAATATTTCAATAGGAAATGTTTCTTCATTAAAATTTTATGCAATTGAATCTGAGTTTGGAAGTATTGTTAAAGAATTCCCAGAATTGCTTATGGAACCAGATTTTAATCAAACACTTAAACATTTTGTAGTACATAAAATAATGACAAAAGGATAATTATCTATTTCTAAAGCAAGACGACTTAACGCTTCTAAGTTAAAAATAGCTCGAACTGAATCTGAATATATGATGAAAATCGGTATATAGTATGTCGACCTTCTTCATCTTCTTGTTCATCATCTCTACATATGGTTCCAAAACAAGATTCATCAGATTGGCGCCCTTGTGGTGATTATCGTAGGCTAAATGCCGTAACAGAACCAGATAGATATCCAATTCCTCATATCCAGAAGTTTTCAATAAATTTGAGTGGTTGTAGCATATTTTCAAAAATTGATTTAGTTCGTGCTTATCACCAAATCCCATTCGCTCCTGAGGATATTTTTAAAACAGCCATTATTACTCCGTTTGGATTATTTGAATTTACCCGCATGCATTTCGGCTTGAGAAATGCGGCTCAAACTTTTCAACGAATGATGCATGAAGTTTTAAGTGGTCTAGATTTTACCTATGTTTATCTTGATGACATCATTGTTTTTAGGAAAACAAATGAAGAGCATAAGCACCATATTAGAAAAGTATTTGAACGTTTAACAAAATTTGACTTAAAAATGAAACTTTCAAAATGTATTTTCGGTGTTCCCAAATTAACTTTTTTGGGTCATGATATTTCGTTAGAAGATATCAAACCTTCAAATACAAAAGGCGAAACAATTATTAAGCTTCCAACACCATGTTCAATTAAATCAACTCAAAGATTTTTGGGAATGATAAATTATTATAACCGTTTCATTCCGAATTTAGCTCATATTGTTACTACAATTCACGATCATTTAACTTTGCTACAGAAACAAGGTAATTTAATAAGAATTTTCATTGAGCTACTATTTGCCAAGTAGCATTTGAGAAAGCAAAAGATTGTCTCGCTAATGCCACCTTATTAACTAATCCGAATAATAATTTACCCATTTCAATCGGAACTGATGCTTCAAATAATAATGTTTGAGCAGTTCTACAACAGTTCCTAAATGGGAATCGGCAACCTTTAGCTTTCTTCAGCAAAAAATTAAACCCAGCACAAAAAAATACTCTACTTTTGATTGTGAACTATTAGTTATATCTTCTTCTTCTTAGCCCTACAGCCCCTTTTGGGCCTTCGCTTCCTGCAAACAGCGCCTCTTACTGTCTCAGTCCGTTGACCGCGTCATCCGATCCCAAAATCCGAGCACCTATGAACTTTCTTCATCGACCGTGTCTGGCCAGTGCTTCCTCGGTTTCCCCACTGGCCGCCGGCCTTCAGTTCTCCCAACGAATACCTTCTTGGGTATCCATACGATTCATGTGTACAGCCCATTGCAGCTTCCGCAGTCTTACAATCCTTGAGACCTCTGGTTCGTCAAAAATTTCATACAGCTCATGGTTGTGTCGAACTCGCCATTGGTCCCCATCTAGCTTCGCTCCGATTATTCGCCTCAGGACCCGTCGCTCAAAGGTGTTCAATATATTTGTGGATGCTTGGGTTAGGGTTCATGTTTCACAGTCATAGCATAAAACAGGTCTTATCACAGATTTGTATACTTGGGGCTTTGTTTTCCTGTGTATACAGCTGGTCTTCAAGATCGTCAATACTGAATGAAATATTTTATTTGCGAGCTGTATTCTTCGGCGTATTTCGCCTTTTTCTTGCCCGTTTTTGTTATTTTAGCGCCTAAATACACAAATTCGCTAACATTTTCAATACTGTATCCACCAAGTGTGGTATTTTGTGTATTTAGGGTATTTTTCCTGGATTGCGTCATGAATTTTGTTTTATTTTTGTTGATATGTAGCCCTATTAGTTTTGCTTCGCTTTCGAGTTTCAGGAAGAGTTCTTTGGCAGTTTTTAGTGACCGTGACAGAATGTTGATGTCGGCCGCATAAGCCACCACCTGGCTCGACTTGTATAGTAATGTACCTCGCGTATTATATCTTATTATCTCTCGCACGATTCGGACGTGTTTTTGTATTCGCAGCATAACCATCTTTTCTCATTCTTATTCGCGATTGTTATTCAGCTTTATTGACGGTGTTAATTATTGATCTTTAACTCCACCAGTGCTTTGTTAGTGAATTTTCTAATTAATTCGAGAAAGTCTTTCTTATTTAATTAGCGGTCGCCTTTCTAAGTGTTTAATCTATACATTATATATATTTGTAAAGAGCCTGAGTATATTTGTAAAGAGCCTGAGTCATCGCGTAACAAGCTCATGGAGTGTGATGGTTTTTGCCGTAGATCATTTCATCTAAAATGCCTGTCGATACCTGCGGTATTTGCTGATATACATACTAAGTTCTCGCATAATATCACATTCAGATGCAATGAATGTAGTGGTGTGTCACTTACAGATACTATTCGACTGTTAAATGATAAAACCAAACTACTTCATGAAATCAATGCGCGCCTTATTACGGATCCAATTGCTATGAAACCAACAGAATCACCTCACGCTTCTTGCCAAGCATCTTCACCTCTCTTATTGACTGATTCAATGCCAGCAAATAACAAAGAAAATGTTGAACCCAGCAAGGGGGCTATTCCTTAAAAATTTACCACCTAGACCGAATCCTTGCCATTTTTGGCTGCTACATCAAGTAAAGCAGCAATATCAACTCTTCGATCTGTTGATGGTCAACTGAAACCGGACTAGCACGGAGCATTCTTACCGTACACAAGAGCCTGTGTGTCGTCCTATGCTTCTGCCAACTCGCAAGCCTATTCTCGTTGTTTCTCTACCACTCCAAATATTTGTGTCGCGACTGGCGTACGATACTTCAGAGGAGGAATTCAAGGACTTCGTTTTGAGTGGGCTGGATAACCGACCAAATACATTTTCCTGCAAAAAACTAACGCAACCAAAATTGACCAATCGCGTGGGTGTATCGTTCAAATAAACTTTGCCAACAAACTGTGATGCAGTACAAAACAGTAATTTCTGGCCCCCAGGCGTCTTAGTTAAGCCTTTTGCTTCGAACTCCAAAAAAAATTTTCGAACATTCAAACCAAAACTTCAATAACATTAGCTTCTAGTCATTCTTCCTTTAATCAGCCTAACTTTATCACTAAGCAGAATTCATTTTTCATTTATTATCAAAATGTACGTGGTCTAAGATCTAAGCTGAAGGATCTGTCTTTATCATGCTTTTTCTCCTGTGATAAAATAATCTGCCTCACAGAAACGTGGCTAACTGACTGATGGTGGCGGTGTTCTTATTGCCTACCGTAATTCCCTATCTGGCATTCCTCTCTCTCTGATCATCACTTTTCTCCTCCTGTTGAATGCGTTGTCGCTAAGATATCTTTTTCACCTGCTCGTCCTCTCCTCGTGGCTTGTGTATATATTTCTTGTAGTTCTCCATATTCTGTCTACGACACTTTCTTTTCTGAATTTTCCTCATATTATTTGACTCGTTATTCTAGCTACCCTATTATACTGTGTGGTGACTTTAATCTTCCCCCTCTGTCCTGGGTTGGAAATCATGTTTCAGGTCCCTCACAAGTCTCACTCTTAATTTCTTCCTTTATGTCTTTATGTTCTTTCTCTCAATTTAATAATTTATCCAATATTAATGATCGCTTCCTGGATTTAGTCCTTAGCAACCTGGATTCTTCCTCTCTGAAGCATTCTCCTGTACTTTTTCCATATGTCCCCCTCGATCCTCATCACCCTCCGCTTCAGTATGGAGTGTCACTTGATTGAATCAATCCAAAGTGTATATGAAAAAAAATGCACTTTAACTTCTACAAGGCAAATTACTCCCTAATTTCTAATTCTTTATCCGCTGTTAATTGGAATACCTTCTTTCATGGTCTTGATTCAAATGACGCCTGTGAGAAATTTTATGAGTTCCTCAAATCTGTCATAGCAGCAGCAACTCCCTTTACCTGTGCTCGTGACTCCCATGGTACACCCTGGTTGAATCACAATGTGATTTGTGCCCTGAAAGAAAAGGATCGGGCTCGTCGTATCTTTCTACGTACCAGGCCTTCTGAGGATCGTATAAACTATACTCAGTTTAGATCTGCTGCAAAAAGGGAAGTAAACTTGGCAAAAGCTTCTTACTTCAGGAGTATCGACTCTTCGCTTAACTCTAACCAATCCAAGCCATTTTGGAAGTACATCCGTTCTCTTAAATCGTCGACTAAAAATCCCTCCTCATTAACCTTAAATGGGCAGCTCGCGTCATCTCCTCAGGAAATGTGTGAACTTTTCTGTAATTATTTTTCTTCACTTTTCAATCTCTCTACCACGCCTGCACAAAGTTCACCCTACCCTGCTTATCATCAACCCGCTATTTCCTCTATCACTTGTTCTTCTGTAGAAATTGAAAATCTTATCAATACTCTTGATATTTCTGTTGGTGCTGGTTCTGATGGCATTCCTAATTTCTTCGTTAAATCTTTATCATCCACAACTATATCTGTTCCTTTAGCTTTACTTTTCAATATAAGCTTATCTACTGGCCTATTCCCTTCTAACTGGAAAAGAGATTTCCTCCTCCCTATTTTTAAGAAAGGTGACACCTCTCTGGTTTCAAATTATTGCCCCATCTCTTTATTGTGTTGTTTTTCCAAATTACTGGAACGTATTGTTTACTCCAAACTGCTTGCGGCTGTGGAGGATAAGCTGATTCCTGAACAGCATGGTTTCATCAAAGGTCGTTCTACTATGACCAACTTTATGGAGTTTACTACGGTTGTCGCTGGAGCCTTTGAGAATCGATTTCAGGTAGAAACCCTGTATCTTGATTTTTCTAAGGCATTTGATTCGGTCAATCACCATATTTTTCTCAGAAAAATGCATGCACTTGGTGTCCTTGGCAATTTGTTCAAGTGGCTCTCCTCCTACCTTTCGAATCGAATCTGTCATGTTACTTTCAATGGTTTTACCTCTTCTACTTTTGTTCTGTCTAGCGGCGTTCCCCAAGGGCCCATTCTCGGTTGGCTTTTATTTGTCATCTTTATCAATGATCTGCCTTCAGTCATCAACTCTTCCTGCCTTCTTTATGCAGACGATTCGAAATAATTCAAGGTTGTATCCTCTCAAAATGACCTTGACATACTGCAAGCTGATCTGAATTCCTTGGACCTGTGGTATCAATCTAATCAGCTTCCTCTTAACGTTTCTAAATGTATACATGTATCCTTTTTCTCCAAACCTTATCCATTCATTGGTCATTTCTTCATAAAAAATAAACGTATTAGCACCGTGACTCATATCAAAGATCTTGGAGTCACCTTTGACTCCAAACTAAAATTCGATCTTCACGTCTTTGATATTGTTTCCAGAGCATCACGTGTATCTGGATTTATTTTACGTCACTCCATCATATTTCCTGATCCCTTTTCTTGTATTAAGTTATTTGTAAGTTTAGTTCGTTCTATCCTTGAATACTGCTCCCCAGTCTGGTCTCCTCATTTCATTTACCTTAAATCCTCGGTCGAATCTGTTCAGCGTAAGTTTATGAGAATCTTACTGTTAAAATTTCGTATTCCTTATTGTTATTATCATGTTCGTTTGTCTATCCTTGGTATTCCTTCTTTAAAACACCGCCATATTTATCTGGATGAGTGTTTCCTTTATCGTCTCTCCCTTGGTTACCTTAACACTAAGTTGGTAGCTGAACTCCCGGTCAGAAATGCTGTCCGTCCTACCAGAAGTTCCAAAATCTTTGATGTTCCGTTTGCCAGGAGCGTGACTTATTTTCACTCTCCTCTACTAAGGATTACGCGTAAACACGATGATTTTCAGCTTGGATCTTTCTCCACTTCTTATCTCCATTTTAAAAATAGAGTAACTTCTGCACTCGCTACGCTTTGAATTTTTTCTTTTATGTTTTCTATGTCTCTCTATCTTTTACTATTACTACTATTTTTGTAATTGGATTATATCTGTAAAATAGCAATGAATAAATAAATAAATATCAGGTATCGACAGGTAGCGTCCGTATGACGTAATCTAGAGCCAAATTGAATAGCAATGGGGCCAGCTCATCTCCTTGCTTTAGTCTGATATTTTTGTCAAAGGCATCGGTGAGTTGGTTATCGATGCGGACTTGGGAGGTTGTCGACGTCATTGTCATTTTGGTAAGACGGACTTATTTGACTGGGATACCAAAACCAAGCATTATTTGGTACAGTACGTTACGATCAATACTGTCATATGCTTGCTTGAAGTCAACGAAAATTTGGTGCATGTCTATGTTGAACTCCCAGCACTTTTCAAGTACCTGCTTGACTGTGAACAATTGGTCTGTTGTTGATCTAACTGCCCTAAAACCACCTTGATACTCCCCAATAATACTGTTGGCGTATGATCCGATTTTATTTTCTAAGATCTTAGAAAATATTTTATACGCCGTACAAAGTAGTGATATGCCTCTATAATTTTCGTACTGTAGCTTGTCACCTTTTGGCTCCACTGTTTCGGCATATGTTCTTGTTACCAAATGTACTGGATGAGTTTGTGAATAGCTTGATGAACACTACTGCCACCATATTTGATGAGCTCCATTGGAATCTCATCAATGCCCGGCGCTTTATTATTCTTTTGGGCTTTGATGATGGAACAAACTTCATCCAGAGTTCGTGGGGCCAATGGAAACTCTCCACAGACAGCTATAGGCTCCGATGTTCTGGAGCTGTGCGGAGGATTAAGGAGGTTCTTGAAATATGATGCCCGTTTTTCTTTATATTCATTTCATCAGCGATTATATTGTCACTGTCATCACGACAGATCGTGGTTTTGGGCTGATAACCATGTTTCAGGCTTTTCACTACTTTGTATGCTTGTCTTGAATTATTGCTCGCTAAACTTACATCTATACTTCTCAATAGGTTGTCATAGTATTTTCTTTTCTTAATCTCAATTATCTTATTCGCTACTCTATTAACTATATATTTAGCTATAAAACATTTTAGGTATTTTTAGAAGGTAGAAATATTACTATTTTAACCGACCATAAACTTTTGATAAGTATTTTTACATCAAAATCTGAAAAGAATCCCTGCCAGGAGGGATACATTGATTATATTTCTCAATTTATGACGGATATTCGATACATCAAAGGATCAGCTAATACAGTACCAGATACTTTATCTCGTTTAGACACAGACGTTATTAATTAAAAACAAATCAACTTAAAAATTTTAGCAGAGGAGCAACAAAAGGATCCAGAACTCAAAATCTTCCTAGAAGATCCTTCTAAATTTAATTCTGAAACTAAATTAGTTCAAATTAAAATTTCTGATAAGACATCAAGTCTATGGTGTAATACAAATTTGGACACGTTCAGATCTTTTGTTCCTATTATTTACGACGCACTATATTCAACTCATATCATAACCTTTCACATCCTGGTATTAATCCCATCAGAAAAACTATCACAAAAGATTACTTTTGGCCTAAAATAAATAAAGACATTAACAATTGGACACAAGCATGTGACGCTTGTCAAAAGAACAAAACACATAAATACAATAAAACACAAATAGACCAAATACCGATACCTCCAAAACGATTTCAACATATTCATTTAGATATTGTAGGACCATTATCCCCTTCTAAAGGATATTCCTATCTTCTTACAGTTATTGATCGTTTCTCTCGATGGCCAGAATGCTATCCATTGAAAGATATATCAACAAAATCAATTGTAAATACTTTTTAGTCCAGTCAAATTAGTCCTTAAAATAGAAGTAAGGTTACAAAAAATCCCATAGAGCTTAAAATTGGTATGAATGTCCAGAATACTATTATAAATGAATTGTGAAAAGTCCCCATCAATCCCCCTTGCGCAAAAAATTTTATTGATGGTGAAAGTCTGCAAAAAAGGGTTTTCGCGTTTTTCAGCTAAACAGTGAGTTTTACAGCAAAAATAGTTAGCCAAAAATTGTAGATCATCAAATTCTCTACAAAAAATGTATCCACACTTTTTTTCATAAGTATTGCCATTTTCGTGATATAGCGGTTGAAAGAATTGAAAAAAATATTTTATTCGTAATATGCACACGTTTCCACACCACCTTTGAGGTTGTGTGCTTGGCGTTTTTTTTAACCGTTGTTTTGCCCCTCTTGAAAAATGATGATGTTGTATCGCAGCCAGTTATTGCGTGTAGAGAAAGTATATGATTTTGGCATTTTGGAAAAGCACAGAAACTTTTTGATGAATAAATTTCCGATTGCTGCTGAGTCTTTCCCGGTTTAAAAAAATAAATAAATTTTTCTGTTGGAGTTCGAGCAGTAAGTAATACTAATAAATCGACATCTTCACCAACAACAATAGTTGTATTTGTTGAGTTGAATTGTTCTGTTGCTGTTTCAATCATCAGAACATCAGCTTCATTTTCAGCTTGTTTTACAAGAAAATTTTCAGTAGTAAATTTTTTTTTTAACATTAAAATAAACCGAGACTTGTTGTGGGTATTTGCAAGAAATTTCTGTTTGCTGCAGGTTCTAAGATGCGAGATCACTCTTCTTTTTTAGGGTTTTGTAAAATAGTTTTACAAAACCCTACTAGTTTCGCGACTTGTCTGTCCGTCTGTCGGTCTGTCCGCCCGTCCGTCCGTGTGTCCCAGCACTTTTTCTCGCAAACTACTTAAGGTGTAAATTGTTGCTCTCTTTAAAGTTCAACTACAAAAAATTTTATAAGGTATTTAAGGGGGGTCTTCCCATATAGAGGTGTGGCCCCCGAAGAAAAATTTCATCTAAGGTAGCCGATATGGGTATCAGAAGAAGAAGGTCTTGATGAGAACTTTTCAAAACAGATTTTAATTTCATACTTTTTGCTTCAAGAGAGGCGCAGGGAGGGGAAATACCCGAAAAATTTGTGTCCCCCCCCCCCCCTCGCGATTGGACGTCTGTGATCCGAATAATCTGAAAAAAAATTGTGGTGGCAGTTGTTTATGAGTACATCAACAACAAATACTTTAGAGGTCGAAATTCGCTCAACTTTGTTAATAATAGTATGATATTCGAATTTAAAATTTCAACTAATAAAATCGCATTGGTACCCTTAATCTGAACGAAATTCGACACTTACTTAGTCCTTCTTAAACTTTGTAAGTTTGATGAAAATCGAATGATATGCACGGAAGTTATAGCTGTTTGAAATTTCTCCAATTACAAACATAATAACACATTATTTTGGTATTTTATGGACTTTCCATCGAATCAATCACTGCAGTTTTGACTTGATCTTCTTGAAATTATCCAATAAGGTCAATAACATTAATATTTTTGAGAATTCATGATTTGAGTGATTTTTGTCGGTTTGCAACAAAATGGCGGCCGTTGAAAGTAGAAAAACAATAGATTTTTCTTTGAACGTGCACATCTCTTTGACATATTTCTTGACGTTATTCATTGCTGGTGACTGCATTTCTGAGAAGTTGGGTGCAAAACTCTTTTGACATGAGCGTAGGTCTGTTTAGCCAACTGTTTATCTGTTTTTTTTCTTACCAAGCTTGATTTAAAATATTATGATGACTATCAATAAAACATACGAATTTTAATGATCCTGATTTTTCTGTAATAATAATTTTATCACCATACTCCAACTTCAATTGCATTTTAATGGTTCTGTTATCTCTTGTTGGTTTTTTACAAATACTTTTCAATTCGTCCAATGTGAATTGAAAATCATCGTTATTTTCAATATACTTAAATATTTCTCTTATCTCAATATTTGTAGCTTCATCTTGAGCACGACCGACTTTACTCCCCGTGTTCGGTTTCAAAAAAGAATTGTTGCAATCGTTATGATACTTAGCCTCGGCAGCGGGTTAATCATATTCAAATTCAATTCGAGCAGCAACAGCTTTGGCTACATCATCACAACGAGTTTTAGCTATAGGTAGAATACTGTCTTTGAACGAAAGTGTAGTCACTTTAAAAATCGTACGTCCATACTGCAGTGCTGTTTACTTCTCCAACTCTTCATTCAATTCATTGCCGCAAAATAAACAACACTGATTGAAGCAAAATGTAGTTTCACTTAGTCGTGCTCTAGTACGAGGTGGACTTATTTTTGATGAACCAGCTTCTTCTTCTTGGCGCCGTCTTTTCACGGCATCAATGCTACTTTTTCGAGTATAATTTTTTCGACAATGCGTATGAATTTTTACAGATGTCTCGTCTTTCAGGTACTCCAAAAACTCATCACCTCTTTCAATACTTGCATCAAATAATGCTTTCATGCCGCGATCAACAGTAACAACTCCACTTTCAGTCAAAGGTTGACTACAAATAAAGCAGAATTGCGAATTTTTTTTTTAAAACAGTAAAATGCACAAACTTTGTTACAAAATACAAGCGATAGCCACGAGTTGTCACTACGAAGGAATGCTTACCACTCACAGTATTATGTTGAGTATGAGACCTTTGAAACGGAGCAGGTATACGAGCATCGCCACGCTGACAATTGAATGGAAGACAGATGTTACTCAAGGCCAATGCGACTAAATGAAAATGGGGGCGAAGTTTTTGACGTTCATTTATATTCTAAGAATTTTATAATTTGTATGTATAAGATATAGGGACTCATATGTTTACTTGTATAACGGTTCAAAAATGTATGTTAAAGTACATTAACGTGCATATTACGAATAAAATATTTTTTTCAATTCTTTCAACTGCTATATCACGGAAATGGCAATACTTATGAAAAAAAGCGTGGATACATTTTTTGTAGAGAATCGGATGATCTACAATTTTTGTCCGAACTATTTTTGCTGTAAAACTCCACCATCAATAAAATTTTTTGCACAAGAGGCATTGATGGGGACTTTTCACAATTCATTTGTAATAGTATTCTGAACATTCATACTAATTTTTAGCTCTATGGGAATTTTTGTAGCCTTAAAAGTCTTATTTGACTGGACTATATAGCGTGAATATTTTTCGCGATTTGGTACACCCTTGAAAATTATGACCGATCAAGGTTCTCAATTCGAGTCAAATTAATTCAAAGAATTGTTACAACTTCTGGGTTCACATAGGATTCATACATCAGCGTATCATTGACGAGCAAATGGAATGATTGAAAGATTTCATCGAACATTAAAAATGGCAACTCGAACTCGTGATAATGTTAATTGGTTCAATGAACTCCCTATCATTCTTTTAGGGATTAGATCCTCATGGAAGGAATCAATCAACACTACCCCTGCGGAGATGCTATATGGTGAAAATATTACAATTCCAGCCAGTTTCTTTAACCAAGATACGAAATCAAATAATTTAAATTCAGAAAATTTTTTATCGATTCTCAAAGATCATTTGAAAAAATTAACTAGTAAAGAAACGAAAGCGAAAAAAGTCAAAATTCATATGCCTAAGTCCCTTGTTGATTGCGAAAGAGTTTTTATTAAACTAGTTAATAAAAAATCATCTTTGTCTTCACCTTATCAAGGACCTTATAAAGTCATTAAATGGAACCCTAAGAATTTTCTGGTTCAAATTAACGGATAATTAAGAACCATTCATATTGAAAGAATCAAACCAGAGTTCAGAGTTAATAACAATTTAATAAATAATAACGATTAAATATATGATTATTTTTCTTTTACAACGCTAACGCTAGGAAGGGAGTATTGTAGCGTATTCTACGTTACTTATAAATTAAATTCCACATTTTCATAAAACCCACACAAAAAGAAATAGTAGCCGTAGATAAATTGTCAATTGTCAAGTAAGAAAAAATAAAAATATTTTTTAGTTACTAAAACGATTCAAATAGTAAAGTTGATTTTCAATTGTAACTAGAAGTTTTATTCGTCTTTCAAACAAACAGAAGTTTTTCTTAGTAGTAGAAAGTTTATCTTCTTCTTGCTGTTGTAAACAAATTGTGTATTTTATCGTATATTCGAGTTTCGTTTCGAGTATGGAAATTATATAAAAAATATCCGTGGGATAAGGACTTCCATCTACACTGTTTACCTAAATTGCTTACTTTTGTCTATACGATAAAAATGATTCCCTGAAAGTCAAAGTCAAAAGTGCTTTATTCAATACCAATCGTTGCAAATTTTTAAAAGAACATAAAGCAAATTCCAAACAATAAAACTATGAAAAGCTTAATGGCCCGAATGGCTCTCTAAATTTACACGTTATCAGTTAAACACATTTAATGAAAAAAAACACTAGGTAAATGTTGTGTATTAAATAAAAAGGCACGCATTTTGATACTCGTGTTCAATCACAAAAATTAGTCTTTATTAAGGAATGACTAAATTCAGCTGTCACTTGTACAAGAAGAAGATTGAATTAGAATACATGGAATGGAATGTCAGATTTAACTAGGGTTGCCAAAACCATTATAATTAATACATTACCGTCTCCCACGCTTAATGGAGTACATGGTCGCTTAGATGAGCAGGTAATCTCCTAATCCTGTTAGATCTTCTTAAGCTGGATTCTTGGTTCTCTACTGCTTGGGGTGTCAACTGTGGTTCAAAAACTATTTCATCTCTTTGGTTGGCAACACTTCGCTCTATGAGTACCTCTTCTAGTCTTGGATTTTCATGAACAGGTTCCTCTTGAAACGTTACGGTCTTCTTTGGTAGTTCTACTCCCGATTTGTGCAGTTGGTTTATGTGGCGCTTTAATTCGTATCCATTGTCAAGCTTTATTTGATAATGAAGTTGGCCAAATTTTGCTTTTACTACACCAAACTTCCAAGTAGGCTTATTACGCTCGTACCATCGCACTTGTACTCTGTCACCTACACTTATCTGACGAATTATAGGTTTAATTGAAGCTGAAGTTCGTTCTTGATGCGGGCGGATAGCATCTAGTTTAATACGGATATCACGGCCAAGGTATAATTGTGATGGACTCCGACCACATGCTAGTGGTGTAGCACGATAACGTAAAATTATTTGCTGCACTTTGATGTTCAGTGGTAATTTATCTTCTTCCATCGCCTCTAATTTAGTTTTCAAGATTTGCACATACCTTTCCGCTAAGCCATTTGTAGTTGGATGTCCGGGGGCTATAAATTTTTGAATAATTCCATTTTCTAAACAATAATTTTTGAACATTGTGCTCTGAAGAATTGTGGCGTTGTCTGAGACGATGACTTGCGGTAGACCATGATTAACAAATATATCTTGAAGTAATTCTATGGTTTTTTCACTTGTTGGGGCACTTCTAATGATGCGTATTTCCGGCCATTTCGATTTAGCATCTACCAGTACCAGGAAATAATGGTCTTGAAATGGTCCAGCATAGTCAATGTGCACTCTTTGAAAATTTTGATCCGGTTCTTCCCAGTGATGTGTTGAAATCTTTGGACGGTCTTTTTCTAAATTATCTAACTCACGTTCAACTTTTTCCCGTAGAGCGAAAGGTACTTGTCTTTCTTTCAAAAATACTGGTGCTGCTCCGTCTTTTAACTTTAAACTACAAACTAAATTCGGAATACATCCCACCTTCTCTTCAAAAATATCAGAAAATTGTTGCTTTATTTTTGATATGGAATTGATCTTATCAACAGCATGTTGATCGATTTCTATTTGGTCGATTTCTGATAAATTAATTTTCAAGTGGCGAATCCATACACGTCCTAAAAGTGCTGAACGATCTGCGGCTACAACGTACAAATCTTCTTTAGAGGTTTCGCCTTTATATTTCACATTTACACTCACTACACCCAATGGCATAAAAACGTCACCCGTGTATGATCGAAATGCTATGTTAGTTCTTCGTATAGGAGTATTTAGCTTTAATTTTTCAAAGTCATTTTGTGGTATTAACGTATACCCGGCACCTGAGTCAACTTCAAACTCTTGCTCCTTTCCTTCAATGTAAACGTTTGTATAAAATTTTTGCAAATCTGTTATTGGAACAGCTATTTTGTTATAGATGTCGATAATTTGGTTTACACCAAATTTATTATCGGCTGTAATCGAAAATGACTCGATAGCATTTGAGTTGTTGTTGACTTCACTTGTTCTTTCTCTTGATTTACTTCGCCGCATTCTATCTTTGATACAGACCTTTTGTACATGCCCAGCTTTTCCACACAAAAAACATTTTAATTTATTTTTGTTAGTTTTGCACTCGGTTGATAGGTGATTATTGCGGCCACATCTAAGACACAACCCTTCTATGCCCAAATCGCTGTAGTTTACTCGTGTTGATGAATTTGATGTCCTGCTTCTTGACATGTTGCGATTACGATTGTTAGCAACACGACGATTGTCAACATGTTGACGTACTTGAAAAACATTACTTGTTGAACATGTTGCGCTGTTTTCAATCATTTTGTTGTTAATTTTGGCTGCTTCCAAAGTTGTTGCCTTATTGACGATTTGCGAAAAAGAAAATTCTGGGTCTTCAAGAAGTTGCTCCCTGATGTACCCGTCGCTAAGTCCTCTGATGAATTGTGATCTCAGAAAAATATTTGAAACTAATTTACCACATTCACACTTAAAATCGCATTCTGTTGCACGGTTTTGTAATGCTGCTACAAAATCTGATATAGATTGTTCACTGTTCTGTACTTCGGAAAGAAATTTGTGTTGCTCCACTAAAATGTTCTTCCTTGGACAGAAATGCGTTTCCAATAACTCTATTATTTCGTTGTATTTAAGTTCATTAACATTTTTCGGCGCTGCTAATGTTGTTAAAATGGCGTACGTCGTCGATCCAATATATTCTAGAAGTAATTTTGCGCATAATTCTTTGTTGTCAAAGACCTTTTTGATTTGAAGATGAATTTCGAGACGCTCTTTATACATTCGAAATGATTCTTTTTTTAGGGTCGAATGAGTCGAAGTTTGTTATTATGTTGATGCTGGTGCTGCTCGCTTGTTGATTGTTGCATTGCTGTAGTCATGGCGTTTATTGCTTGTAGCAATTGCTGTACTTGAGCCTCCATGTTGATTTGAGGTTAAACACGATCACGACCACCTGTTTTTAATGCAATGCACGCACTTTATAAATTTGAAGGCGTTATTGTTATTATGCACTTATTTCAATTAGTTTACGATTTAAAATCCTCGTCGCCATGCAATTGTTGTGTATTAAATAAAAAGGCACGTATTTTGATACTCGTGTTCAATCACAAAAATTAGTCTTTATTAAGGAATGACTAAATTCAGCTGTCACTTGCACAAGAAGAAGATTGAATTAGAATACATGGAATAGAATGTCAGATTTAACTAGGGTTGCCAGAACCATTATAATTAATAAATTACAGTAAATTTGAATAAATTAAGATTATTACATATTTTTTGATTCAACTGGAAAAAGGAGAAAAAACCAACCAGCATTATTCAAAAATTACTTATATTGCTAACACAACAGTGAACTTATATATTATACCTAAAATGTTACACCCTAATTCTAAATAAGTTCAATCAAAAAAAAAAAAAGTAAAAACGGTACCTTATATTGAAACCTATACCTAATTTATAATACAACAGTAGATGTAGCAATAATGAGATGAAACTAAAGCTAAGTAACGAGAAAAAAAACAACAAAAACAGAAAATAAACACGAATAATTTAGACATTGTCATTCATCCACCAATACCTAGATTGCTCCACCTATGCTCAACCAGCCTCAACGAATCTAGCAAATGAGTATCTCCATTGGAACTGTCGGTCTCGTGAACTCAAACTCGGAGGATATTTTATCTTCTTATCGGTGGCCCGTCGATATATGTAATATTTAATTGGAACGCCGTCAGAATCAAAAACACATCGATTCATGTCCAAATACACGAATGCTTCTGGAGGAACGAAGCCAGTAGTGAGGCAAGTCGCAATATACCCGTCTGTAGGGTGAAACGGCTGTGAAATAATGGGGTTTTCACTCACAGTTACAGATCTTGCAATATGATTCCCAAGAAGTTTCAATATGAAGATATCGACTCTTGTCACTTGAGCGGTTTGATAAATTTTTCTATTCGATGTATAGTGCTTCCAATCCGCGTCGGGCTTTCTGTACAAACCAGTACATGCACGAAGACATTTCTTTTCGAAAACTCTTCCACTTTCCATTGTACGAGCACTCTGGTTGTGCCAGATCTGACATCCGTATGTCAAAACTGGTCTAACCAGGGTCTTGTAACAAGTAACTTTGACTTTTTGATCAATGTACCTGGAATGAAAGAGTCGCCGAAGAGCCATGACTGAATACTGAGCATGATGTTGACATGTTCAGTATAGTAGAGATACTGATCGAGATGAACACCGAGGTATTGAACACAGGATTTATGTGGAACCCGTTCTGAACTACCCTCACCAGCCATAATGTGGAAATCCTTCCAATTACGTTTCAGGTCTGAACTAGTCCCCTGCAGCGTTGTCCGAAAAAAAATTGTTTCGCACTTCTGCGCGTTGTTTTTCATTGCGAATTGTCAGTGGAGAGCTGCACATCATTAAACATTTTTTTGAAGATTGCTCTGAACTATTGTAGCTTTTCGGTCTGCCATATAGATGATCAGATCATCAGCAAACGCTACCAATGATCGCGTTGGCGAGACGTTAAAACCAAAGCTGTTCAATAGCTTGCCAATGAATATTGAGAAAAGCAGAGGCGCAGTAACTGTTCCCTGCTGTAGGTCATTCGAGACCTTGAATTGGCGCATTGTTGTCAGATTTCCATCAGTTACAACAAATGATTTCCCGTACAACATATTGCACATCAAGGTGTATAACATATTGCACATCAAGGTGTCTGGGGAACCTGTCCTGAAGAAGTTTGAAACTAGTCAATCCAACCACACTGTATCGAAGGCTTTCTCCATATCAATGACACATGCTCCAACACATTCATTGTTATTTAGTTTCCAACAGATGACTGAGGTTACTTTCATTATTGCATGTATGGTCAAATGTCTGGCACGAAAACCAAATTGGCAATTCGGCATCAACTCATATTTCTCACTGTGGGCGTTTAATGTTCTGTTGAGTATCATTTCAAACACCTTGCAAATGTTAGGCAGCAAGCTGATTGGGCGATAGCTTTTAGGGCATGAAGATTCTTTTCCTTTCTTCAAGATCGGAAATACGTTAGCCTTTTTCCACTTATTTGGGAAATATGAATTGTTCAACACGTTGTTTAACAATACACAATAATTTCTAATAGCAATCTCAGGCAAATGTCGGAGAACTATATTTGGAATACCGTCAGTACCACTTGATTTTTTGTAGTTTATTCTGCGAAATATGCAACGCAAGTCCTCATAGCTGACAAAATGATCAATAATATTCAAGCCCGGTATGAGGTCAGATGTTTATGTTTCATTGTAATCAAGAATTGATTGGTCTTTCAGGCTTGATTTGAAGTCGGAAACTTTTGCTTCAACCAATCCTGAAAATATTTCATTCCCTCTCCCTGGGTTTGGCAGATGGACCAATTCAAAATGTGTTCCAATCAGGGCAAGTTTCTGCAATCGATCACATATAATCCTGTTTCCATTTCTATCCGGAGTCGTACTATCAATTTCGATACAAGCCCTATCGAGAAGATTTATCTCATCACTAGCGACTTCAAGATTCGATACCTTCACTCGATACTTCTTGCGGAATATGCTATTCACTTTCGTGAAAACGCCATCTGGCAGGTATCAAGTCATTAGGAACCATTGAGCAAGAGTTGCCATCATCAGAAGGAAGACACTGCTTCTGGTACTCCCGATTTAACTTCTTTTGAAACTTTCCCTAGTCTGTTTTTTAGGTAAATTTCTCGAGAGAAATTTACCTATTGCGGAGAGCATCATATATATATATATATATATATATATATATATATATATATATATATATATATATATATATATATATATACGAGGTGTGTTCAAAAAATATCACGAATTTTGTTTTTTTTTCAAAAATTATTTATTTATTCATGAATATGAATATTCATGAATATCTATTTTGTCCCCTTCAAAGTATCCCCATGAGATATTATACACTTGTGCCAACGGTTTTTCCAATCTTCGAAGCACTTCAAAAAATCATTTTTTTTAATCTTGTTCAGCTCCTCCTTCGATGCCGTCTTTATCTCGTCAAGCGTAGCGTAACGTCGTCCTTTCATGGGCCTCTTCAGTTTAGGAAACAAGAAAAAGTCACAGGGGGCCAGATCTGGGGAATACGGTGGCTGCGGCATCATTAGTGTGTTGTTTTTGGCCAAAAAGTCGCGCACAAGCAACGATGTGTGAGCAGGGGCGTTATCGTGGTGCAAAAGCCAATTTTTGGTCTCCCACAAATCCGGGCGTTTCTGGCGGATTGCTTCGCGCAAATTGCACATAACTTGCAGGTAATATTCCTTATTGACCGTTCTTCCCTGTGGCAAGAACTCATGATGCACCACGCCCCTGCAATCGAAGAAAACTGTCAGCAAAACTTTCACATTCGACCGAACTTGGCGCGCTTTTTTCGGTCTTGGTTCATGCGGCAGCTTCCATTGAGATGATTGAGCTTTGGTTTCCACGTCATAACCATAAACCCACGATTCGTCACCAGTTATGACCCTCTGGAGCAAATTTGGTTCGTCGCGGACAGAGTTTAACATCTCATTAGCAATGTTCATGCGTTGCTGTTTTTGGTCGCAATTGAGCAATTTTGGTACGAATTTCGCGGCGACCCGTCTCATGCCCAAATCGTTGATAAAAATCGAATGGCACGAGCCAATCGATATGTTTAGGTCCTCAGCAACTTCTCTAACGGTGATTCGACGATTGGCCAATACCATTTTCTCCACTTCATTAATTTCTGTTGTTGAAGTGCTCGGGCGTCCGGCACGCTCTTCGTCGTTCACATCTTCTCGGCCTTCTAAAAACATTTTGTACCACCGATAAACGTTGCTTCGGTCCAAGGTAGCTTCTCCGTATGCCACAGTTAACATTCGGAATGCATCCGCGCACTTAATTTCGTTTTTCACACAAAATTTGATACACGTTCTTTGATCCATTTTTTTGAATAAGTAAAAATCGAAGATGATTGAAAACACGTGCAAGTAAAGCAGCTATCACCAATCAAGTGAACATTCAAAATGGCTGAGCTTGTCGGCATAAGTGACAGACATGAGTACCAACATAACGCATCAAACAAGTTGGGTAAACAGACCTACGCTCATGTCAGAAGGGTTTTGTATTCAATTTTCAAAATGCAGTCACCAGATTGAATAAAGTCAAGAAGCATATCAATGACGATTTTATTGGACAAACTATGAAATTCGAAGACCATACTATTATTAACAAAGTTGAACGAATTTAGACTTCTGAGGTTTTTGTTATTGTTCTACTCATAAATATCTCCCTTAATAATTATTTCAGATGTCCATTCGCGACGGAGGAAACACATTTTTCATGTATTACCCCCTGTGCCCCCACTGAAGCAAAAACTGACAGTTTAACAACTGTTCTGAAAAGCTCGCATGAAAGCTATCATTTCATACTCATATCGGCTACGTTTGATGAATTTTTTTTCAGGGGCCACTCTCCTGTACTGTTATCATCGATTAATAGCCAATTTTTTCGAATCCTAGAGTTGTTACAAAGCCCTTTTGTTAGAAGCTCCCTCCCGCCTCCTTGACTTGTTTCACTTAGGAGTATTAATTGTAGGTACTCAGCTTCAGTCATTCATTAAATTGAATCAAGTGTTCAAAGCATGCGCCTTAAACGTTGAAGTTGGGGAAAAAATAACTCAAAGTTATTCAATCTTCGCATTTAAAACAGCCACTATTTTGTTTTACGATTACTGATACCACTAGCAGAACTGATTCTCAAAGTTATTCATGACACCTATCATTCCTGAAATTTTCATGCAAATCCTAGCAAAACTGTAGTGTCTGAGTCGGTAAAAAGCGCATGTTGTTCCATAGCCATATGTTGCCATAGTAATACATGCAGCGCATATTGTTCCATAGTAATATAGGAAAATTCAAACCTCTATAACTTCGCTAAACTTGCAGGGTTGATCAATCTTATAAATATACATCTGTGTACCGAATTTCATAGAATTTAAGGGTACCGTTAAGATTTTATTCAAGAAAACATAAAATCGATAAATCATACTATTACTAACAAAGTTGAGTGAATTGCGACTTCTCACGTATTTGTTGTTGTTGTACTCATCAAGGCCTACATTCGTGATTTTTTTCAGATTTTTCGGATGGAAGGTGTCCAATCGCGAGGGGGGGGGACACAAATTTTTCGTGTATTTCCCCTCCCTGTGCGCCCCTCGAAGCAAACTTTGCCAAACAAAGACTTGTTTTGAAAAGTTCTCATCAAGACCTTTCATTTGATATCCATATCGGCTACCTTCAATGAAATTTTTTTTTCGGGGGGTCACTCCCCTACATGGGGAGACCCCCCTTAAATACCTTATAAAATTTTTTAGTAATTGAACTTTGAAGAGATCACCACTTTACACCTATATACAAAATTTGATGCTTCTAGCTTAAGTAGTTTCCGAGAAAAACTGCTGTGACACACGGACGGACGGACGGACGGACGGACGGGCAGACAGACAGACGGACAGACGGACAGACAGGACGCGATTTTAGAAGGGTTTTGTAAAATTATTTTACAAAACCCTAAAAAATCGAAATTCGAATATACGTAACCCGCGAAAATTCAAAATTCGCGATACGTTTTGAACACACACACATATATATATATATATATATATATATATATATATATATATATATATATATATATATATATATATATATATATATATATATATGGGATATAACGAAATTTGTGACCACGCTAGAGGTTGCAATTTTGCTTCGATTTTTACCAAATTTTGAGGAAAGGTGTATTGGGTAATTATCTCGGTTAAGTTCGTGAACCAGCTATATCGGCCGGGCAAAAACAAAATGGCGGCCATTTTAGACGAAAAATCACGATTTCTGTTCTGGCCAAAGTGTAGCTCCGATTTGGATGAAATTTGGTACAAAGGTTCATTGAAGTATGTGATGAATCTCACAATAAAAAATCCAAAGTCGGTACGGCAGAAACAAAATGGCGGTCGCTCAAAGGTCGAAAAACGTGCAAAATTTTGTTGTTGTAATAGTGGTCAAAGCTTTCAACAGATTTTCATGAAATTCGGTAGTTTGATAGAAATTATAAGTATCTAGAGAATTACGTGAAAAAACTGGAGGTCAGGTTGCAAAAACAAAATGGCGGCCAGTTGAAGGTCGAAATTTCAAAGGCTTTTAAAAGTCGCAATTTTGATCCGACATATATGAAACTTGGTTTCAAGATAAACATTACTTACACCTACAGTCTTTGATATTTTGGTGATCATGCATGTGCAAATTTCAAAATGGCGGCCGTTTAAATATGCGTTTTTTTCATGTTTTTGTGGCCCTCTAGCGGTCACATTTTCCAACGGATTTTGATGAAACTTGAGATTATGAGTCTCTGTACTATGTTCTTGTATTTTGCAGGAAATTATTAAAATTAAATGAAAAATAAAAAAGTCGAAAATTTAAAGCCTAATATTTTTAGCTGCGATTTTCTTTAAAAATTGAATTATTTTGCCCTGTCTAGAATGAAACTCCTATTTGAACGAGATAGTACATTGATTGATGAGGTCCTAGCATACAAAGATTTAAAATAATCCAAAATCAAATGCATGCACTCAAAAGGTCTGAAGGCAAGCGCAATTCGCTATTTTAGTGCCAACTGAAATAATGAATATTTTTCATTGAAACGTTTTAAATGACTTTACTTGAAAGAACCTATAAACCAGATCATTTTAAAGATATTGTAAAATATTTTTAACAATACCCTAAAAAATTATAAAATCGCGACTTGTCTGTCTGTCCGTCCGTCCGCCCGTTTGTTCGTGCGTCATAACAAGTTTTCTCGCAAACCACATGAGCTAGAATGAGGAAATTTTCTACGTAGGTCAAAAGTGGTGCCTCTTGAAATTTGCAGTGCAAGAAAAAATTTTAAGGTATTTAAGGGTGGTCTTCCCATACAGGCGGGTCTCCCCATACAGGCGGATGGCATACAATTTTTTTTATTTCTGTAGCCCTCTAGCAGCCAAGATTCTCAACAGATTCCGTTGAAACTTGAAATTATATGTTATTAAGGCAAGTTAATTTAATTTGATTATGCAAATCGAATGACAAATAAAACAGTCGAAAATTTACAGCTTAATATTTTTAGCAGCCGATTTTAATAAAAATCGAAATGACGGCCCTCACAGTTCAGAAAAAAATTGAAATGTATATATTAATGGCAATGCAAGTGCTGATTAAACTTTTATGGAAATCTTTTGAAATTAACTATTCGAGCTAATTAAGCCTTTGTGTGGTTACCACTGTGAACTGTGTAAACAGCAGATGCGAGAAGGGCGAAACCGGTATTAATATGTTTACAACAATACGTAATCCGTACGCATGAACTCAATTCAATTAGCAAAATATTTGCGCCCCGATAAAAGGTTTCTAAAAACGAACGTGGCCAGGTTTTTTTTAATGTTAATAAATACCCATGTGGTACTACGAAAATTGCAGAAAGAAGTTTAGTAGTAGGCAAGCCAAATTCTTTTTCGAAGCTTTACGCTACATACGAGAAATTTACCTTTCCGGCTGGTGCTGCCAACGGGGATTTTTGAAATTAAACCGATGGCTTTCATGTTGAACTGGAATGAGGAAGACATCATCGCTTTGATGATTGATTTCCATTACGATTGCGTTATGGTCGCGATCGTAAGGAAGCAACTGCAGTTTCCCTTGAGAACTATTAAAGCTGAATTCTTGCGTCAGCAATGCAGAGGTCCAAATATGAATTTGTCCTAGGGTTTGTTGGGAACTCCGACCCATATAGGTTGCACCTGTATTCAATTTGGTTCTCTATTGTCCATGATTTCAGGAATACACCTCTTGGATTATTGGTGGCGTTTAGCCATGATGTATTCTTGGCATTCAGGTCACCGACAAAAATATAATAATTATGCAGCCTGTTCACTTCGAGTATTTCAAACAAGGAATTGAGTTCCTCCTTGAACTTGAGAACATTTTGACCAGTTGCATAGGCAGAGATAACGAAGAGGTTATCCCTACCTGGCAGTGAAATTTTGATGACGGACACTTCAAGAAATTAAAAGTTTTTGAATTCGACTTTTTCAATATTTTGGAAACAATAGGGTCTTCTAACCAATATACGGTGCCGCCTCACCCATCAATAGGTGATGGGTGAGGCGGTTTCTTACGAATGCAAAATCTTTAAATTCCATGGAATGCCATGAATTGAATTCTTGCGTCAGCAATGCAGAGGTCCAAATATGAATTTGTCCTAGGGTTTGTTGGGAACTCCGACCCATATAGGTTGCACCTGTATTCAATTTGGTTCTCTGTTGTCCATGATTTCAGGAATACACCTCTTGGATTATTGGTGGCGTTTAGCCATGATGTATGCTTGGCATTCAGGTCACCGACAAAAATATAATAATTATGCAGCCTGTTCAATTTGAGTATTTCAAAAAAGGAATTGAGTTCCTCCTTGAACTTGAGAACATTTCGACCAGTTGCATAGGCAGAGATAACGAAGAGGTTATCCCTACCTGGCAGTGAAATTTTGATGACGGACACTTCAAGAAATTAAAAGTTTTTGAATTCGACTTTTTCAATATTTGGGAAACAATAGGGTCTTCTAACCAATATACGGTGCCGCCTCACCCATCACCTATTACCCTATCGTTTCTTAAGAATGCAAAATCTTTAAATTCCATGGAATGCCATGAATTGAGGTGGGTTTCAGTGAGAAGTATGATGTCAGGCTTTTGCTTAACAATAAATTCAAGGAGATAATCACGTCGATGTATAGCAACGATAGAGTTGACGTTGATCGATATGAGGCGAAGCCTATCCATGGGAATATGACTGGATGACAAGTTATTATTAAGCATTTGAAAAACCTAAACGCTGATAAGCAAAGTTAATTTTGAATCTTTGTCGATTCTCTCCGATAAAGAATTAAGTCGCTGGTAAATTTTGAGAAGCAGCTCAGTATTGCCACTAACATTATTTCCAGCTTTTTCTGCTGGTCCTCTAGCGGCAAATAATTCCCTTAAAACAGCTTACTAATTGCAATGAATGTTTACCTATTTATGAACCGTATTTGAAGTATAACCGCGAGTTTATGAGAATATAATCAGTATGCAAATCTACATTACATCAATTGGGCCTTAACCTCTAACTCGCGCTTATTTTTTGAAATAGCATCAATGGCCATCCAAAAAAAATATTTTGGCCCCCGCAACTCCAACTAACAATATTGAGCTCAATCAAATTCTCGACAATGCTTTTATGATGACCTTTACCAGACTTTAGTGAATAAAGCAAATCGGCTCTCATTCACATTCATGGATGATACGATACATACCTTTTGTGAACCGCTTCAGGTGCCTATTGAAAAAAAGTTTCACCATCTTCATCTTACCGAAATGATCAGCTCAAACAGGCAGCTCATTATTGATCGCGCAATAATTACAGAGCTGACCCATTGATTATCACCATGTAAATAATATCATTGCACGTCGAGCCGCCAAAAGTTCACTGTTCACGGAAAACGCTTTTGTGGGTCAGATAATCAATAATTTTGGCGACTACAAGTTTCTTTCCATTCAAGTTTTGTGTGTCTCTCTTTTTGTATTTTCGTAGTTGTTTGTACACCTCAAAATTCACGACAACATCGACGACGACATGGCATTTCTTTTTCCTTTCCGTCAGGTGAAAGTTGACAAAGAAGAAATTTTTTCGTGTTTGTGGCTTTCTGTAAATCGGATATGAATCATTTAGCGGTCCATTGATTGCTTGTATTTTACCGCCATCATCTCATAGCTCCATTGGCATTCTTATGATCGCTTTCGATTAGCATTTGATTTGGATTTTTGGACAACTGTCCATCAACAACGATATGCGTGGTCAAAATCACGAAGACAGTGGTAAGTTTGAGACTGTGGTTGGTCCATTCCATGAATTCGATATGGGTGCCTCGGATGATCAAAAATTTATGAGTGACAGCGGACATGCAAAGCATTTGGAGGCAACTTTCAGTTGTAATTGAATGGTTTCGTTTGGGTATTTAGAATAATATTAATGAATAATTAGCTGAATTAGGGGTAAAAAAGCCGGTGAGAATTTTTGCTTACTTGAATGGTTAGGAGCAAATAGTTTCCTTCAGTAAAAACTGTACTTTCGTGATCGACTTAAGAAAATTCTTTAAAATTGTGGTTCTTCAAGATTTCTCATATTTATTTTTATAATAAAGTCCCTTCAAAGTCGTAACTAGGTCTTGAAGGCAATAGAATCTCGCATATATATGTAAATTAGTTTTTTGACCTCGAAATCAGAAGTAATAAAAATTTATTTTACATAAATTAATGATTGTCTGCGCTTTTTTCCATTTTCCAGAAATTTTATTCCTGACTCGCTTACCGACCGTTTGAGTAGTCAACGCTTTCTTGATTGTGTATTCCTGATACTTCAAAATGTTACTCACCTGCAATAGAATCCCATTTAATGGTTTAATTAACAAGTGCCCACTCAGCTCATCTACTTTATTTCATCTCTTCTTTTTCGTGAGAAAATTTGAAATGATTCGAACAATGGTGCATAGATAGTCACTATCAAGCAGGCATCGTTATGTACAATATATATGAAAATTAGTATGATCTTGAGAATACTTTAAGATTGGCTTCATTTAGATGCTGCCAACAACCTGTGCTGGAGGAATGATACACGCAAGGTGAAAAATGGGGACTAGTTGTGAGTCGGGCAGGAAGTTTTATTTAGCATAGTGTGAATTAGGAGGCGACGACTCCACTTGGAGTAAGTTTTAATGAATGGACAGGATTGTTGTATGGTATGAGGGAGGCGAAACAAATTTTTGTAAAAAATATGCTGTCGATAGATTTTTCACCATATAGTGCTAATGAGTAAAACATATTGAACGGTACCTCCGCCTATATGGCCTATATACGAGTATGACATTGTATTTCAATAAAAGTCGCATAGCTGTAATTGCTGTGGTAGAATTATGAAGCTCCATTTATACAAGTTGAAAATAATAAACCAAAAACGTTTTCAATGTTTGTTACTATTTTTGTAAGATTTTGCCAATTCTGAATGCAAATATTTCATGAGTCGAAACAGAGTTAAGCACTACAATTGAAATTCAATTGGCTATTCAGTAGCTTCCGTTTCGAAACTTAACACTTTACCGTCAGCTGGGGTAAGATTGGCCCAAATCTAAAGCTTTGTTATGGTTTTATCAGCTCCATATCTTTTGACATTGATTATATTAATTTTCAATGTATCTTCATGTGTAAGCAAACATTATATCATTAAATTAAAACAATATTGAGACCCCTCAATCATTTTGCAATATTATACTGAATTTTTTTAATGTTTGGGCCAAAGTTCCCTTGAATTGGGGAAACTTTGTCCCATACTTTTAAACCATATAAAACCTATGTTTATTATTGGTTGGGCTAATGTTAGATAAGATTAAATTACCACTAGACATATAAGTTTGTTGTTTTACCTGCTTTTACTTCAAAAACATCCATGAAATGATGAGAAATGGGAATAAATGAAACGAACTTCATTTTATTGAAAAAAATTGTATTGTATAAAAAAAGATATCAGTTTACATAATACATACTAGTTGTCCAGTTCTGGAATATAGAACTGGTTCCTCTTTGAAGCTGTTTTTGGAGGACTGATCTTCTGACAAACATCCACCCAGTCGTAAGTCAGGCAATCTTGTTTTTCTGGCCAGCGCCAAAACTTGAGTCTTTTTTCCTTGCATTCAACTATAGGTCCTTCTTCAGATAAACTAACAATTTTGCCAGGATATTTCTGTCCATCATACTTTACCACTACAAAGTTACCAATGGCAAAGTCGTCAGGTTTTAACGCAACTGGTGTTTCTTCATCATTAGACCTGTGAACAGGTATGCCTGCTACTTCCTGTAATATTTCTACCAGATCGGAAAATGTTTCGCTTTGCCCATCAGACTCTAAGACCATCTCAACATCTTCTTCATCTGAAGAAGAGTTTTGCTTTTTTTGTTTTTCTTCTTGGAAACTTGTGTTTTCTTTGACGCACTGGTAGAAGGTTTGTTTGCTGCTTCTGAGATGGCTGCTTTAACCTCTTCAAATGCAATACTCTTGCCAGCAGGCACTTGCAATTTTTTCTTCGTTCTTCTCGGGCCGTCTTTAGTTAAAAACTCAGCTCTTTTCTTCTCCAACTGTTCCATAAACGCTTTTCCTATAGAGTCTTTATCCACGGGCTGGTTTTCTGGAAGACGGTCTAGTAGTCTTTGCTTGTTTAAGGGATGAATTCCACATTTGGCAAATCCAGCCGTCAAATTGTCTTTTCGCTTTTCTTCCAAACTTGCCATTAGCTCTTTTAGCAATCGTGGAAACAAATTTTTAGGGATCGTTGCAAATTTTGATCCTGAATCTGACTCTTTCCACTTGCGGAGGATGTCACGCCACGATCTTTTCATTGGTCCAAAGAAGGCAACGTCTAATGACAACATATGGGGACAAGAGGTCGCCTGCAGCATTTCCAGCCATCATTATTGATGTTGCGCTTTTACTGAAATTGCAAATGTTTTCCACGTATTTTGCTCCTCTCTTACAGATAACCTTTTCGTTCCCAGGGTCGTCAGTAAGGTCCGTCTCATCGTAATTGAATATATTATTTGGGGGAACATCTTTAACCTCTTCTTTGAGGTTATCAATGTAATTTTCGATGAGAGGAGCATCTACTTCGGCTCTGACCTTTTTGATATTGGAACTTATCCTACGAGTCAGATTCTCATGTCTTTTTAAGAAGGCTTTTGTCCATTCATAGCCAGGGAGATTGTTTTTGAACTAACAAATGTGGACACCTTTTTTGTCCAAATAGCTTTTGACTGCATAACGAAAATCCATTTCAACTACAGGGAACCCATAGTCTGACATTTTTATTAAATGTTGTTCGAAAACATGCTCCTCTTCATCACTAAAGATTCTTGCACTGCCTACATTTTTTGTATGAGTCCCTTTAAGTTTGTTCTTTATTGTAGATCTAGGTATATTATACCTTGGGTTAAGTCACCTGATCTAATAGCCTCTAAACACTTGTGGTTTGTAATTGGCGTAATTTCTTGTTTCAAGGGGTTTTATCCGATTTCTCGGCATTTTTCCTGGAAAAAAAAGTGCTTACAATAGTAGTAAAAATATTTTAAGTGATTTTGTTTAAGGAACAAGCTTATAAAATACCTACTTCTCAAGTATTATATCGAAAATATGAGTCTTGGGGTAACTTTGGCCCAGTCACCATCTTGGGTCAAAGCTACCCCAACTACTGGGCCAAAGTTACCCCAACTCTGGGCCAAAGCTGTCATGAAATAGTAAAATCGAATTATTTTGTATATAACAAAGGTAGCAGCATTATTACACCAAAAATACTTGAAACAATTGAGTATATAATATTATTATACACTTACCAGCTAGCAGATCTTCAAGAATTAGCCTTCACAAGTAAAAGTTGGGAGACAACAAATTTCACTACTTTCTCACAGTAAAGATGGAGCAACACTGGAGTGGTGGTGAGATATGGAACTAATCTCCCACTTCATCAACAGGTGGGCCCCAGTGGTGCTACCTATCCAGTAATGGGTAAACTAGGTCGATAACACATCACATGATTACAATACAGCACAGCAAAACTTTTTCTAACTTTGGGCCAATGTTACCCTTAAAGGTCCAATCTTACCCCAACAGACGGTAACAGTCTAGTGCGCCATATGGGTTACACGCGGAGTACTCAATGTGGTACACGCGGTTTGTGTTACTCTATAGACTCTAATGCGACAGACTCGTCAAATTTGATAGTTTTTTATTTCTGGACTTATGACCAAGGCTATGAGAGACATAAACAAGTTAAAGTAGCAGGAGAGTGGTTCTGCCAGAAGGGTTTTGTAAAACAATGAGCAAAGGAAACAATACATTCTTCATATCAAAACTTGACTATTATACAGATTCCATAAAATGAGTTTGAAAAATTATTAGGGCTATTATGATTTTAAATTCGGCACCATTTTGTTTCAAGTATTTTGACCCCGTTGCTTGCATTTATAGGCCAAAATGTAACATGTATAAAACGTACAATTATTAACAAAGTTGATGGAATTTCGACTTTTAAAGTTTTTGTTGCCCTTGTACTCCTCAAGTCCCACCTCTGTGATTTTTTTTCACATTTTTCGGGTCAAAGGTGTCCAATCGCGAAGGGGGGGAACAAAATTTTCATACGTTTCCCCTTCCCCTGCATTCCTCAAACCAAAACTTGTCATTTTAAGACCTGTTTTGGAAAGTTCTCATCAAGACCTTTCATTTGATACCCATATTGCCTACATGCAACGAAATTTTTTTTCAGGTGCCACTCCCCTATATGGGGAGATCCCCCATATTTGTGATGAAACTTTGAAATGGGCGTCACTTTGCACCTACCTACAGAATCTTATGTTCCTAGCTTATGTAGTTTGCAAGAACACACGGACGGAGGGACGGACGGACAGACAGACAGGACGCGATTTCAGCAAAGTTTTGTAAAACGATGTTACAAAACGTTTGTAATGAATCGGCCCTACGCCACTGATGATAATTCGCCAGTCGTTATTGACGTCGACGGTTCGGAACGCACCCTTTAACCATTCGCTGACATTAAACCGCGTTCTGACAGCTGGCAGGAAAGATATGGAGTAACTGTGCAGTGGCCCATTCACGAGAAAGGCTTTAATTCAACTTGGATAAGTGTGCAACATTTTTTTAAAGAATTTATTTAAAAAAAAGGGTTTGTAATTTCTATTTTAAGATAATGTGAGGGGAAAGTGTAAAATATTGTTCTAGGGGTTCATTATATTGTAAAATTTCCCCAATCCGGAACCTATTCTGCAGGCAGTGCACTTGTTTGAATGCCGTTTTCAATGCAACGGGAAGATTATGCAATTTAGCGGTTTGATCGGCCTAACGTTATTCAGACTACAGATAAGAGAGGGCTGCATTGACAACCCTGTTTGACATTCAAATATAAGACAAAAGAACAAAAGCAAATTCACCCAAATCAAGGTATGTTCTACTCACATTTTAAGGTTATTGGACTTGGGGATTCAGTGTTTCCACAAAGGTGTCGAGGGATTGCCAGGATGCCTGGTGCTTATGGGAGCACATCGAATTTGGTTCGTGAGCGACAGTCAGTCGTTGAGAACTCACAGTGCAATACAGTGCTTGGCTAACGATCTTCATAATCATAGCCATCATCAACATTAACCTCACATCAGCATCTTTTAATCGTCATCATTTGGTGAACGACGCATCGCGCAAAACCAGTCACTCAGAAGGCTCACTCACATCTTAGCAAACCATTCATCCAAATCAATTCAAGATAATCTTCGATCACGGTCAATTGAAAATTATAAGTGAGTTGGAATTATCCTGATCGCGCTTACCAAGAAAAGGAGTGCTGTTCAGCTTCTGTGTGGAATTTGCAATATTTCCTCTACAGTATGACCATAAAATGGAAATACTTCAAACAATAGGATAATTATTTTGCGAATAATACGAGTGAGCTGTTGAAGCGCTAAGATTACCCACACCCACCATATGTTATTGTTGAAGAGACACTGTTTTAAATGTCACAGGTGAAAGGCTCCTGATATATCGATCTCAATGGGTTTCCATTCTAGTAAACATGAATCAATTGCATCTTAATCTCACTTTCCTTTCTTGAATTAAACCGCTCCGAACCGTTTTGAACCATATATTCCATGAACTGTATAGTCTGCAGTCACAAACGGGGAATAGGGGAATCAATAAAATTGACTAGCGTTACGTATTGGTCTAATGCGAAAAAATAAAAACTTAATATGAATCGATTTATATTATAAAATTAATACGTCAACCATATAATATAAAAATTAAAAACTTGCGGTGCTATATTTCATTTTTTCTCTAAACTGATATTAACCAATAGTCCAACATATAATAATTACACGTCAAAACACAATGCCCCAAGTTTATGAGCCGATATCAATTTTAATCAACTTTAAGATATTCGTTTTTAATTGGCTATGCTTTAAATGGTAAACAAATTGAAATATAATCGAAAAAGTATAATACTTTCCTTTAAAACTCACCTTATAAAATTCATAAAGTATCTAATGGTATCTTTATTTTTCATCACCATGTTGGACAAGCAAGGTTTTGATTAAATTAAACGTACTGTAAATACATCAAATCGAAGTTAAGAACAATATCTTTGTGAATTGAAAACATAAGGCAGAAAAGAAGTTAACAGCAAATGAGGCTACCAATAATTAATCATAACCACAGTACAACTTTTTCATGGTGATTGTAAAATGAGTAATAATAAATACTAACTTTTGAACAGAACATGAAGAGAAAAAAATACGATACATTAGATATGAACATATAAATATATAATTGTTATTAATTCAGATTGCAGATATTATTAATTAAGAAAGAAAAGGGTGGGAAATTTATATATACATATTCAGAAATATTACTCTAATAATTTAAACTTATGGCTCTTAAAGATATTGTACCAGTATTAAAGGAGTATGTTAATAATAATATGAATTGCTAATTTAATTACGACTTTCCTTTCCAGCAAATCCTTCCGGCCATAAAAACAACATAAGCCCAGAAGGCAATAAATACACGTCGCAAATCCTGTCTTCTCCGAAAAGGATAGTTAGGAAATCCTTCGCACATTCATAGTAATGACGATACGCCGTGTGCAATTAGTCCGAAAAAACCGCGAGCATCCAAAATCCCTCACAACGCTGCCATCGCTGCGGATATATAAAGGATGGGAGTGCGGAGAGAAAAACAGAACACCTCACCACATGATACGGCGAGCACTCGGTCACGTTAACCTTCGCGCAATACTCTGAAGTTTTTGTTTAAATAAAATTAGTTTTTCTTTATTATAAATCTCGTATTTACTTTATCGATAACCATCGACCGGCACCGACGTCCCCCGAACAATTGGTGACCCCGACGTAATCGGAATGCCGAACGACGTTGTACAAGGAGCCGCAAGTTATAAATCCATGCGATTGCCCACCTTTACCCCCGGTGAACCAGCGCTTTGGTTTGCGATAATTGAGCGGAATTTCATGGTGGCGGGTATCACAATGGAGGAGTCGAAGTTCAATGCAACGCTGTCTACTTTCGACACTCGCTACGTGACTGAAGTGAAAGATATTGTGCTAAGTCCACCAGCACACGAGCCATATAGCAAGCTAAAATAAGAAGACGCGACAATTATTAGAAGGCGAAACACTAGGCGATAGAAAACCAACGCAATTTTTAAGAGATTTGCGTTCTCTTGGTGGCAACGCCTTCAACGAGGAAATCATAAGTACGATCTGGATCAGTCACTTGCCGGCGCAGACGCAAGCCTTATGGCCACGCAGAAGGACCAGTCTCTCGACAAAGCAGCCAAACTTGCAGACACGATCATATAACTGACTAGAAGCAGTGTATCCCACGTAGCTCAGGTCACGCCAGCAACATCACTATTCGAAGCTGAGCTCGGGGCAAGATTTGTACAGCTCTCACTGAGTCTAAATCAGCAGATGGAAAAATTGCAGCAGGAAGTAGAAATGCTGCGATCGACGAGTCACCCCTACCGCCAAGATTACAGACGATTGAACTCACGTAATCGTTGTAATTCAAGAGCACGGAATCACAAGGATGCAGAGGGCTTGTGTTGGTACCATTCCAGATTTGGCTACGAAGCAAAGAAATGCAGATCACCATGTAAACTGTCGGGATACGCAAACGGCAATCGGTAATGGCGGCCAGCGATTCTGGCCGAAAAACACACCGCCTATTTATTGTGGACCAAGGAAGTCAGAGCCACTTCTAAGTCGATGCGGGCACCGATCTATGCATATTTCCTCGATCAGCAATCAAAAGCCCACTCAAGAAGACTTCGTGTGAACTTGCTGCCGCTAACGGATCAACGAAAGCTACCTACGGAATGACAGTATTATCACTCGACCTTGACCTGCGGCACACATTTTCATGGAACTTCGTCATCGCTGATGTCACCAAACCGATCATCGGAGCTGACTTCTTAGTACTTTTTGGACTACTGATGGATATTCAAGAAAGCCAACTCATTGACAAGGCAACGCAATTAACTTCAAAAGGTCGGGTGTTTTGCACCAACACACCTACTATTAAGGTTGTTTCCTTATATCACGCGCTTCTTGCAGAATTCCCGGATATCACGCGCCCCGATGGTCGCACTCCAGAGAGACGTCATAATATCATTCATTACATCCAAACGACACCTGGGCCACCAACAACGAGCAAACCTCGTCGATTAGATCCTGCAAGACTCACAGCTGCACGCAGGGAATTTGACGCCATGGTTAAACTCGGTACTGCGCGTCCATCATCTAGCAGCTGGGCAGTACCTTTACACATGGCAACAACACAGGATGGAGGTTGGTGACCTTGCGGAGGTTATCGTGCACTCAATGCTTGCACAGTCCCAGATAGGTATCCGATCAGGCACATCCATGAATTTGGACAGGCACTTCATGGCAATAACGTGTACTCGAAAATTGATCTGGTGAGAGCGTATCATCAGATACCAGTGGTCGAAGAGGACATCCATAAAACGGCAATAATAACCCACTTTGGTCTTTATAAATTTCCATTCATGGCCCTCGGACCCCGAAACGCTGCGCAGACCTTTCAACGGGTCATCGACGAAGTACTTCGAGGTCTGGACTTTGTTTTTGCATATTAAGATGACATTTTTGTGGCGTCTGAGACCTCGGAGGAACACCTAGAGCATTTAAGAGAAGTTTTCGGACGGCTGGAGCAATAAGACATAGTCATCAACGTGTCAAAATGCAAGTTCGGCGCCAAAGAATTACCCTTTCTTGACTATCTCAACTCCAATGATGGCATCAAACTAGTACCGGAAAAGGTCGAGACAATTCTCAGCTTCCCTCAGCCAACAACCGCCAAGTAACTTCGTCGGTATCTGGGCTTGATCAATTTTTATAGAATTGGCATGTCAGGTTGCGCGAACACACAGACGCCGTTAAACAACATGCTGCACGATAAAATAAAAGGGAATGCCCTGCTCCAGTGGATAACAGCAGCCAAAGAAGCGTTCGAAAAAACGAAACGAGACTTAGCGCAAGGAACGCTTCTTGCAGACCCCAAAGTCAGCGCAGAAATGCGAGTGTTTTGTGACACTTCAGACATCGCTGTAGGTGCAGCTCTGCAACAACGAATCGATGGCCATTTGCGACCACTCGCTTTCTTCTCAAAAAAACTCAGCCCAACCGAGAATAATTGGCAATCTATCTCGCTATCAAGCACTTTCGGCACATGATAGAAGCAAGGATTTTCGCGGTCTTCACAGACCATAAGCAGCTAATATTCGCCCTGCGGCAGAAACTCGACAATACGTCACCTCGTCAAGCTCGGCACCTTGACTTCATTGGCCAGTTTACGACCGATATTCGGCACATTTCGGGAAGAGATAACATCGTTGTGATGCACTCTCGCGAATCGAGGAAATCGAAACGCCCATCAATTACGCTGAGTTCAAAATCACAAGAGAACGACGAGGAAATTAAAGCTCTTTTGCGTTCGGAAACGTCTTTGTAACTCAAGCAAATACATATCCCAGGAACGGACGCTCAAATTTCCTGCAACACTTCAACAACAAAAGCCCGACCGTATGACACACCAGTTTTCAGGAGAGTCACATTCGAATCTATACATCGCCACTCTCACCCAGGCAGAAACGCAACTGCAAAGCTTGTCGCACAACGGTTCGGGTGGCCGGCTATTAAGAAGGGCTGCCGCGAATCTACATGAGCTTGCATTCAGTGTCAGCAATCGAAAACCACCAGGCACGCGTTCGCTCTTGTGGGGAATTTGCACCACCTTCCACGAGACTCAAACATGTGCATATCGATATTATAACCATGCCGATATCAGAAGGAAAAAAAATTATCTCATCTGCATGTACCGTCTCTCACGTTGGCCAGAGGCCATACTGATTCACGACCAGGAAGCTGAAACAGTCGCTAGAGCCTTCTGAGAAGGATGGATAAGCTGTTTTGGAACTCCACTGCGAATCACCACCAACCAAGGGCGCCAGTTTGAATCGAATTTATTATGTTCACTCAACCGTCTAGCGGGCACTAACCACTTGCGAACAACCTCATAACTTCACCAAGCCAACGGGATAGTAGAGCGTTTTCATCGCCTCTTAAAAGCAGCGATCCGATGCCACCAGCACGAACAGTGGATAAAATCATACCCAGCGTCATTATAGGCATCAGAGCAACTATCCGCGAAGACTTAGGTGCATCTCCTTTTGAGATGTAATGTTGATAAACCATGCGCCTTCCAGGAGAATTCTTCAAACCTGCACGAGCAGACAATGAACCAGTACAATTCATCAAGGAGTTACGACGACACTTCGAGCAAATAAGACCAGTGCCAATAAGCCAGCATGGTGCACGCACACCGTTTATTTTCAAAGACTTTGCTACAACAGCACGCGTTATCTTACGACATGACGCCTTAAAAAATGCTTTGCAAATGCCATACGATGGCCCATATGAGGTTATCAAACGTGGCGAAAAGACTTTCATCATAAGAATTAGAGGGAAAAATATCACGGTACCAATCGACCGAGTGAAACCGCGTACATCTTTAGCGAGATGACTCCAGAAGACCATGAAATCATTATCAGCAACGAGACAAATCAACAGACGGGAGCCCAACCAGATCCTACCAACAATCCTGTCACAGAAAGTTCAAGTTTGCAGCTACAAGGGCAGCAGCAACAGATACCTTGACGATCAGAACGACGCGTTCGCTTCGTAAAATGCTACCAAGCTGGATTCCAGTAAATCGTAGCGCACTCATCTTCAACGTGACTTAATCGCTGGTAAGGGGGTGATGTGGTGGCAACGCTACACAAAGTTTCCGGCCATTTAAACAACATAAACCCAGAAGGCAATAAATACACGTCGCCGCATATAAAGACCTCAAATCCTGTCTTCTCCGAAAAGGATAATTAGGAAATTCTTCGCACATTCAAAGTAATGACGACACGTCGTGTGCAATTAGTCCAGTAAAATCGCGAGCATCCAAAATCCCTCACAACGCTAGCATCGCCGCGAATATATAAAGCATGGTATAAAGAATAACAAGGTATGCTCGCTCATGAAAAAAGCTTTTTATGTGACGTCACATGGATCGGAGCTTTTAGATAGAATGCATTTGTTAATGAATTTTATATGGATTTCAGGACATGTTTGAAATAAAATCAGAGATTTCTCATAAAGATCCATTTTCTTGCTTGATTTTTACCCATGTAATTCATTTTATGCTCATACTAATATAAATAAATCTTCAAGTTCAAGGAATACATATGATAAATGCAATTGCTCTGCTTCGGTATACGTGCGCATTTTTAGTTAATTGTATGTTGAATATATTATTATCTGATCAGATTAAGGTACACTTATAGCAAATACTTTAAATACATTAACTAGTTTTCTACTCTGGAATATCAATACATTATCTTTAATTATCCATACATTTCAATTTATTTATAAGCAACAAAGTAAGTGATGCGTACAAATTAAGAAAAATGAATTTTTTTCAATTCATGAATTGGGAGACAAACGTTTCATTCAATGTGACGTTTTTCAGCAAGCAAAAACGATTTCCAGGGGATCGTTAATTTTAAAATTTTATTCGATTCGAATTCAAGGACAATCAACGAGACACGTAACGTTCTCATTGACAAATCCCATCGAATTTTCATCAATTCAAATATTGCAAGCATTAGTTGCAGGCAATTTTATTTTATGCAGGTAGTTCGGTTTTACTACATATTATAAATATCACATTGCTATCATGAACATGTTTCCCTCACTTTTTTATATTTTCCTTTATATTTAATCTTGCGCATTCCTAAATTCAGTTTGAGTCGAGAATATGTTTAACATCTATGAAACAGTCCGTTCGCTTTACTATTAAGATCAATATCGGTAGATTAAGTTATTAAATTCTGAATATAGTGTTTTCCAATAAGAGGTGTTATTTTGAATAGATCTTGTGATTTAACACCTTGCGACTTCTTCCTTTGGGGCCACGTGAAAGAAAAGGTCTACGCCAATAGCCCAGCGTCGATTCAAGACCTCAAAGATGGAATTCATGAGGCTATCGAAGACATAGGGCAGTCACTTTGCGATTTGGTTATGTAAAATTTCATGAAAAGGATATGGTACTGTAGGCGTGGTCGTGGTGGTCATTTGCTTGATGTTATTTTTCATTTGCTTGATGTTATTTTTAACAGCATACCTTCTTCTTTATAATAAAATAAATATCCGATCATTTATATTAAAAAATGGGATTTTTCTTTTAATATTAAAAATAACACCTATTATTGGATTTCATTATGGAAAATTTCATGAAAAGGATATGGTCCTGCAAGCGTGGTCGTGGTGGTTATTTGCCTAATGTTATTTTTTACTATTAACGGCATACCTTTTCCTTTATAATGAAATAAACATCTGATCATTCATATTAAATAACGACATTTTTCTTTTAATATCAAAATAACACCTCTTATTGGATTTGGTTATGGAAAATTTCATGAAAAGGATATGGTCCTGTAAGCGTGGTCGTGGTGGTTATTTGCCCGATGTTATTAATAATATTAACGGCATACCTTTTTCTTTATAATGAAATAAACATCCAATCATTTGTATTAAAAAATGGCATTTTCCTTTTAATATTAAAATAACACCTCTTATTGGAAAAGAAATCAACATTTGCCGATCCAACCGATTCGATCCATGTGACGTCACAAAAGCTTTAAATGGCGATCCAGCTTTCGTGAGCGAGCATACCTTGTTATTCTTTATACATGATATAAAGGATGGAAATGCGGAGAGAAAAACAGAACGCCTCACGACATGATACGGCGAGCACTCGTTCACGTTTACCTCCGCGAAATATTCTGAAGGTTTCGTTTAAATAAAATTAGTTTTTCGTTATTATAAATCTCGTATTTACTTTATCGGCAACCATTGACCACCACCGACGTCCCCCACAAGAGTACAATATTAAAATCAGCACATTATCAGGAGGGTCTCTAGCGTTTATATAAACAAAAATCTCCAAATGTTGGTTCAAGCTTGGTACTAGCTACTTCTGTTCTGTTTAATAACGAAGCAACCCTTCCTTCCGATTTTCTTCTGTATTGAGCTCTTTTGCCTTTAGGATCATTACCTAGGATACTTAAAATGTTTCCTCTTAATCATTATCCTACTATGACCAAGCAAAAATATTACATCAGTTAAAGACCAAAACCTTTTAACTCATGTAATTAGTACACCTAACTTTATCTACTCACCTAACCTTCTACTCATTTAGCCGTAGTCCTTTTACCTTAGATGATTTGATTATCTTTTCACTCACTTAAACTAATGAAATAACTAGTCCCTTTACAGAATATATCCTAATAAACGTTACCAAAATTTTACTACCCTTAACAAATATTACTTATCCCTTATTACCTCTAACATTTTGGTGTAGCCGTTTCCTTATTCATCACTAAGTCGTAGATTTTCTGGTTGTCTCAATATCCATAAACTTTCATAGACATCTAATTTTCTGACACTATTTACGTCCTGTACGACTTGCAGATCTTCCCATCGATCTTATGATTATTCGATACGATGTGCCTCACCACCGATGATTTTATTGCTTTGATAAGTCCTTGCTTAGAAATAAACTTCTCCGCTTCCTTGATGTAATAAATCCCGTTTTAACTGAACGTCTTGTTTGTCCTATACAGTTTTTTTTGGCATACTTGGCACGTGCTTTTATAAAATCCTCTGGTCCTTCGTTGTGCCTAATCTTGTTATAAGTTTTAAGTTTTACTGCTAGGTATTGCCGCAATGTTCGCTGTCTTCAAAATCTTTTTGATTCGCCCAAAAACGTTAGAGTATGTTGTTGCTGCTCTCTTAGTGTTCTCCAATTTTTTGTTCTGTGCGAATAAAGTAGTGAAAGTTTCTGCTTGTAACCTGTAACCTGGGATGTGGAGTCTATGCGACCCAACAGAATCTACCAATCTTCATTTTTCCTCGAATTTTAATACTGCGCAAACGTGAGTCTTAGTATGTTTCAATCAGTCGAGTGTCAATAGTTTGCCGGATCGCAAACGCTGTTCGTGATAAAGACACTCATGTTAGTTTGCAATTAATTTTATTTTGGGTCACACTGATCTACACCCCAGCGAACGTAATTTTTTGTTTTTATCCTGTATGTTTTTTCATATTTTTTTCGTAGTGTTTGCTTATGTCCTGAAATGGCTTGAAAACAATTTGCTATGGGGATCAATGATCCTTGCTTCGATGAATCGGTGAGATCTGCGTTAAACACTGAAAGTGATGGCAGCGACACTGGCGCTGATTAAATAATAAGTGCTCATGACTCATGACTTTAAGCTTCTGATAGTGAAAACAATTTTACTCCTTGTGCTAGTGGTTCTCCGATTACTAATCTACGAGCCAACCTATCTATTTCTTCTGCAGCTCCTGGTGTCGAATCTTCATCTTCTTCTTATAGCAATGAGCCCTTGTCAAAAGTTACTATACGTGATAGTGGCAAATTTTTGGGAAAACCCGATTTGTTTGGGGATCTGCTTTCAAAACACGAACTGCTCACCTGCTTTCAATACAAGAACTAGAGAGCACAATTAAATAACACACCTTCCTGGGAGAATTGGGTTCTGTCAAAGGCCTTGGCAAATTATGCTTGGCCGCTGTTTTTTGATGATGTCATATTGAATGAAATTGTACTCCATACCAACGAAAACCTAGCAAAAGTTCGGGCAAAGTTTGAGAATGACTTGAAAAGTGAATATAAACTCTTGTGCATCGTTGAATTAAAAGCAATGTTTGGAGTTATGTGTATGACCGCCACATTCAAGTGAAATAATGAAGACTTAGAGTTTCTATTTTCAACCGATCGCACCGGACGAGCCATCTTTCGTTCTTCTATGTTCTTGAAGATACTAGCTTTCATTCTGACATACCTTTGTTTCGACGACTCTTCTGTTAGAGACATAAGGAAAGTTGACGACAAGGGTACAGTAATTTCTAACATCCTCGAGAAATTCATTAAGAACTGCCAACTAAATTATTCAATCGGCGAAAACGCTTATGTGGATAAAATTTTCGTCGGCTTTAGGAGAAAATGTTCCTTCAGAATGTATATACCCAATTAACCCAGGAAATACGGTATAAAAATTATGGCCCCCACCGATGTCAAAACTCATTATCTCCTCAATGCATATATTTATACAGGAAAGGAAAGTGACGGAAAAATACTAAGCGATGAAGAAAAAACTTTTTCAAGACCCACGCAGTCTGTGCTGTGTCTTACTGAGCCAATAAAGGGAAGCAAAAGAAATATTGCGGCAGACAATTGGTTCAGTTCAATTGACAGTAACGAAATTGAGGGCAAGAAAGCTAGCATATGTGGGTACGATGTGTAAAAACAAAGTGGAAATCCCGAAAGAATTTCTTCCTTAAAAAGATATAGCTTCACAAGGGACATGACATCGGTCTCATATGTGCCCGAAAAGAGCAAGTCTGTGATACTGGTATCATCTATGCATCACACAGCAACCACGGATGAAGAAACCAATAAAACAGAGATAATTATTTCCTAAGACAGTACCAAGGTTGGTATGGGTGCCTTGGGTGAAAAATGTACTGTCTATTCAGCTAGCCGAAGAACCAGAAGGTGGCCCATGGCTATCTTCTACACTTTGCTTAACATAAGCATGGTCAACGTTTATGTTATCTACCTGTATTGTTCGTGTGCAGGGAATTCGGAAATATCTCGAATGAATTTCATCGAAACTCTAACATAGGACCGCACCTAGAAAATAGCCTGAAGAATTCAAGGTTGCCTCGGGAACTAAGGCAAAATAAAGGAAGGATTTTGCAAAAACTAGTAGCATTTGAACCTCGGGAGGATATGAGTAAAAGAGTTAGGTGCCAAAGATGCCCTCGTGGCACAGATAAGAAGACCAAATTATTGTGCTACCAGTGTGAAGTCCCGATCTGCTTAAGCTCGACTCTTTATCGTTGCTACGATTGTGCTTATTAAGGGGGGCTGCAAATTAGAAGCATATCGAAAAAGCGTTCCTAAATATGTAATTTTTTGCTCAATTGATTTACAAGTATCTTGTGTAAGAAAAAGTAAAAAAAGTTGCATGAAATTAAAACAATAAAACTATAACTTCGTGAGTTTATGTTTATATTTTAAAGATTTTTTTGTCAAGTTCATTCAAACACCCAATTACATCAATAATAAGTATGTGGATTGTAAAGATACTGATTGAATTTTAAAAATGAATGTCAAATTTAATGATTTCAATAAAAAAATCTGCCAAACCCACTACTCATATAGCAGGGAAATTTATAAAAAAAGTTATGGGCCCCCCAGACGCCACGTCCCCTGTTATGTGACAAAAAATCCATGTCCTAGGTTACAGATTAATCTCCTTTCCATTTTGCTTATGATAGAGGTCACTAACTTCATATCGTATCCATTGGCTTTCACAGTATCAGGTATGAACTTACACTCCTGATCATACCGTTCCTTATTTAGGGGGGTACTTAACATCCTGTGCATCCGGCTATATTAGGTTGCCATTTTAGTTGCGTGAGAGTGGTACGATATCGTTGGTATCGTTCTCCGTATATTGGTTGATTTTCGGTAGATGTCGAGTTCTACACCGTTCATCTCCCTGATGATTCATAATCAAATAGTCTTTTGGACCAAAGAATCATCAGGGACATGAACAGTGTAGGATCCGACATCTACTGAAAATCAACAAATACAGAGAGAACGATACCATCGACATCGTATCACTCTCACGCAACTAAAATGGCAACCTACAATAGCTGGATACACAGGATGTCAACTATCCCTCTAACTAAGGAACGGTATGATCAAGAGCGCAAGTTCATACTTGATACGGTGAAAATCAATGGATACGATACGAAATCAGGGACCTATATCATAAGCAAAATGGAAAAGAGATTAAAAGTGGAAGCTTTCACTACGTTATTTGCACAGAACAAACATTCGGAGAACACTCAGAGAGCAGCAATAACATTCTCAAACGTTTTAGGACGGGTCAAAAAAGATGATGAAGACAGTGAACATTTCCGCAAAACTTACCAGTAAAACCTAAAACTTAGAAAAAGATTAGGCACAACGAAAGACAAGAAGCTCAAGAATGAAAAATGTGGAGATAATGCATTGGAAAGTTACATCCCTCCCTGACTTCCAGTGAAAGTTTGGTGACATTCGGTTCCGTGGAAACGAAGTTATTGCGTCTTACGTGACTGTTTGTTTCGTCAGTATAAAAATGAAAATTCGAACAAAGAGCTAATATCAAATTTTGATTTAAAATCAGTAAAACGTTTACCGAAACATTTGAATTGTTGAAAAAATTTATGGCGATGATTGCCTATCTCGTATCGGAGTTCATGAGTGGTTTACACGTTGATTTATCACATTTTAACCGATCATTTGGGCTTACGAAGGGCCTGTGCACGTTTTGTTCCGCACAAGTCAAGGTGCGTTCGAAAATAAGCAAGACTTTTGTCATAAAAATTCACTCTTGTGACTGATTCTCGCAAAGTTTTGGATAGTGCAAAATAGGGTATCGAATCCGGAGGAGACTGTTTTGAATAAATAAACTCGAATTTATCAGAACAAAGCTTCTGTCGTTTCTATTTTAGCTTAGCCTCGTTTATTTTGGAACGCTCCTTGTATAGGACAAACAAGGCGCTCAGTTAAAATGAGATTTAATGAGCACATCAAGGAAATGGAAAAGTTTATTTCTAACCAAGGACCTATCGAAGCAATCAAATTATTGATGGCGAGGCACGTCGTATCGAATAATTATAAAATCGATTGGGAATATCTACAAGTTGTAGAGGAAGTGAATAGTGTCAAAAAATTATGAAAGTTTATGGATATTGAGACAACCAGAAAGTCTACGGCTGGTTAATGATTTAGGAAACGGCTACCGCAAGATGTTGAGGAAATAAGGGATAAATAATATTTGTTGAGGGTAATCAAATTTTAGTAACTTTTATTAGGTTAAATTCTGCAAAGTTATATATCAGTTTAAGTGAGTGAAAAGGTAATGAAATGATCTTAAATGAAAGTATTAAGGCTAAATGAGTAGAAGGTTTAGTTAGTAGATTGAGTTTGATGTACTAATTAATTGAGTTAAAAGGATTTGGTATTAAAGTGATGAAATATTTATGCTAGGTGATATTAGGATACTAATGAAGAGGGAAAACTTACCCTCGAATTATGTATGTATGTATGTCTCAAAACTGCAGAACGTTTATTTTGTTTGTGTTTGGAAAAAAAAAATTTTGTTTATCTTTTTCAGAAACCGCAAAAGCACCAAGGATTCAATTGATTATAAAATGATTTTAGTTATTCCTCTTACGGCATATTTTGGTATGAGCATAGCTACCGTTGTTAGTGGAGTTGGATTACATTGTACTTGCCCTCTGCTTTCTAGTCAAGCGGATTTTCTATCCAATCATCTCTCCCCATGTTCCACTGTTAAATCGGTTCCTTATAGAACGAGAAGGATAAACTTATGGTGGAAATTACTCATTAGCTATCTAAGTTAACAAAGGTTTTCTAGAGGGTTGTAACAAAAATATGTAACCCTCAAGTGCTTCCACGCACGGTTGTAGTAAAATACTATTTTGTTAAAATTAGAAAACAATTTATTCGCACGACGTCTCGTTAACAACTGCAATAAAATCTCGTTTGCCTCTTTTAATAATTTACAAAAACTGAGTCAACGTATTTTGCATTTTATACATATCATCAGATTTACTTTACTCTTTTTACCGAGTTCAACTTGGTTTGTATTTATGATGATACAGCGGCATGTGCGCGGATTGCATGGAAATTTAAAAGGAAACTTTACACCTGAGGCCAAGGTATGGAAAAGGAGTTCGAGTCGAGCAGTCGCCGAGGCAGCACGGATCGAGCATCGAGTAGCAAGAGTTTGTCGGTCGAGCAGCAAGAGTTTTTCGGAGGTTTTCGGAGGATTTGTACAAATGCTGGGATTCGGGAGAGAGTGGAAATTTCAAGAGTTGCGGAATTTTGGAGGAAAAATTTGTGTGTGCGTTTGTGTGTTTGGAGGAAAAATTTGTTTGGAATTTGTGGAAAGGAGTTAAAGCGCCTGGGCAAGTCGCGTATTTCGAGATAAAGAGGAGTGGAGAAAAGGAAAAGGAGTTGAATTTGGAATTGGAAACACATGAAAACATTATTATCAGGGCTTTTTTAAGTCTTCAGGTTTTCTTTATAATGTGATTACTTTTCTTTTTAGTCTTTCAATTACTACACAATAAGGGTCCAAGTTTCTACTTTCTTTTATTTTCCCGCGACAGTATTCCAAGTTCTGTCTTGGAATCTGTGGGTATGGGGGAAAGAAATGAGTTTGGGGAGCTCTCCGCCGCTAAATTTAGCTTCACGCGGAAGGCAAAATAAATTGGCAGCGTTTCTGCGAGAAATTCGGGGGGGAACATAAAGGAGGAGTTTATCCTCGACTTGTTTGCTAGTTGACAGATGCAACTACAAGTGCAGGAGGTCTCCAGTGACATGGAGATGAATGAGAGTGGAAGCTCCACGGACAGTGGTGACAAGGTGGAGGCTATCTTAAAACCGGAAGCCAGAAAGAGGCCGATGGGGTCTCCAACGCAGGATCCCACATCGATGGTATCAAAGACCCAAAGTGAGCGAGCGGGATCTTCCCCAGCTCAAAAACGTGATAAATAGCTTCCGCTAATTTCTTGGGGACCATACCCGAACCGGGTGGACGGCCGGGCCTAGAGGGATATCGAAGCCTCAGCAGCTAAGTGCAGCTGCTACCAAAACAGAGAGGCGTGCCTCCTATAGTGTGCTTTAGGCTTGACCTGAAGACTTTCAGGTCAAAAGGGATGCGCATGAAACTCTGAAGAGGAGCCAGAGTTCAACTTGACGGTGAACAGCGCGTCACGAACTTCGCTCCATTCTAAAACGGCTGAGGATCACACCAGCCTTTTTAATTTTCTGAAGTGTGCGAAGGTGGCTTGCTACACCTACACCCTTCCAGGAGAGAGAAATTCGACTCTCCTTCTAAAAGGCGTGCACAGCTCATACGACGAGAATGATATCGTGGCTGAGCTGAAGGAACATATCGGATAATGTAACTTTTCAGTAACAAGGTTCTCTACTATAACCTCAAGGAGGAAAAAAGGACGGTTTTATCCTTCTTAGTTCAGTTCAAACCGGACCTTGAAGTGAAGAAAGCAATGGAGATAAAGTTCCTATTGTACCAGAAGATACAATGGGAGCGCCTGCAGAAAAATTGCACTTCCCAGTGCTTCAACTACCAAAGATTTGGCCACGTCGCTTCTAACTGCGGACTCGAAGTTAGATGCGTAAAATGCGATAAGCAGCATAAGTCCGTGGAATGTCCAATGTCGAAGGATGAGAAAAAAGACGAGATCTTTTGCGTCAACTGCAATGCTAAGGGACACACAGCGAGTTTCAGAGATTGTCCTAAGGCAAAAGAAGTTGAAGAGAGGAGGAAGAACCTTCAAAAGAAAAAAGAGGAAAGGATGGGTTTCCTCACCACCTCTATAAAAAATACTGTACGTGAAGCGGTGTCGTACTCTAGCCTTTTGCAAGGTGCAAAAAAGCAGCGCGCAAAGCAGCCTATACGGCAACAAAAACAGCAACCAATTCAGCAACCCAAGCAGTTGCAGAATGACCAAAATACGGTCTTGAGCACTGACTGCCAACAATTTTTCGGGTGTGACTTGTTCACGCTCATTCGAAAAGTGGACTCTTTTATTTCCCACTTTAAAAAACTCACTTACCCGAGTGAGAAAAAAGCTCTATTAACCCCTCAATCTTCAACATATATTCACTAGCTCCACGCTGTAAAAGGACTTTCGTTCAACAATACTTGAACGCCCTTAGACCAGACTTTTTGTTTATATCGGAAACAAGGCTCAAAGGAAGAAACAGAGTGCACCTGGGGAAAAACAAGATCATCAGGCGTGATGATCCAGAGGGAAGTCTTGGGGTTGCTATCGCTCACAAAGGTCACCTGAAAGCCAAAGGCACTGCCTTCCAAGTCTGAAATGCATTGAAACAGAAATAATAAGTTCCATGCTGGGAGGGTGCACCTTTGCGTTTGTGGCGATCTATGTACGACATGGATACTCGGTGAGGGAACTTATTGATGACTTGAAAACAAGGGTTATTCTGTGCAACAAATTCGATTTCTATGCCATGAGAGATGATTTTAACGCGAAGCATCCTTCGTGGGGAAATATCGCAACTAATGGCTATGGGACAGCTATCTCTAACTGGGTTCAATTGAATATGGATCTCATACTGATTGCCCCGTAAGAACCTACCTTCCGCCGAATCTCGTCTATTATTGACTTCTTTATTGTGTCTGTCAATCTTGTAAATGTCTCGTACAATTGGAGGAATTTCGAGTGTGGAGTTCTTGACGCTGAGTCTGACCATCTTTTGGTTGAGTTGACCTTAAGAGTGAAATAGGGTATGAAACTTGAAGTTGCAGATCCTCAACTTTTCCATTTATACAAGCGAATCGATCAGCAGCAGTAAGTGCTGAGCTTGACGGAAAATTGAAGGGGATTTCGATCAATCGATCGAAAAATCTTTCTATTTCTGAAATCGTTGAGGGAGTTGCTTGTTTAAATTCAACCCTGGATATGGTCATCTCAAAGATCTCCATTAAAAAATCCTCGACAAATCACTTTTATCGAGATTTACCGGAAGACATCTTGGAGCTTCATCGTGGACGTAGTTGGCTTAGAAAACTACTCGCAAGAATCTACCACCGCAATTTAAATATGGTCAACGTATTCACCTAGTGATTACGTCTCTAAACCAAATGATCTCGAAAAGAACCATGGCTTTTGCTAACGTGCAATTTAAACAGGCCCTGGAAAGTATCCAACCAGGTTCTTGTATGTTTGCTCACATCCATAGGATAACGGGCAGAAAAAGGCTACCCGGGGTCCTCACTTATGATGGATCCATGTTCATGGATGACAAAGCCATCGCTGATTCTATCGCAAAACATTTTGTGAAAGTTCTTCAAGGAGAGAAAGCAAGTGAGGACTCTTCCGTTACTTCGTTAGTGAGCAGCACCACAACGAATTTCGATAGGGACAATGAACAATTATGCTTGACTCGGTTCTCCGTTTTAAATCCTTCTGATGCACCTACTGGCCATAGTCTGTTTGCCTACCCTAAGAGGCTCACTTTATTGGCACTGGAGCAAAATTCCAAAAAATCAGTAGGGGCGGATGGAATCTCCAATTATATGCTTAAAAAGCTTCCCCATGTTTTCTTTGTTCTCCTCACGAACATCCTAAATAACTGCATTAACATTTGCTACTTACCTCAGCAATGGAAATGCGCGAAAATATCCGCGATACCCAAGTAGTCGGGCAATACTGACGTAGTCAATAATTGTCCGATTTAGTTGCTTTCAAACATTGTTAAGCTTCTTAAAAGGGTAATACTTGAAGGCATCCTACAATTCAATTTGGCTACAAAAAAACTGACTCCACGGTGGATGCTATGATCGTGTTCCAAGCCGATATAACGAGAAGCTGGTGCAACAATAAGCTTGTTGTAATTTTCCTGATCAATGTGGAGAAAGCCTTTGACTCTGTATGGATCAATGGACTTCTCTACAAAACGATAAATCATGGCTTTCCGGCCCATATTGTGAAAATCATAGGCAGCTTCATGAGGGGACGAACTGCCTTTGCGGTGGCTGGTGGAGCTAGTTCAGACCCATTTAGTATTGACTCGGAAGTCCCACAGGGCTCTATATTAGGCTCATTTCTTTTCAACATATTCACCTCTGACGTCCCGGGAGTAAGAGATGAATATAAGCCCGGAATCCAGGTGGACCTCTTCGCTGACGACTTGTTAGTGTGGTCATCTGAGCACAATTTGCGCTTTACTAGGATGCGGCTCCAAATATATTTGGAATCTCTTACTGCATATTACCGGAAATGGGGAATCAAGGTAAATGCAAAGAAAAGTGACTTAATTGTGTTCAAGGAACCCCACAAAAACTTCGGTCGTCGTGCAGGAGGCATCTGTGACTCCAGGGTTAAGTTGAATGGGCAGATGGTGCACTGCTCTAGGCAAACGAAGTACTTGGGGGTAGTTTTCGACAGGAAAGCAACCTTTAGTGCTCACGTTGATAATATTTTGAGAAAATTGACTTATGCGTACCATCTTCTTTTACCTCTTTTCAGGAAACATTCGACAGCGAGCTAGCGAGTCAAGGTTCTGCTCTATCAAACCTTGATTTGTCCGATCATCAAATATGCGGTGATGATATGGATTGGAGCTCCGAAAGCAAAATGGGGCAAGATAGGATTAGTGGAGCAAAAAATCGACTATACAGACGGAAGGACAGACGGTCTTAGCCTAACGAAGTGCTGTACCAGGAGACAGGAACGGAGCCGATAAAATCATATGCAGAAAAGCTTGCGGAAGTGGCAATCATACGAGCCAAGGAGCACAAGGCGGGGGTTGTTAGGAGAGCGACGAACAACCACTCTATGGACGCAGTGAATGAGTAGTTTTTAAGGTAGTCTTAAGGAAATAATGTACTTAATTTTAAGGAAATCAATTTTAAAATTTTAAAACTAGTTGTTAGAGCAGATAATTTTTACAAACTTCCTTTCTAATCTATTAATGTATGATCATGTTGTGGGAGTCAACATTTTGAAGTTTTCTTTAACCAAAAAATTAATATTATAATGTAATTAAAGCAAATTATTACTGAACTCCGGGAAAAGTCCTAAGGCACAACCCGCTTGTTTATTGTTAGGTTAAGCTATTGATGAATTGTATATTTATAAAAAATGAAAAATCTCCAAATAAAGATCTTGAATCTTGAGTTCAAGGTATGGGAAAGCATGTGTGGAAAAGTGTAATGCAAGAAAATGCAATATATGGAGATAAAAGCGCGTTAACTTCTATGTAGGCAGGAAGACCATGATAGAATTGAGACCAGGCCACAGCCAACCAGGCTCACAGAGCCGAATTGAGTCTGATCAGAAGTTTGTCTAAACTAACCTTTCATGGCTAATGTAATGACAGCCAAACTAAGAGCGTTCTCTGAGTTCTGTCACGATTTCATCAGAATAGACATAATCCGCTTACCTTGGAGTCTGATTTCAACCTACAGCTACTGCCTTAGGTGGAAACTTGTTCCAGAATAAAAGTAGGGATCACAAAGCAGTTCTGTTATAAATATAGAAATTACTAATAGTAGTTTAAGTTCTTGCTCATAGATGTCGCATTGGATAAGCGTGCCGCGCGCACTTAGCTCTGCGCTGAGTCTGATTCATCTTGTACCTTGACGCGTTCACTACTCTCTGTGTAAACTTATTATTTTATATTCAATAAAGTACTTGATTAGAATTAACTCCACTGTGTTTAATCCTTATTTAATAAGAGGTTATGGGTCCAGGCCACTGAGTAGTAGTGCTTATTGTTGTTTAAAGTTTACGAGTAATAAGAAATAGTGAAGCTGACATAATGTCGGACAGTGACGCGGTAAAAGTAGCAAAACTAAAAGGTGCTGAAAATTGGAGTGTTTGGCGATTTCAAATTCGCATGATTTTATTATCACATGAAGTGTTCGATGCTGTTAATGGTGTACTGTCAAAGCCAACACCGCCTGTTGCTCCAGCAGAAGATGCAACGAACGAAGCAAAAGCAGCATACGTGACTGCAAAAAGTGACTATGAAAGAGAGCTGAAAATCTTTATACAGAAAGATAGCACTGCACAAAAGTTTATCGTGACATCCATGGAGAGGCAGCCCATGACGCATATAATGACGTGTGAAACTGCAAAGTCTATGTGGGATAAACTGCACTCAATTTACGATAACAGGTCGGAGGCTAGTGTACACGTTCTGCAACAACGTTGGTTTAGCATGAAAAAGGAACCTTCTGACGAGATCTCCACGTACATTTCGAAAGTCCTGGATTTGAGTTTCAATTTAAAAGTATTGAATGAGCCAATGTCGGATAATATGGTAATGACAAAAATCCTGATGACTTTGCTTCCGCAATATAGTCATTTTGTTTCTGCCTGGGATTCTACGCCAGTTGCAGAAAGAACTCTGGGAAATCTTTCGGCACGTTTGCAAATTGAAGAAACTCGTATTTTGCAAAGTGGAATCGAACATTCTGGTGCTTTGATCGCAAATAATTCAAAGAATTTTGTGAAAAATAAGAATAATCATCCAAATGGAGAGAAGAATCGTGGTAAACAAAAACCAAAATGTTGGCTCTGTGGAAAAGTTGGGCATATACGTAAGAACTGTTGGAATCTTCCTGGTAATGATCGTCACAAGAACGCGCAACAGTCCAATGCCGGTAAGCCGAATTCTTCAGTCTCCAGTAAGCAGAATTCTTCGAATGCAGCTTTGGTCGGCGAAATATTCATATCTACGGAGGTTGATACCAGTCAGTTGTCTTCTTGGATTGTCGACTCGGGAGCGTCACAACACATGTCCAAGGAACGAGAATATTTTTCTAGGTTTCGGCAAATCGAGGAAAGTCCTATTCGTCTTGGAGACGGACACATCGTGCACGCTGTTGGTATAGGTAATGTTGATGTTTATGCTTTCAACGAAAAAGTTTGGACAAGTAAATATTTGTCTGATGTGCTTTATGTGCCGAATTCAAAGTTTAATCTTTTTTCAATGAGCGCTGCTCTTATGAAAGGCATGAGATTTGGGTCTAATAAAAATATTTGCAAATTTATTAAAAATGATGAAGTTTCAGTAATTGGTAAAAAACCGGTAAATAGTAGCTTATTTTTAATGGAAATTTTTGCAAGTAATAAATTTAAGATGATTGATAAAAATGAAGTGAATAACAATAATAAAAATGTTGAAATATCTTTGATAGCTGAAAATAATTCTGTTAAATCTCAATTGCAAATATGGCACGAGCGTTTTGCACATCAAAATTTTGAACACGTTAGGAGCTTTCTTCATAAAAATAACATTGTAATCAAAGAAGTGACTCCGTTTTGCGATGCCTGTGCGATGGGAAAGATGCATAGAATTCCTTTCCCGATAAGTGACCATAAAACGACTAAAGTCGGAGAAATTATTCACAGCGATCTTTGCGGTCCTATGGAAGTCTATTCACTTGGCAATTCGAGGTATTTTTTGCTTTTTAAAGACGATTTCTCGAAACACGTGACCTTGTACTTCATATTTAGTAAAGCAGAAGTAAAAACTTGTTTTGAAAATGTTATGCAACGTTTTAAAAAGGAAACTAGTAACAAGATTAATGTACTTCGTACTGATAACGGATTGGAATATACCAATAAAGAACTTTCAAAACTTTTGTTTGAGAACGGGATAAAACATCAATGTACGGTCACATACACGCCAGAGCATAACGGAAGCGCTGAGCGCGAAAACCGTACTCTTGTAGAAGCGGGGCGTACAATGTTGCTTTCAAAGGGCCTGAATAAAAATTTGTGGGCCGAGGCTGTAAATTCTGCTTGTTTTGTATTGAGTCGTAGTAGAAAAACTCGTGTCGATGGTAAAACACCGTTTGAAATATGGGATGGTCAAAAGAGTGATTTTAATTCCTTTAAAATCTTTGGTACCGAAGTGTACACTCATATACCCAAGGTGAAAAGGCATAAGTTTGATCCAAAATCAAAAATTGGAATATTTGTTGGGTATGATGTCAACGTAAAAGGCTATCGTGTGTTAATGAATGATAATAAAATTCAAACGTTTCGCGATGTTTTGTTTAAAAATGAAAATGCTTCAAAAGATATTGTAATTGAAAATATAAGCGATTACGATCTTTGTAAATTTGAGTGTCCGAAAAATGTTGAACCAAGAGCTGATGTGAATGAGGTACGCGAAATCGTTGAAAATCAAAACAATGTTGAGATAATAACAATCAAAATTTGAATGAGCCTAACGTTGATATAAATGTCGAAAATGACCAAAATGATGATTTGAATGAAGTTGCTCGTGATGGTATTGTTGAAAGTGAGAGTGAAATTGATGAACCAAATCAAAATAATAACAATCCTATTGTGGTACCTGAGCATCCTCGCTTTAACTTGAGAAATCGAGCAAATATTCGGCCACCTGATCGTGGTGAAATTGTAAATTATTTCATGTTCGATGACGAAGATCATATTGATATCGACAATTTATTTGTTGCTTTAAATGCTCATGTTTATAATGATGAACCAAGTTGTTATGAAGAAGCAATAAATTCTGAGAACTTTCGACAGTGGCAAGCGGCAAAGAGAGACGAATATCAAGCTTTAGTTAAAAACGGTACGTGGGAATTACAAAACGCGCCGTTAAATGCTAAAATTCTCTCGAACCTCTGGGTATATAAAATAAAACCTAATCTCGATGGAGGTAAACAAAAGTTTAGGGCGAGACTCGTATCTTGCGGTTACCTTCAAAGAAAATACATCGATTATACCGACATATACAGCCCGGTAGCTAGATACACTTCTATACGTGCTTTTCTCGCGATAATGTTTTCGGAGCAAATGTTTTGTAAACGGTTTGACGTGAAATCCGCGTTTTTAAACGGCGATTTGTCTGAAACTATATACATGCGCCAGCCGGAAGGTTTTGAAGACGGAACAGATCGGGTTTGCGTTTCAAAGAAAAGTATTTACGGTCTCAAGCAATCCGCGAGATGCTGGAACTCTAGGTTCGTATCATGTTAAAACGTTTTAATTTGCATCCGACGGACTCCGATCCATGCGTCTTTGTAAGCCATGATACTGCGGACGAAAAGCTAATGTTAATTATATACGTAGATGGCGGGCTTGTTGCATCTAAAAACGAACGTCAAGTTAATGAACTTCTTTCTTATCTTGAAAGTAATTTTGAAATAACTACAAATAGTTTACAGCTGTTTTTAGGAATTGAGATAAAATATTTGAATAATGGATCAATTTTGTTACATCTAAGTATGTAAAAAATTATTGATAGACAAGTAAGACTCCAGCTGATCCAAATTACATTTCATTGTGGTATAAAAACTTGGAGGATTATGCGACTAATGTACCCTTTAAACAACTTATTGGTAAATTACTTTTTATGGAATTGTTTGCAGCTACATATAAATGAGTTGCATATTTTGAATAATAATTTTTCTGAAAAATTATTAGAGAAGAAATTTGGTAGTTTGATGTTTTTAGCCACCGTAACGCGGCCTGATTTAGCATATTCAGTGGGAATACTTAGTCGATTTTCAGAAAAACCATCTAAAACTCATTGGATCGCTTTAAAAAGAATTGTAAAATACGTTAAAGAGACAGTTAATTTCGGTTTGGTGTATTCGAGCAAAAATGATTTTTCGAGTATCACGGCTACCAGTGACGCCGACTACGCAAGTGATTTTGTTATGCGAAAATCTGTATCGGGTTTTATCGTAAAACTAGGTAAAAGTTCAATTTCGTGGGGATCGCGAAAACAAAGCACGATTGCTCTTTCAACCACTGAATCGGAACTCTGTGCTGCTTGCTGCGCTGCTCAAGAGATTATTTGGACTCTACAAATGGTTCGAGATATAACAACTAGTAAAAATGTAAAAATACCTGTATTGTACATTGATAACCAAAGTACCATTCAGATACTTAAAGATCAGCGATATCATTATAAAAGTAGACAAATTGATACAAAATATAAATTTGTAAGTTCACTTTATAATTCTAAAGCATTGTTGTTAGAATATATTAATACTGAGCACCAGCAAGCTGATATCTTGACGAAAGCATTAAGAATACAATCATTTTATCGTTTGAGAAAATTAATTGGCATTTGTAATACTAATGAATAAAGTAATAATAAATTATGTTGGTTTTTTGAATCAGAATTAACAAAAAAAAATTGTATTGCACCAGATTTGTAATGTATGTAATGATCACCAGTATATAGCTGTTGAGATTCATGATGGTGCCACTCTGCGTGCATATGCCCAAACTTCAATCCTCGGATGGAGGACTGGGAGGATGGACGTCGAGAAGTTCACTGACGCGCTTACGGCAGGCGCACCGTTGTTGGGAGCTCCGCCAGGGAGTGGAGGGCCTACAGCCAAGGACTTGGTGAACTCAACTATGAGTACCATCATAGCTGCTTGCGAGTCTTCCATGCCCCGCCGGAGACCCCGACATGGTAAGCCTCCAGTATACTGGTGGTCAAACGAGATCGCCGAACAAAGAAGCGAGTGTCACAAACTTCGGCGAGAGGCCCACGGGCGCGAACACGGGAGGAGGCAGACACTAGGCTAGCAGCATACAGGTCCGGCAGGAAATATCTTCGCAGGCTTATTAACAAGAGCAAGGCCCGATGCTGGCAAGACCTCGTGGACGATGTAAATAGGGATCCGTGGGGCCTTGGCTACAAGCTGGTCATGGGGAAACTTGGTGCCCTACGGAAGCCTTGTATACATGACGCGGAAAAGATGGACGCGATAGTGCGGGGACTCTTCCCCGCCCATCCCGTCCGTGTTGACGCTGTCCATGGTGAAACAGCAGTCGAGTGCCCACTCTTCACACAGCTGGAACTGGAGGAGGCAGTCCTCTCCCTGAAGGCAAGGAAGGCTCCAGGTCCAGATGGTGTTCCAGCTGAGGTTTTGCAGCTCGTCTATCACCATTGTCCTGACTTGCTGCTCAGCACATTCAACGCTTGCCTACGGGACGGGGTTTTCCCGGTACGATGGAAGGTGGCGAGGCTCGTGCTGGTCAGCAAGGGGAAGGGAAATTCCGAATCGCCGTCTGCATACCGCCCGTTATGCATGCTAGACACGGTTGGGAAAGTGCTAGAGAAACTCATCAAGGGAAGACTCACTGACGCGATTCGTGCTGCTCTCCTCGGCAGTACGGCTTTAGAGCAGGACGTTCTACCATTGATGCGATTGCAGAGGTGGTGAACGCGGTCCAAAAGGCAGAGGCATATAGTTGCACCAAGCGACGGATCGTCCTGTTGGTGACACTCGACGTCAGGAATGCCTTCAACTCCGCTAGATGGGTGGATATTCTGGATACGCTGGAAAACTCTTTTCAAGTTCCAGAATATCTAATGCGGCTTTTGAGGAACTACCTAAAGGACCGAAGCCTGCTCTACGACACGACACAGGGCCAACCAAGGATGGAAATTACATCGGGTGTTGCCCAGGGATCTATCCTTGGTCCGAACCTGTGGAACGTGTCTTACGACGGGCTACTGAGACTTGAGATGCCAGATGAGTCGCGCTTGGTCGGCTATGCGGATGATGTTGCGGCTCTGGTCGCCGGACGCACCGTTGAACAAGCGCAACTTAGGCTAGGTATGCTAATGCGCCGAGTGAGGGACTGGATGACTACTCGCGGGCTCAGTCTAGCACTGGAGAAAACCGAAGTGGTCATCTTGACAAAAAAGAGAATCCCTAGAGTAAGGATGATCAGTATTGGAGATATACAGATCGAATCGAAGCCAGCGGTGAAGTACCTGGGGCTACTGATCGACTCGAAGATGAGTTTCTCTGAGCAAATCAGGGCAACGGCTGAGAAGGCTGCTTCAGGAATATCGGCCCTGAGTCGACTTATGGCCAACGTAGGGAGACCCAGCCCATCAAGAAGACGCCTCTTGATGAGTGCTGTAGGGTCAGTGCTACTGTACGGAGCAGAGGTATGGGGCGACGCTCTCAGCAAGGAGGTATACCGAAAACGATTGGCACAGGTACAGAGAAGAGGAGCACTGAGAATTGCATCTTCGTATCCAACAGTCTCCGACTCGGCGGTGAGAGTGATTGCAGGCGTGATACCTGTCGCCCTCCTTGCTAGAGAGCGCCGCGCTATTTACCTGCGCCGAAACGAGGATGCGAGGGAGATGGTTGTCCGCGAGGAGAGACAACGCTCGCTCAACGATTGGCAGCAGTCTTGGAGGAATTGCACGAAGGGAAGGTGGACTGCGCGCCTCATCCCGGATGTGAGACCGTGGCTAAATCGAAAGCATGGTGAGACCGACTTCTATCTGACCCAGCTTTTGAGCGGGCATGGGTGTTTTCAGTCTTACCTGCACAAGATCGGTAAGTCACGGTCTCCCGATTGTCGGTTTTGCCCAGGAGAGGAGGACAATGCCTGTCACACATTTTTTGCGTGTACGAAATGGGCCAGGCTGCGAAGGGAACTCTACAGGGAGACGGGAGAGCTCACCCCGGATAATATAGTTGCGGTGATGCTCGAATCGGTTGACAAATGGAACCAGGTGGCACATTATGCTCGGGCAGTCCTAAAATATAAAAGGGACTCACAGCAGCCGGAGGCGCTGGGGCTGGGGGATCGCTCTTCTGGCATTTCCTCTTCCCCCCTCCCCTCCCGCTAGGAAAGGGACTCCCCAGCTTGAAGGCGCCCCACGGCGTAACAAAACGAGACCTGGCCCGAAGTAATGTGTCAAACGGTTCCAGGCTAGGTTCTCAGATTGACAGGGGAGGTGTTTAGTGGGTAGTCCAAAGGTATCCTCCATGGGAGTCCCACACTGCCAGACTCGGCGGGCATAAATGCCTTCACCTCCCTACCACAAAAAAAAAAAAAAAAAAAAATGTATGTTTCACATGTATAGATTGTAATTTCTAAGTGGGAGTGTTATAAATATAGAAATTACTAATAGTAGTTTAAGTTCTTGCTCATAGATGTCGCACTGGATAAGCGTGCCCCGCGCACTTAGCTCTGGGCTGAGTCAGATTCACCTTGTACCTTGACGCGTTCATTACTCACTGTGTAAACTTATTATTTTATATTCAATAAAGTACTTGATTAGAATTAACTCCACTGCGTTTAACCCTTATTTAATAAGAAGTTCGTGTACAAACTTAAGGGCTTTTAATTACGTTTTGTCGACAAATGAGCTACCGATAAAGTATACATATATCCCCTGACAGCGTTATTAAGGGATTAGGCAAACATAGCGCATCCTTTTAGAAATACAGGCTAAATTTAATGCTTCATATACTTTATATAGTTTTTTATAGTTTTCATCAGAACGTGTTCAGATGCGATTTTCTTTTCTTGAATTCATGCATTTGTGACGTATATTTTCTTATAATGTTCCACAGCGACTTCACATACCTATCAAATTAAAATGATTCCTTACAATTTATTCAAAATTGAAAGCTTATCAAGCAATTTAGCAGAAAGTGATAACTCATGTTATTCGATGTTGAACGATCAAACTTTCGCCAGCGAAAAGAAATGCAAAAGGTTTCAATATCTGAGTTCCAATTTGTTCCGCCTATTAAAGTTAAATTTGCGTTTAAAGTACATCCGAGAAATTTATTTTCGACAGTAAAATAATTACGAGAATCCGATATCTTCATGAAACACCTCAAAAGTACAATCAACTATTATAATTTTCAGTGAAAATAATTGCAAGCTATTTTGCACCTATAAATGATAATAAACACGCAATTTCTTTGCGAACGTCGTAGTAGGAGGTATGTCAAGGTCAGATAAATAAGTATCGCAACAAGAAAACGAAATCCGTTCTAGCAAATCTCGTTATTGTTGAATATTTATTTATGCAGCTTTTCACGTTCAAGATAACACATTTGAAAAAGTTTCCAGCTCACCGCGTTCACAGAATATTCAAAAAGGAGAAAACCAACAGCGATGACCGGGTTACATTAATGAAATTCCAAAATTTAATTTTTTGAAAACGAAAATGTTATTCTATTATTAATCGGTCTGCCTTTGGTTTCATCTTTCGTGGCAATAGATTGCTGCGACCAGACGTATTATACATGTTTGTAACTAACATATACTTATGAAATGACTTAGAACAACCTTTAAGGAATCTGGGCAGTATAAAAAAGTGTTTTGGGGATGAGTAAGCGGGCACTTAAGATGGCTTATTTTCAAACTTGTCAATGAATGATTTGCGCTAATCGGCTTCGGTGCACGAGCAGTTAAGCAAGCGGAGAAAAAGAAGCAAACGACGACTCTTAACATCATCACAGCTTCGAAAATGGCACTTTTCGCTGTATGGGTATACTCGTAACTTGTCTCAATAGTTAATATCTTCTTTGGAATGTTGAAATCATATTTGAGTAGGTGAGGTCGCTTGTTTTTTGCACCTGTTTTAATGTTCGCCTTAGACTGGGATCCGTGATGACGGAATAAATTCCTCGTGGCTGACGGAAAGGTTGAAAGAAAAAGAATCGTTGAGGGAAGAGTGATGAATTTTTTGATCAGCTTATATCCTCCTCAAAAGAAAATAGAATTAATTTAAATCATTTCGTTCATTTTATACGTGATGCTTATAGTTATTTCTAAATACTGTTTCTTTTGCACTGAGAGCACAGAAACATAACTCGCTCCATGAACCATATTTCTGTTACAGGTAAATTTGCTTAACTACTTATGCGCTTCTAACAACTAAGAGATGCTTTTAGGTAAATTTCCTGCAATTCAAAGCATTCAGAATATGTTGGATCGTATCAAAGATCATAGACCTCATATTTAAGTAATATTTTAAAATGTGTGTTGTGGCCTGCAAACCTACTAAGGGTGTGAAAAATGTCTTTTCATTCATCATTGTCAGTAAAAGAAAATGCATGCAGTCTACAGTTTGCATTGTTTTATTCTCTGCTGTTGCTTTGATGGATTGGTTTGAATACAATAATTTCATGTGTATACTGATCTGTGAAACTAAGTTGACAGGTTCCTGAATCTTCAAAAACTTTACACAAAACATAATGAAACGGCATCTGCAACTAATATCATTTGAAATAAGTCTCAAATAATTTTTTGCTTGGATAAGAACGCAATGTTAGGGAATGTTTGGTGGCATACTCTTATTTCAGGAGATACCTACTACGATTACAAATTTTTATATAAAATATACCTACCATATTTCTATGACACTTATAGCAGCAACGTGGCGGTGCAAATTGTTGTGTTTGATATTTGAATGAAACGTTGACAAATTTTGCCTAAAAGGAACACCAAAATATCTCAGGTCAAAGTCTAAGTCAAAAGCGCTTTATTCAATACTAATCGTTATAAATTTTCATAAAATGTAAAGTAAATTCCATGCAATAAAAATACTAAAACTAAATATCCCAAAGGGCTCTCTAAATTTATACGTTATCAACGAAGCACATTTCATAAGAAAAAAACAATAGCAAATTAATTAAAATCATTACATATTTTATGATTCAATTGGAAAAAGGAGCGAGATTGCAGCACAACAGCGAAATTTCATTCTAAACCTAATATTTTATAACCTATTTCTAATAAAATTCAATTGCTTTCACAGTATTCCTAACTTAAACGCTAAACCTTATCTCTAAGCTTACTATGATAAACATAACACATACCTTTACTAACATTGAAACCTATTAAATGTAGCAATAATGAGTTGAAACTCAAAAACTAAGTAACGAAAAGGACAAAAACAGAAAAGAAACTGTGGTGAGATTGGGGTAGATAAATGTCCGTAAAGGACTGCAGCGATGGTCTGCTGCTTCAGCGAGAGGAAGGTGGGATTCGCCGAGATTGGCCTTGTCTGAGGACGCGTGAATGCACTGGCAGACTAACGTTGCGGTATCGTGGGGCAGGTTCTTTTCCCCAGAACAAGGACCCAATACAAAAAAATTTTGCATCCACGAATTTAAAAGATATAAGTACATATCGACTAGAGTCGAGCCCGAGGTAACCTTCTTCTTCTTAGCACTACAGCCCCTCTCGGGCCTTCGTTTCCTGCAAATAGAGCCTCCAACTGGCCGCGTCCTCCAAATTCGAAATCCGAGCAGTGATGAGCTGTCTACGTCGACTAAGTCACACTAGCGTTACCTTGGTTTCCTCACTGGTCTCCGGTCTTCAGTTCTCCCAACGAATACCTTTTTGGGTATCCGTTGTTCATCCATACAATTCATCTGGCCAGCCCATTGCAGTTTCCGCAGTCTGACAAGCGTTGAGACCTCCAGTTCGTCAGAAATTTCATACAGCTCATGGTTGTATCGAATTCGCCATTGGTTCCGTCTAGTCAGGACCCGTCGCTCAAAGGCGTTCAATATATTTACGGGTGCTTGGGTTACGGTCCATGTTTCACAAACATAGCATGATACAGGTATTATCACAGATTTGTATCCTTGGAGCTTTGTTTTCCTGTGTATGCAGCTGGTGTTCAAGATCGTCAATACTGAATAAAATATTTTATTTGCGAACTGTGTCCTCGTTATTCTGGCGCCTAAATACATATATTCTCTAACATTTCCGAAACTGTATTCGCCAAGTATGATATTTTTTGTATTTAAGGTATTTTTCTTCGACTTCGTTATGAGCTTTATTTTCTTGATTTCATTGATTTGTAGCCCTACTAGTTTTGCTTCGCTGTCGAGTTCGAGGAAGAGTTGTTTGGCAATTGCTAGTAACCGTGACAAAATGTTGATGTCTTCCGCATAGACTACTACTTGGCTCGACTTGAATAGCAATGTGCCTCGTCGTGTATCGACAGGTAGCTTCCGTATGACGAACTCCAGAGCCAAATTGAATAGCAGGGGGGCCAGCTCATCTCCCTGCTTTAGTCCGATATTTGTGTCTAAGGCATCAGTGAGTTGGTTATTGATGCGGACTTGGGAGGTTGTCGACGTCATTTTCATTTCGGCAAGATGGACTAATTTGGCCGTGATGCCAAAGGAAAGCATTATTTGGTACAGTACGCTATGATCAATACTGTCGTATGCTTGCTTAAGGTCAACGAAAATTTGGTGTACATCTATGTTAAACTCCCAGCATTTTCAAGTACCTGCTTGACTGTGAACAATTGGTCTATTGTTGACTTACGTGCTCTAAAACCACCTTAATACTCCTCGATAGTACTGTTGGCGTATGATCCGAGTTCATTTTCTAAGATGTTTGAACATATTTTCTACGCCGTACAAAGTAGTGATATGCCTCTACAATTTTCGCAGTGTAGGTTGTCACCTTTTTTTTGGATAGGGAATATAATTGATTGGCCCCACTCTTTCGGCATATGTTTTTGTGCCAACTGTGCTGGATCTACGGGACGGGGTTTTTCCGGTACGATGGAAGGTGGCAAAGCTCGTGCTGATCAGCAAGGGGAAGGGAAATCCTGGATCGCCGTCTGCATACCGCCCGTTATGCATGCTAGACACGGCTGGGAAAGTGCTAGAGAAACTCATCAAGGGAAGACTCACTGACACGATTCGTGCTGCTGGGGACCTATCTACTCGGCAGTACGGCTTTAGAGCAGAACGTTCTACCATTGATGCGATTGCAGAGGTGGTGAACGCGGTCCAAAAGGCAGAGGCATATAGCCGCACCAAGCGACGGATCGTCCTGTTGGTGACACTCGACGTCAGGAATGCCTTCAACTCCGCTAGATGGGTGGATATTCTGGACACGCTGGAAAACTCTTTTCAAGTTCCAGAATATCCAATGCGGCTTTTGAGGAACTACCTAAAGGACCGAAGCCTGCTCTACGACACGACGCAGGGCCAACCAAGGATGGAAATTACATCGGGTGTTGCCCAGGGATCTATCCTTGGTCCGGACCTGTGGAACGTGTCTTACGACGGGCTACTGAGACTTGAGATGCCAGATGAGTCGCGCTTGGTCGGCTATGCGGATGATGTTGCGGCTCTGGTCGCCGGACGCACCGTTGAACAAGCGCAACTTAGGCTAGGTATGCTAATGCGCCGAGTGAGGGACTGGATGACTGCTCGCGGGCTCAGTTTAGCACTGGAGAAAACCGAAGTGGTCATCTTGACAAAAAAGAGAATCCCTAGAGTAAGGATGATCAGTATTGGAGATATACAAATCGAATCGAAGCCAGCGATAAAGTACCTGGGGCTACTGGTCGACTCGAAGATGTGTTTCTCTGAGCAAATCAGGGCAACGGCTGAGAAGGCTGCTTCGGGAATATCGGCCCTGAGTCGACTTATGGCCAACGTAGGGGGACCCAGCCCGTCAAGAAAATGCCTCTTGATGAGTGCTGTAGGGTCAGTGCTACTGTACGTAGCAAAGGTATGGGGCGACGCTCTCAGCTAGGAGGTATACGAAAACGTTTGGCACAGGTACAGAGAAGAGGAGCACTGAGAATTGCAGCTTCGTATCCAACAGTCTCCGACTCGGTGGTGAGAGTGATTGCAGGCGTGATACCTGTCGCCCTCTTTGCTAGAGAGCGCCAAAACGAGGATGCGAGGGAGATGGTTGTCCACGAGGAGAGACAACGCTCGCTCAACGATTGGCAGCAGTCTTGGGAAGGTGGATTGCGCGCCTCATCCCAGATGTGAGACCGTGGCTAAATTGAAGGCATGGTGAGACTGACTTCTATCTGACCCAGCTTTTGAGCGGGCACGGGTGTTTTCAGTCTTATCTGCACAAGATCGGTAAGTCACGGTATCCCGATTGTCGGTTTTGCCCAGGAGAGGAGGACAATGCCTGTCACACATTTTTTGCGTGTACAAAATGGGTCAGGCTGCGAAGGGAACTCTACAGGGAGACGGGAGAGCTCACCCCGGATAATATAGTTGCGGTGATGCTCGAATCGGTTGACAAATGGAACCAGGTGGCACATTATGCTCGGGCAGTCCTAAAATATAAAAGGGACTTACAGCAGCCGGAGGTGCTGGGGCTGGGGGATCGCTCTTCTGGCATTTCCTCTTCCCTTCTCCCCTCTCGCTAGCAAAGGGACTCCCCAGCTTGAAGGCGCCCAACGGCGTAACAAAACGAGACCTGGCCCGAAGTAATGTGTCAAACGGTTCCAGGCTAGGTTCTCAGATTGACAGGGGAGATGTTTAGTGGGTAGTCCAAGGCTATCCTCCATTGCAGTCCCACACTGCCAGACTCGGCGGGTGTAAATGCCTTCACCTCCCTACCACAAAAAAAAAACTGTGCTGGATGACTTTGTGAATAGCTTGATGAACACTACTTCCACCACATTTGATGAGCTCCCCTGGAATCTCATCGGTGCCCGGCACATTATTATTCTTTTGGGCTTTGATGATGGAACAAACTTCATCCAGAGTTGGTGGGGCCAATGGAAGCTCTCCGCAGACATCTATAGGCTTCAATGTTCTGGAGCTGTGCGGAGGATTAAGGAGGTTTTTGAATTATGATGCCCACCTTTTCTTAATCTTGGTTTCATCAGCGATGATATTGCCGATGTCACCTCAACAGTGCATGGTTTCGGGCCGATAACCAAGTTTCAGGCTGTTCACTAAATTGTATGCATGTCTTGTGTTGTTGCTCACTAAACTTACATCTATACTTCTCAATTGGTTGTCGTAGTATTTTCTTTTCTTAATCGTAATTTTCGTATTCTCTTCTCTTCTGAGATTTCCATAGTGTTATCTCTTCGTCCTCGTTTTCCTACCTACGTATTCTTTGTACGCCTGATTCATTTTGTCTAACGCATTCTGGCACTCATCATCGAACGAACCATTCCTCTTGCACCGGGCTTGATGTGCGATCGTCTGTTCTGCCGCGGTCTTAATAGCCATTTTCACTTTCATCCAGAGTTCATTACTTGTCTTTAACGGCACGTCTGATAAGATGGGAGAAAGCTAGTTGTCGGGGGCCTCCAAGAAATTTTTGGCCACAGACGCCGTTTGAAGCCTTTCGATGTCAAATCTTTGTAGCGGGCTGGTCTTCGTCGAGTATGCCTTTGACACACGACATCGATAGGTTAATTTGATCAAGTAATGATCCGAGTTACGATTGGCTCCTCGGTATGTACGGATGTCAAATATGCTCGAGGCCCAACATTGTTGGATCAGAACATGGTCGACCTGGTTTTGTGTGTTGCCATCCGGTGATACCCAGGATATTTTATGAACGCGCCGAAGTGAGAAGCAAGGTGAACGTACGACTAGATTTCTGCTATATGCAAAGTCAATCAGGCGCTATGTAGTGAAAGTAGGTATATAAATGTCCGTAAAGGACTGCAGCGATGGCCTGCTGCCTCGGCGGAAGAGGATGTTAAGATCCACTGAGATTGGCTTGTCTAGGGATGCGTGAATGCGCTGGCAGGCTTGCGTTGCGGTGTCGTGGGGCAGGTTCCTTCTCCCAGCACAAGGTCCCACTACAAAAAAATTTCGCACTTATGAGTTCTTGGATCACAAACAAAAGTCGAAGGAAGGAGGTAACCAGCTAAGGGTTGGAATTGCTTGTTCAGAGGACAAGTTGGGACGAGCAAAAACGGACGGACTGGTGGAGACCTCGTCATTAACGACGAAACTTTTGGCCCACAAATAAGAGTGGGGCAGCCAGATGTCACTGAATTTCTTTGAAAATTTCACGAAGACCAAATCAAAACTGCAGTGACTGATTCGATGGAAAGCCCATAAAATACCAAAATCATGGGTTATTGTTGGTGTAATTGGAGAAATTTCAAATGGCTGTAACTTCGATTTTCATCAAATTTACAAAGTTTAAGGATCTTTTGTAGGAATACTTAAATGTCGAATTTCGTTCAGTTTAAGGGTACCTATACGATTTTATTGAGGAAAACGTCAAATTCGAGGATCATACTCTTCTCCCTCCCTGTGCACCCCTCGAAGCAAAAACTGTAAAATTAAGACCTGTTTTGAAAAGTTCTCATTTGATAACCATATCGGCTACGTTTGATGACAATTTTGTTTGGGGGCCACTACCTTATATAGGGAGACCCCCTTTAAATACCTTATAAAATTTTTTTGTAGTTGAACTTTGAAGAGAGCACCAGCTTACATCCGCATACAAAATTTGTTGTTTCTAGCCTAAGTAGTTTGCGAGAAAAAGTGCTGTGATACACGGACGGACGGACGAATGGACGCATTTCTGAGAAGTTGACACAAGCGTAGGTGTGTCTACCCAACTTGTTTATTTAAAGAGTTGCATATGCATCAGAGGAGAGTCAATCGCATTAAATTGATAGCACTAAGAGCAAGCGGGGTTAGGCTAGCAATTGAGTAAGTATGAACTAGTCGACTGAACAGTTTTTCAATTGAAACGTGGCATTTAACAAATTTTTCATTTGACATTAACAAGGGCTTTCGAGAAAAATTATGTTTAAATGAAAAAAATTGTCTCAACTTTGTATAAAATGTTGTACACAAAAATAGTGTTAAACGAGGGTTAACCTCATTGCACATAATTTTTTCACTAAACCAAGAAACATCAACGTTTTTTAACGGGAAACAGAGTAAAATATTCTTTACTTTAAAAATATCATTTTCCGATGAATTTTACATTCGCAAGCAACAATGATTTTTATTTTTAATAAACTTTAAATATATCACATAAAATTTCTCCATATGGGATATTGTGCAGACAAAATACCAAGAATCTGTAGAGCATGTTAAAAGAAATATTACAATCGGAATTAGTTTGAAATAACCTTTATAAATTTGTATCTTATCCAAAACTCATAACTTTCTGAAGTAAATCTTGCATTACACGAGTATAGTTTAAATTAATTTTCGTTTCTCCAGCAGTCAACGATTAGAATATTTAGATTATTAGTTAAAACGTATAAAATTCCATAAGCAATCACATTAATTACCCAATGAATAAGAATTTCGCGTTAAAAATGTTTATGATTTTAGTCAATTCTAAAGAAAGCTCAAAATCTAGGAAACCGCCATAATTCCACACCAGTAACATTTCTACGACATTTTACTATGGATGCCGAATTTTATTTGTTTATTAGATAGGTCAGTTGATTTTACGATGTTTACATTGTCGAAGGTCTAAAAACGAATTATGTGTTTTCAAAGATCAATTAGAAACATCGTAAATCGGCAATAAATCTTCCTGCCGTACCTCATAGTTCTTAACCCAAAAACAGGTTACTGTATCAGTATGAATTGCATCGAAATCTTTCGTTTTGCTTCATCCTTCCGCAGAAAAGTCCATGGATCTTTTCATTCTTGAATTAACTACAACACAAATCTTTGGCTCAGCGTTGCTCGAAGAAACGAGCTATTCCTTAGCAATCCCAATGAGAAGAGAGCACAGATTATCGCTCTTTAGTAGGCAAAGAAAACACATTGAACGTTTCTCGAGCAATACAAACACCTTGAAAGACATTCCGATCTCTCCGAGCTGAAGTTGTACAAGCGTACACAAAGGTGGCTCCCAACGCCGTGAAGTCAATCTCATATGATCGTGTCTCTAATGATTCATGGAATAAGAAAAGAAAAACCGGCTTTTCCGTCAGCCACACGGCACAAGTCAGTCAAGTTGTTGAGGTGCTTGATTATATTCTCACCTGAATTTGTACAGCGCAAAATCGGACATAGATATCTGTACCGTGGTAGTCGACATGGTGCAACCGGCATGCTCCGTGTAGGCACTGTTACATAGGAAATTACAAGTAGGCACAATTATTGTGCACACGCTTGTGCTTTAATTGCATTTTCTTTCTAGTCTTACGCAAGCAATTTGAACAGAAAATGTTTGAATAAAATATGACACTATTTTTTGGCGTGTAATTAGATGATCCTGTAGCCTGACAGCAGGTTAAAGATTTTTAAATTGATTCTAGCGGCCAAATATTTCAGCCAAGTAATGTAGTTCTCTCCACGAGCCGCACGACTACCAGTTGAGACCTCTACCTGTCTTGATCGTCTTGTGGTATTGAAAGTATCTACGTCTCAAGTTTTGCATACCTTTTCATCGTCTCTGGAATTCAGTTGCGGTGTGACTTTTGAGAATTCCGTTACAGCTCGGCCTGGAGAGTTAGCAAAGAAACGATCGAACGAAATAAGAAATTGACCACGTCGCCGACCACATTCGTTCTGCTCGAACTTAGCCAAATTCTCCAGATTTTTGGCTAAGGATCGACCGTGTTCGGTAATTAAATAACAACAAAAGTACATTTTTCAAGTTTTGTGAATATTCCCGAAAAAACCTTCACGTTTGCAAAATAATTGCATACAAAATCGGTCGGTGTTATTGTAGAAAAGTGGGTGTAAACGAGTATGTGTTGCGAATCCTGCAGTGAATGGTCAGTGAGGATTTCTCGGTAGTGGTCACATAAATTGACAAATTCCTTGTGTGTCTCTAACCTGATCAGCTTAAACATGATAGGAATTCCGAGTGATACCAAGCTAGTGGATTAGATCAGAAATCAGCCCATGTACCCTGCCGCCATATTTGTGGTTAATCACTTGATATACTCGTATTAACCACACACCACACTATTTCTACCTGTTTCAAGACGACGACGATACAATTGATCAAGAAGAAAATTTCAAGATGTTTACGGGAAGTGACGGTGTAGTTGTGCCTGATAGTGTACTGTAGTGTGACTGTGGTGCAGTTTCTTCGTAACCCTAAAAGAATCTTTCCTTGGACGTGATTGGGATGCGCAATACCTTGGGAAGCAGAAATTTTCGTCTGGAAATGTGTTGATTATCATTTTTGGATTTTAGACGCGATTCGGTTATTAGTACTCTTGGGATGCATTGTCGGGAAAATCCATCGCGGTTGCAAAACAAACGTAACACATACTACGAAGTGCATGATCGAAACTTTCGGTAAAGTTCTATGAAGTTCGAAACCTAAGACCAAGATACGAACAGCGATTATGTAACCTATGGTATTTAGTGACGGCTGGGAATATCTATGACTAGTGTATCTAATAGTTGATTGAATTTCATTTCACCTTGACGCGAGAGAACTTGCATCGTTGAGCAGTGTTTAATTATTCTACCAACATACCAAACAGGATACAGTCATACCAATTTCAGGATTGATACCATAAATTGTAATGGGCGAGTCGACGCCGATTTGTCGTTGTCGGGTATTGTACCTAGGTAGCGCAGTGCCGCGGCAGAGCAAGAATGGACTGCAGGGAATCCAAGAGCCCTTGCGTAGCCTTTATCCTTCTGAAGGAGCAATAGGTGCCAAAGGTATCGATTCGTGGCTAAGCGTTTGGTCAAATGGCATTCTCTTGGAAAATGTTGATGAAAATGGAAAACAGGTCACACGATTCTTCCCAATCGAGTCCCTACACTATTGTGCTGCTGTTCGTCAGGTCCTTATTCCAGAACGTGGCAACGCTACTCCTGAGTTCTTACCTTTGGACTCTCCATTCGCTCGTATTCCAAAAGCCCAACATCCGCCAATTTTCGCAGCAATCTTAAGACGCACCACAGGAATAAAGGTGCTAGAATGTCACTTGTTCATATGTAAGAGGGAAGCGGCTGCAAATGCTCTAGTCAGATGTTGTTTTCATGCATATGCAGATAATTCTTATGCGCGACAATTAGATGCTGAAAGCTTGAAGGGAGGTATTTCAAAGTCAAATGGAGATCTAGCCGGAAGTAGTAGCAGTGCATGGAGATCGCGGGCAGGAAGTACAACAACCTTGAATAGTGTTGGGCGTCAGTCATCAGGAGGAGGATTGATGAATGGTGGATTGAATGGCAGTGCAGTGGGAGGAAGTAATGGATTAGGTACAACTGAAGGATATACGTCTGTTAATAATTGTAAGTACTTGAGATCGTAATTTGAAATGCTTGAAACAAAAGATTACTTGTATTGAAAGCTATATTATTCCATTTTGTACATAAAAACTAGAATATTTACCAGTTAGAACATATTTGGGTACAGTCGTTCTTTTTGGCCACTTTGTTCTTCACGGATAACAAGATGATTTAGGGATTAACCAGGTTTCCTCTGAAATTAAGTTGTCTTCAGATCTACAGGGTTATCCATTTCGTGGTAGGAAAGTGTAACCCTGCCATTTGACATCTGTCAGGATTGAATATCATCCAAAGCGTGTTTGTTTTAGTTGAAGGTTTGTCATTTAGAAATATGGAACGTTTAACAGTCAAAGAACACGATAAAATTATTAAATTTTATTATTAAAATGGTGATTCTAATGTATCAACATTTAGGGCTTTACGAGCCGATTACGGTCGACATAATCGACCTACACAGCAAACAATTTCGAACACAGTGAGAAAATTTGAAGAGACTGGATCGGTTATTGATATTGCAAGGCCTGTGCATCATCGCAACATTCGATCTGCTGAAAATAACGCTGTCGTTGCTCAAAGTGTGGGCGAAGCCCCGAATTAGTCAATTCCTCGACATGCTCAACATTTGGGCATTTGGATTTGCATCTCCATCCGTACAAAATCCAACTCACTCAAGAACTTAAGCCTCAAGACCATACACAACGCAGAATGTATGCGAATTGGGTGATTGAACGACAAGCCATTGATAACGATTTTTCGAACAAAATTTTCTTTAGTGATGAGGCTCATTTTTCACTCAGTGGTTACGTAAATAAACAGAATTGCCGCATATGGGGCTCTCAAAATCCTCAAGTGATCGCAGAAAGGCCTTTGCATCCGGAAACACTGACCGTTTGGTGTGCATTATGGTCTGGTGGTGTTATTGGCCTGTATTTTTTTTAAAACGATCAAGGAAGAGCCATTACAGTCAATTCTGACCGCTATGGACGGATGTTAACCGATTATTTTTTGAGAGAAACACAACTCAGGCTAATCGAGCACTTTTGCAAGAGAAATTTCCAGGACGCGTAATTTCGAGATTAAGTGATGTAAATTGGCCCGCAAGATCCTGCGACCTAACACCTTTGGATTTTTTTTGTGGGGCCATGCGAAAGATCGTGTTTACGCGAACAATCCTCATAATCTTAAGCAATTTAAAACCAATATTCGTGGAGTTATGGCCGAGATATTGCCGGAAATGTCCCGAAAAGTCATTGAAAATTACCTCAAAATGATTGAGGCTTGTAAGAGGTCTTGTGGAGGACATTTGAATGGTTTTGTGTTTCACGTACAATGGCAAGGTTCAATCTTTATATTGAATACAAAATTTTGTTTCCATCTGAATACTTTATGCGTTTTCTTTAGCTTTACTTTCCCAAGCAAAAATGGATAACCCTATACCTTATTTATGAGGCTATCCTGCGCCAAATCGCTATCTCCAATAGAAAGGGTCCAAACTAAGTTGCACACCGAGTTTGTTGAAAAATACTCTGATTATAAATGAAATTTTTATTTTCTAATTGCTTTTTGAGTTGACCATTTACATCATCGGAGTCTCCCATAAAGAATTGTTTAGTACAGGGTGCGTACGGTATTTGAGGACAACTTGATAGTAAAATTAATTAGCTTGTATTTTTAACATGATTTAATGAAATTTCAGGAATTTTTTATACAGCTATAAAGTTATAAAGTTATTCAATAAAATCGCCATCAGCAGCAATAACCTCTTCGATCCGGGTCCGGAAACGATTACATGCCCGAATCAAATGCTCCTTGTTCATATTGACCATAACGGCATTAATAGCAGTCTTCAGTGAAAAAGACGCTTATTGGTCTCACGGAGGCTTATTGGTCTCACGCTCAACTACGCTTCATACGTAATAATCCAAAGGATTAAGGTCTGGGGAGCTAGGTGGCCATAAGTTCGGTGTTATGTGGTCATGAAAATTTTTGGCCATCCAATCTTGTGTCGCCATCGCTTTATGTGAAGGAGCAGAGTCTTGTTGAAAAATGTATGGTCTGCCTCCACTTACATTGTATATCCAGGGTTTCACTACCATCTCCAAAACCTCGATGTATGCAGCCGACTTCACTCGAAGTCCTTGAGTAAAAAAGTGTGATGGCATAACATGTCCTTCGTTGCTGACAACACGTAAACCATAACAGTGGCTGGAAATTTTATGTGCATAACAACAGGAACCTTCGTAGGATTCGAACATAGCCATCTGTCATTTCTGCGATTGATCTTTTGATCTTGGTCAAAATTTTTTTCGTCGGCAAAAAACCATAACATTTTGGGCACCTCAGGGTGTTTGATTTTGTTTAAAAGACATTTTGATCGTAGAACTCTCTGTTCCCGTGTTCTTTCCGACATGAACTGTCCTCTGCGCATCACGTAAAACTTATACCGAAGGTCTTCGTGGACAACTCTACGAATAAGGCGCTTAGAAACATGATGCTCACTCGCAAGGACCCTTATTGATTTTGAAGGGTCCTCGTCTATGATCGCTTGCACTCACATAAAGCCACGATGACAGCATGTGTCTTCATTTCTTGAGTGATGTTGTAGTCCGCCATTTCTTATCTGAAAAGGAACAAAAATATAAAAAAAAATTCGCGAAGTTATAGTCACATTTTATCTTAGAATTGTATTTGGCTAAAATATTCTCTAACTCTGCAAAGGACATACACAGGGCTCGGCATTTTACAACTCACTGAAAACCGTTTAATGATTACTCTCACAAAACATCGAAGTTTGAGAACATGCTCAATTTACGTGAAAGTTTTATTATGCTTCGGTCAAAAATTAAAGAGAATAACGTAAATTATAACTAACATAATTATATGAGTAAAATACGTAAAATACTTTTAATACGCCAAGTAATCATTTGAATATTTCTGGAAGGATGAAAAAACTTCATTTATTCAATTTTGTTATTGAAGTGCGAAAATCAATGAAACTTATATGAATTCTGTGATAATTTCATTCAAAATAGCTCCAAAAACTGCTAAATACGCTCTGTCCCTGTTGGCTCAAAACTAGTAAATAATAGAGCTTGTTGAATCTAGTATTTTGAAGCACCATGAAAACATAAAATCTCTAGAGGTCTTAATCTTTCAGTACTTCATTTTATTTTTCGTAAAGATTTCACGCTTCAAACATAACATTTATTTGTCAAAAAGGATGCTTAAAGTTAGTTTGTTTTGAGCCTACCAAAAGAAAATAAGTTTTTGAGGCTTTTTAGGATTTTGTAAAATAATTTTACAAAACCGTACTAAAATCGCGACCTGTCTGTCCATCTACCCGTCCGTCCGTCCGTCACAGCACTTTTTCTCGCAAACCACTTAAGCTAGAAACATCAAATTTTGTATGCAGATGTAAAGTGGGACTCTCTTCAAAGTTCAACTATAAAAAAATTTATAAGGTATTTAAAGGGGTCTCCCCATATAGGGGAGTGGCCCCCGATAAAAAAAAAATTATCAAAGGTAGCCGATATGGGTACCAAATAAAAGGTCTGGATGAGATCTTTTCAAAACAGGTCTTAAATTGACACTTTTATCTTCGAGGGGCGCGCAGAGGGGGGAGATACACGAAAAATTTGTGTCCTCCTCGCAATTGGACACCTGTGATCCGAAAAATCCCCAATAAAATCCTATGGGTACCCTTAAACTGAACGAAAATCGATATTTAAGTACAAAAGCTCCTTAAATTTTGTAAGTTTGATGAAAATCGAATCATAAACACGGAAGTTTGAAATTTCTCCAATTACAACAACAATAACACACGATTTTGGCATTTTATGGAATTTTCATCGAATCAGTCACTGCAGTTTTAACTTGATCTTCTTGAAACCGTTGAAAGTAGAAAAAAAAAACGGATTTCCTTCTACCCGGGCACATCTCTTTGACATATTTCTTGGCTTTATTTGTTGCTGATGACTGCATTTCTGAGAAGTTGGGTACAAAACCCTTCTGACATGAGCGTAGGTTTGTTTACCCAACTTGTTTTATTTCATTTTTACAATATAAATTTACATTTGCAGTGAAGGATTAGGAATCGAGGAACTTCGATAAATTGGATTTAAATTGGGATCTGGATATGGTTCGGGAATAGAGAAGGCTCATCTTGTTGAAAATTTTGACACACCCATTTATCGGCTCATTATCATCATAGATATTATGATGTTCACTTTCTACAAGCAAAGGTGAATGTCTCGTAAATCTTACTGGCTCGTTTAAGGTTATTTTTTCGATTAGATACTGGACTTTAACGGTTCCTCTAAGGACATCAAATTCGAAGCAAGAGCATAATGTGCTTCTACGGGAGGCAAGTGGTGTCATATTGAGAAGGTATAGCCGGTTATCGTATGATGGCAAATTATGGAAATTTTTTGGATCATAGAGGGATCTCAAAGCAAACCTCTCTGAGTGAACATCAAAAGACCGGATTCCAAACGACTCAAGCGTATTCCAGAATTTAGCGCACTAATGATGTGTATAACGTTTTCGTTACCCATAAGTTCTTAAATTCTTTAGCGCGTTGTTTGATGAAACCTAAAAGCTTATTCGCTTTGCAGAGAACCTCATCGTAGTGCAAAGTAAAGCGGAGTTTCTTATCCAAGTGAACACCAAGATCTACTACACTATCAACTCTGGAAAGCTTTGTATCATTGAGGTGATAATCAGATAATAAAATTGTACTTTTCCGAGAAAAATTTATCACCTGGCATTTCTCAAAATTCAAATATAGAAGATTTTGTTAGACCACTCTAATAGAGTATTTATTTTGTCCTGCAGGAACGAAGTATCACTTTGGGATGCTATCATGTGATATAATTTGAGATCATCCGCATAAAATAAGTATGGTATATCGGATAATACTTTAAAAAGGTCCGCTATAAAATTGTTGTAGAGAAGAGGTCCAAGGTGGCCTTGAGGAACACTGAAATAGAAATGATTTCCGTTTGACACATATCCCCGAAATTTAACGGTTTGAGTCCGATTTTTGAGATACGAGTCCGGCCAATGAAGTAGGGAGCCAGCGATTCCAAATTTATTCAATTTATGAGACAAAATCGTATGATTGACACGGTCAAAAGCCGTACTAAAGTCAGTATAAATTACCTTAACCTGGTGTCTATTTTCCATTGCACAAAGGATGTTAGAGACCAAAACTGTTAAGTTGGTGGTTGTCGATCGATTCTTTCTGAAGCCATGCTATTGGTCATAGAGACGCTGTTCAATAAAACTGATATTTTGGAACAGACTATTTTTTCAAATAACTTTGGGGTAGTGGACAGTATGGCAATCCCTCTATAATTTTCAACGGCTCCTTTGCTTTTGTTTTTATGGATTGTAGTTAAGTAGCGACTCGTTAAAAATGATGCAAAGAGGTAAAACCAATTGTTTTCTGCATTGAAATAAAAAATATGGAGGAAGTAAATCAGGGCCAGGTCCATGATTAAAATCAAAAGTTTCAATTGCGTCGAATATGTCACCCTCTGAAACTGAAATTTCTTGCAGTACAGGCCCACACTTTGTGTCTAGTGGTGCAAAATTATGAAGATTGTTTGCTGAACTGTAAACTGATTGAAAATGGGCTGCAAAATAATTACTGATTTCTTCAGGGAGAGTAGAACTGCAGTCTTTAAAGGTCATTTGTTTAGGATAGCCGTGAGCATTGCGCTTGATGTTCACAAATTCAAAAAATTTCTTGGGGTCTTTGATTATGTTTTCACCTATAACAATAAGATATACTTAATAGGCCTCGCGCGACTTCAATTGAAATTCTTTTGACAGTTCACCATGCTCTCTTTTAATTTACTTTTACTTTGCATAATTTTATACAGTTTATTACTCTGTTCCTTAAAGATCGAAGATCACTATCCAACCAGGGCTGATTTTCGGAACATGTCTTTCAACGGCATCAAGGATGTGCTGATAGAATAAATTTACTGCACCATTTATATCTAACGTTGAAAGCATGGGAGTCCAGTCTATATTAAAAATATGCTTTCGAATGCTCTCGTAATCAGCATTGCGAAAATCAAATACAATCAAGTTATTGTATGAAAGAGTGTTTGGGGCTTCAGCAGTGAAAAATTCAACCGAGAGTGCGGAATGGTGGAGGGTGTTTGAGAAAAGATTTTCCAACTCACTGGTTGGATTAACCACCACATCGTCATAAGCATTGATAAAGATAAGATCTAGCCAATTACCATTGCAATTGGGTGTCGGAGTTACTTGCTGTAAATAATTGCCATAAAATGTAGAAACAAGGTTTTAATCACTTTCGTCCAGCAGATTGACTGGAAGGAGACGATTGTCAAGTTCGTCGACTATAATCGTTAAATTGGGCCTATTAAAGTCTCCAAGTATAATAATTTTATCTTCTTCATTAGAAAGGCCAGCAAGTGAAGAAATAACTCCACAAGCATAATTGTAAATGACCTCATTGGACTTTGGAGGAATATAAAATGCACCAATGTACAAGTCAAATTTTTTAAGTTTGATTCGAACTATTGTATGCTCGCAATGTTTATATGTGATCGTTGCGACGAGGTCACTCAATATCGAGTTGCGTACAGCGACAAGGACTCCACCACCTCGTGACAACCCGGTACTTTGATAGTCTCGATCATTCCGATATATAGTCCAACTACTATAGAGAATCTCTTCATTTCGAAAGGAGTTATTCAATCAAGTTTCCGTTAGAGCAAGGACAGTAAAAGGGCAGGACTTAGCGTCAAGAAAAAATTTGCTGAGTTTACTTCTCATACCACCACAGTTATGGTAGAACATTTTGATGCATTTCGAGGAAGTCTTGTTATTGCGGACAAAAAAAATTGTGATGCTGTTCTCGTGTCCTTTGAAGGGAAGATATATGATTTGAGCTTACGCGTGAAGCGTAGGTCTCAATATCTTTTTGTGCTTGCACTGGATTCATACCTAGTTGTTCGTGATATTTAAAATATAATTTGCGAAGAGCATCTAATTCTATGGGAAGACCTTCTCTTCGTATCAATACTTTAAGATTGGTCTTCGTTTTACCATCAATGCATGTTGTATCTGGCGCTTTATGCATCCAGGCCAGGTAGAATCGAACAAACCCATATGTTTTATGCTCTCGCAGTCTTGATAAGAGATACCTACATTGTAATAAACATAAGCAGTCGAGCAGCCCCGTGGTGATCAGGAGTGGCTGCTCCTGAAGAAATAAGGTGGTCACCCCGTCGAAACTGCTTAGTTTGTTGTTTTACTAGTATAAAGTAAACTGCATCCGTCAAGTTTCCATCCTTTAAGCAGAGATGAGTGGTTCACTTCAGCCACTTTAACATCTTTAGTTTTGACATTCCCCTTGTAATGAAACGACCTTCTTCTGTGAAAGTAACGGTTGCTTTTTGTGTAATGTATGCGTTTGTCTCAAGCCTCCGTGTCCGCTAACTTTAAAGAGGCAAATAAATATTGAATTACTGTAGAGTAGCTTAATTGACACCCAATAGAACTTTTCTAAAGACAATAAAAATTGATCGGTGCGTCTTGTAGAGTAGAGTACGCGTGATAAGTATTGTTTAGTGTAGCTTCGTGGCTCGACAAGAACCCGCCTCATATGATCCCGCAAATGCTAGTCGTCAAGCACGCGTACGCGGTCGTTAAGCGAAGCTAGTTAGCTGAGCTCGGTGTTGTTTATAGCTCGCTGACACTTATGCCAGACCATCGGCACCCGTGTCCTACACGGGCATTAAAAAAAAATCATTACAACTTTCAAGATCGTTACTAGAGTTGATTGTTGCTTTTACATCCATCACCATCACTTGCAAAATTGGGGCATTTGAGGTGCGGTTTCATAGTCTTCAGTTCAGGAGTGGAAATAGAATGCTCATGTGAAGAACCAACACTACCTCTCGGTTGGTTACTATGACAAACAGTACTGTCTGCCAATAGACTACCATCTGAAGGATCTGAAAGATTTACAGTTTTATTAGTAATCTTTGAGTGCATTTTGTAAGTCATGTTAGTATTGCTATTTTTATCATTAGTGGGAGTTATGATTATACTATTCAAAGATTTACTTGGTTGATCCCTGTTGTAAACAGGCTTATGTGATTTCCACTTTTGAAGATCATTCCATTCCAGTTGACAGTACCGTTTTCAATTGATGGTTGGAGAAAAGCCAGGCATACTTATGTGGGATGGAAGCCTTGATCGAATGCTTACGCTTATTTCATTTTGATACGTCCTCAAAAATTTCGAACTCCAGCTGGAGCTTGAATTGATGCTTCGGTTCTAGACATCTCAAATTTAGACCGTTTGCATCACTCTTCAGTGGAAATGTGTGGTGTACTTCACGCTGCTCCTGTAATTTATTTTTTAGTGAATCACATTTTTGCTCAATATATGCCAGTTTTGTTAACATTTCCAGTTGTTGCAATGAATCTTTTTGTTCTGTTTTTTGGTGATGTTTGTTAACATCTCACTCAACATTTCTGTATGGTAATCTTCTTTACGGCAATCTTCTTTACGGCAGTCTTCCTTGCACGATGGTATGATGGTTGCAATTTGCACCTTCATAGAGATCAACCGATTATCGAACATCTCAAGAGCTTTAAATATTTTCTTATCCCTCTTTGATAGGTTAGTGGCTAGTTCGTCGAAGCTACTAGCCATTTCAACAAAGCTCTCATCATTCGCTCGAGATTTCGATTGCAGCCGCGCGATTATTTGATCCTTCTCTTCCATTAGATAATCGATGTGATCAATAATGCGGTCATACATGTATTTCATTTTATGCTCAAAAATTCTGACAGTCAGAGCAAACGAAATATTCCTCTAGATAAGAATGATACCAGTCCCTCGGTGTATCCATGCAGGCGCCGTGCAGTTTGCGGTTGCAAAAGCCCTTGCAGATCACATATTTGAAGGTATTGTCGAACGCGATGCAATTTAATAGGTTTCACTTAACACTCATATTGATGGTTTCTTTGTGTATTTCACTTTAATATTTAATGGTCGGCAATTTATATATGCGCACGAACATATATTTACATTCACATTAACTATGTCAGTACAAGCAAAAGAAAATAATCGCACAGCTAATGAAAAATTGCAGAATTCACAATTTGGTTCGATAATCGAAATGCATACACTCACTGGAAAGTTAATAACGTCCATAAGTTGAATGTATAATTAGTCCACAAATGCACAAAAGAATTTCAAGAATGGTCACGAATGTGAAAGAAATTTGTAAAAAATAACACTTATATTATTATATTAACTAATTCAACAAACAGATAATATCAGGGGTCACAGGTAAAAAGTAATTTCACATTAAATTTAACAGTTTAGTTATTTAATGGACAGAACAGTGAAATTTAAACGGAGCAATTTATAAAAACGTCTACTCGCTTACTATTTATGTGGCCATCCTGCGCCAAATTGTTACCTCTAATAGAAAGGGCCCATACTAAGTTCCACGCAGAGTTCGTTGAAAAGTACTCTGGTTGTGAACGGAATTTATATTTTCTAATTGTTTTTGAGTTGACAATTAACATTCATCGGAGCGTCCCATAAAGAATTTTTTAGTATAATTTTATTTTAAAATTGTATTTGGCTAAAATATTCCCTAACTCTGCAGAAGATATACTCAGGACTCGCTATTTAACAACTCACTGAAAACCGTTTAGTGATCACTCTTCCAATATATCGACGTTTGAGAACATGATCAATTCATGTGAAGGTTTTTTTATGCTTCGGTCAAAAATTAAAGAGGATAATGTAAATCATTACTAACATAATTATATGAGTATTAGGTAATTTGCCAAGCTGGAAATTTCCAAAAAAATTTCTTATCTATTTTAAATTACGTAAAATACTTTTAATACGATAAGCAATCATTTGAATATTTCTGGAAGGATAAAAAAACTTCATTTGTTCAATTTTGTTATTGAAGTGAGAAAATCAATCATTATGCTTGCTAGGAGGTATGACAAATGAAATTTATATGAATTTTGTGATAATTTTATTTAAAATAGCTCCAAAAACTGCTAAATACGCTCTGTCCTTGTGGGCTCAAAACCAGCAGATAATAGAGTTTTTTTAATTTGGTATTTTGAAGCACCATATATAAAATCTCTAGAGGTTTTAATCTTTCAGGACTTCATTTTATTTTTCATAAAGACTTCACGCTTCAAATATAACATTTATTTGTGAAAAAGGATGCTTAAAGTTAGTTTGTTTTGAGTTTACCATAAAAAATCCCCGTTGGCAGCACCAGCCGGAAAGCTAAATTTCTCGTATGTAGCGTAAAGTTTCGAAAAAGAATTTGGCTTGCCTACTACTAAACTTCTTTCTGCAATTTTCGTAGTACCACATGGGTATTTATTAACATAAAAAAAATCTGGCCACGTTCGTTTTTAGAGACCTTTTATCGGGGCGCAAATATTTTGCTAATTAAATTGAGTTGATCGCGTATGGATTACATATTGAAAATCGGCGGATCATAAATTGTTGTTAACATATAAATACCGGTTTCGCCCTTCTCGCATTTGCTGTTTACACAGTTCACAGTGGTAACCACACAAAGGCTTAAATAGCTCGAATAGTTAATTTCAAAAGATTTCCATAAAAGTTTAATCAGCACTTGCATTGCCATTAATATTTACATTTTCAATTTTTTTCTGAACTATGAGGGCCGTCATTTCGATTTTTATTGAAATCGGCTGCTAAAAATATTAAGCTGTAAATTTTCGACTGTTTTATTTGTCATTCGATTTGCATAATTAAATTAAATTAACTTGCCTTAATAACTTATAATTTCAAGTTTCAACGGAATCTGTTGAGAACATTGGCTGCTAGAGGACTTCAGAAATAAAAATAATTGTATGCCATCCGCCTGTATGGGGAGACCCGCCTGTATGGGGAGATCCCCCTTAAATACCTTAAAATATTTTCTTGCACTGCAAATTTCAAGAGGCACCACTTTTGACCTACGTAGAAAATTTCCTCATTCTAGCTCATGTGGTTTGCGAGAAAACTTGTTATGACGCACGAACAAACGGGCGGACGGACGGACAGACAGACAAGTCACGATTTTATAATTTTTTAGGGTATTGTTAAAAATATTTTACAATATCTTAAAAATGATTTGGTTTATAAGTTCTTTCAAGTAAAGTCATTTAGAACGTTTCCATGAAAAAAAATTCATTATTTCAGTTGGCACTAAAATAGCGAATTGCGCTTGCCTTCTGATCTTTGGGGGCCGCCATTTTGAATGCATGTATTTGATTTTGGATTATTTTAAATCTTTGTATGCTAGGACCTCATCAATCAATATACTATCTCGTTCAAATAGGAGTTTCACTCTAGACAGGGCAAAATAATTCAATTTTCAAAGAAAATGGCAGCTAAAAATTTTAGGCTTTAAATTTTCGACTTTTTTATTTTTCATTCAATTTTAATAATTTCCTGTAAAAAAAAAGAACATAGAGATTCATAATCTCCAGTTTTATCAAAATCCGTTGGAAAATGTGACCGCTAGAGGGCCACAAAAACATGAAAAAAACGCATATTTAAACGGCCGCCATTTTGAAGTTCGCACATGCATGATCACCAAAATATCAAAGACTATAGGTGTAAGTAATGTCTATCTTGAAACCAAGTTTCATATATGTCGGATCAAAATTGCGACTTTTAAAAGCCTTTGAAGTTTTGACCTTCAACTGGCCGCCATTTTGTTTTTTGCAACCTGACTTTTTTTACGCAATTCTCTAGATACTTATAATTTCTATCAAACTACCGAATTTCATGAAAATCTGTTGAAAGCTTTGACCACTATTACAACAACAAAATTTTGCACGTATTTCGACCTTTGTGCGGCCGCCATTTTGTTTCTGCTGCGCTGACTTTGGATTTTTTATTGCGAGATTCATCACATACATCAATGAACCTTTGTACCAAATTTCATCCAAATCGGAGCTATACTTTGGTCAGCACAGAAATCACGATTTTTCGTCTATTTTCACGAACTTAGCCGAGATAATTACCCAATACACCTTCCCTGAAAATTTGGTGAAAATTGAAGCAAAATTGCAACCTCTAGCGTGGTCACAAATTTCGTTATATCCCATATATATATATATATATATATATATATATATATATATATATATATATATATATATATATATATATATGTATATATATATATATATATATATTTATATATATATATATATATATATATATATATATATATATATATATATATATATATATATATAATGCTCTCCGCAATAGGTAAATTTCTCTCGAGGCATTTACCTAAAAACAAGTTTTAAGGCTTTTTTCCTTTTTTTTTCCATTCTCCCCTGTAAAACAACAGGCAAACACAGTGAAAACTGTGGCTATCCACAGATAAAAAAATGGGAATATTTTATTGGTCTGGCCGACCGGTGTTTAGCGATCGTGTCCACTTATGGCTTGGTAAGTAAAATTCAGTGACTCATGATTGATAGGTACTACTGTCCCTCAGGGGGTGGTTAGTTGAATTAGTTGGGTGGGTAATTGTTAGTAAAAATACTTAAAAGGATTATGACAAGGAAGGTACCCCATGACCCTCTTTGAAATTAGATGATTTACAAGAATCAAAAAATTAATACTACTGGCCATCATATATATAGATGGGCCGATTATGCCTGAAGTTTTTATTATAATTTACTTTAAGAAAGTTTATGATAGAGTATCAAATCGTTACATGCTGTCAGCTTATAAGGCTTAAAATACGTGAAAGTAGCTTATGTCGTAAAAGAGCAATCTCTTTACATTTGTGATTGGTGCAATTTTGTGGTTTTTGGGTTTTATTAATTTTTTTTTGGTAAACAAGAAAACTGGGATATTATGATGTCACTGCTCTGGATGTGCTCGGTTGCGATTCTTTCGCATACTTTTCTTGTCTTTGTTGTTTTGTCTTAATAAGGTTTTCAAATAGTTTCAGTAGTAGATTCATATCTACGTGAGGTTTTTTGTAGTTTTTGAACTATTTTCTCGACCTCTGATGCATTGTGCGAGTGGTCGGTTATAGGGTTGCTGGATAGCTCATAGTTTTCCACAGTGAGGAACACGATTTAATTAGTTTGCTTGATTTTTTGTTGGTTTTTTTTTCCGCGATGCCACCACTTGAGCATATGAATGTTCATTAGAACCTTCTGACATCACCGACCGGGTTCCTTTTATTAGTGAACTTGTCTTTTTTTCAGTTGAGGAAAATACATTGAAGCTATATCTTCGAGGTTAAGGCCTTCATATCTATTTTTGTTTATTATCGCCCGACCTTCTTTGTTGGATACGTTTGGAATGGAACTAACTTCTACCTCATGCTAATGCTTCACCCATTTGGGGCATGATTGGTCCATAGCTGTATGATCTTTACTATTGCATAGTCGACATTTTGTATCCTTGCAAGATTCCTTGCATTCAGTTGAGCTTCATTTAAGGCATTTCAGCGTCTTGTCTTTGCAGATGAAAGTAGCATGTCTCAACCTGCCCCAGTTTCTGCATTATCTGGGTCGAAATTTAAATTATTCAATTTTGGCATTAAAGTATGCAATTTTTAGAAAATCTGAGAGGATGTTGCCTGAGATAACTGATTTGGTCGGAATAAAGTTGTCTGCCGTTTTAGGATCTCTCCTGTTCAGCCTTGTGGTGCTGATTCGTTTGATATTTTCTAATAGAAGCCCCATCTTGTCACAGGGTCTAGCAATTTCGATTAAATACTTCAGATCAAAGTCCAATTCGACATCTCAAATCACCCCATAACTGCAGGTGAATCTGCCTGTAATAACGCATTAATATTATTATATTTCAGTACTATGTTACCCGTCGCATCATTGGCTTCTTTAGGTGTTTCAAAGAAAACTTTGAGCCTAAGTCCATTTTGCTTAGCATTTGATAAGTTGCATTTAGCATCCTTATTGATCATAAAAAATCTCATAGGTGTTAACCTATTGGGTTTACCGTTGATTCGCCATCCCATAATAACTGAAAAAATGTTCTCATTAGAGTCCAATTCGAATTTGAACGATTTTCCCTGTGTTGGTAGAATTGACTTTTCCTTAGTCGCATTTGCCTCATTATCGATGGGTACGTTATTATTTTTTCTATTGGCGTAGGCGGTGTGAATTTCTTAAACATATTGGTGTTGAGTTTAAAATCTTTTTTCTCCCCTTTGCTTGGGACCCGTTGGTGTCCAGCATTTGTTCTTTCTGTTTTTTTCTTTGGCATTGATTTCACTATCACTGGCACTAATTACGTTCATTGATCCCGAGTCGAGGGAGCGGTCCTCCGAACTTTGCTCCATTTTGGGACATGCGTTTTTTGTTTTTCCACAAAAATTTTCTCTCTCTTAGCCGCACCAAATTCACAAAATGAAGAGGCAAGCACTTTAGAAGTACTGATGCTAATCCTAAAATAATGATGTCCTTGGATTTAGCTTCCTCAAGTTCACTCTACTTGCTTATATAAAGAAAAATGGCGGTAAAAACACCTCAAAGAAATCCACAGTGGTCTATGTAGGGATGTGACTTCTAGGACGTCTGGAATAGGCTTGACCCTTAGAATTGGCTACGTTAAAATGTCTTATTTTCAGAGAGAGACGCACTAGCCACATTCATTGTATTTGCCTGCATTTTTGATTGAAGTCTTCAAAAATATTTCTATTTTGGTGGCATACTGGGGACAAAATTTTTAAAATTTAAATAATTTTTGATAGTGTCTCTAGCTGGGATGAACCAGAGTATCTATCAAGTTTATCGTTAAAAATAGAGCTATGAAAATCTTAAAAACTATCCCACCCAAAAATTATAAGTTTTCTATATGACGTGCTGAATGAAACTGGTTTGAAGTTTGATTTGTGTGGGCCAAAGAATATAATAAAAATATTTGAAATTTCCAAATGGATGCCAAATTAATCTAAAATTGCTTTAAATGGACTTGAGTAAATTCAATACAAATTATAAAATTTATCACCTATTTATTATTATGTTAGTATCGTTTCAAATTTCAAATAGTTGTGAATAGTTCCTGTATTGTTGGTCTCCGTGCATTATTACGATCCTCTTTTCTATTTTGAGGAACTTGTAATAATCAGATGTGCTTGGTGAAACTCCAGTTGCACAAAAATACCTTAAAGTTCTAGTCTTGCTTCTAGAATATGTAGCTTAGAAGGTGGGACTAAAATGATGACGATACCGATATTCAGTTCAAATAACTATTTCACATTCTTCGTGTGAATTATGCTCAAAGCAAAAAATAAAAACAACTCACAGCTAAAATGCCAAACTTATGTTAATTTTTTCGTAAATTCTGATGAACCAATAAATTCACCTGTGCAAACTAACGGGTGGACAATATAGTAGTTTTTTGTTGTTATTTTGCCACTGACAGCTGTTTCCTGCTCAAAATTATGTATGTTGGGAAATTTTGGAAACGAACTGGATGCCAATATGTCTCAAAACATCAGCTTTTCTGATGAGGCAGATTTTCATCTCGGCGGCTATGTGAACAAACAAAACTGCTGCATCTGGGGCTCGGAAAACCCACACGTGATTGTTGAAAAGCCAATGCATCCTCAGCGAGTGACAGTGTGGTGTGGATTCTAGAGTGGTGGCATCATTGGAACGTTTTTCTTTGAAAATTAGGCTGTTTCTGTCAACAAGGAGCGCAACAGAGGCATGATACCCGACTATTTGTGACCGAAGATTGAGAATTTGGACTTGACTGACCTTTGATTTCAACAGAATGGCGCACCATACCATACAGCTCATCAAACAATCGATCTTTGGCGCACGAAAATTGGAAATCGTGTAATCAGCCGCCTTGATGATGTCAATTAGCCGTCTCGAAGCTGCAATTTGAAACCGTTGGACTTCCTTTTCTGGGGCGCTGTGAAAAATACAGTTTTACTAACGATTATTAGCAAAGTTTGACAAATTTCAACCTTTAAGTTCTACATTCACGATTTTTCACCTATTATTTTTCACTGCTCATCTTCAGCTACTCATTAATAAATTCAATCAAGTGTACCTTAAATGATAGTTCGGGAAATATAACACAATTTTATGCAATATTCTCAGTTAAAACGGCCGCCATTTTGTTTTCGATGACGGATGGCACCCGTTGAACAAAATCTTAAAGATATTCATTATACATATAATACCTGAAACTTTCATGCAAATCCTAGGAAACCCGTAATGTTGGAATTGATTAAAATTGCATATTTTCCTAAAGCCATGTCTCGTTGCTGTTGTAATAGAGAAAAATTTAAGCATCTATAACTTTGTTAAATACTACTCGATCTTTCTGAAATTTTCAGCAATGATTTAATTTATGTTCTGAAAATTAAGAGTTAATAAAACGAACTTGTTGAAATATTTTAAGAGAATGAATTTATTGTTCTACTATTTACATATTTATACACGTTATTGTCACTTTATGTTAAGTGTAAGTGTTTTGCTGACTTGAAATATGCAATAAATTAATTGACTCGATGGGAAAATTTGATGATGGTTGCAGCTCGTGTGGAATCGATGCATTGTGCGCAAATGAACATGCTGACACGCGTACTTGTGCGAAGTTCAATAATCCAATATGCCGATTCAGGTGTCTGGTGTCGGGGAAAGGTGATTTGGGTTTGTGAACTTGGAGATAATATGGTGTGTGGATTTGCAAATTATAGAAGATGATGAGCATACATTGAATTGAAGTATAGTTTCGGATGTATCCTGCATATTACTGCCTGCCATGAACCGTCCGAGGCTCTAAGTTCTTAGGGTTTGTTGACATTTGGTACCACGTAATCTTTGCGACGATACAAAAGCAGGAGAAAACATGCTGATGTAATAGTCAAGGCTATTAAGGCAGACAGACTGATATTTGTTCCATGGTGACCAATTGTTGACCAAGAGGTAGTTTGTTTATCTTCAATGATGTTTTGTTCTTGTTGAATGTAAGTTCCGAAGGATTCCTCGGATTGAATGATCTTTAGGCTGAAAGATTAGGAATGGTTTGTTGGCTTATTATCTGATGAAATACAGGTGGGTGTGGAAGCATATAGACGGAAAGGCATCGGGCAGCGGCTTTCCAGGAGGCAGAGAATTTTCAACTCTAAGACTACTGTCCTGCGAAAGTCTTATTATCCCAATTTCATTAAGAATTACATTTTTACGATCACCTTGACAAATGTTTGCGCTGAAGTTGCTGATGGCATCGTAAACATCCAGGTATTTGAGTCGTGCCGTTGTTTCCATACTATACTTTTTACTCTGAAAGTCTGTACTGCACACGGGTCTCTGCCTTGTGTATCTCCTTGATTACGCAATTCAGTTTTGAGCTGACATCATGGTGTATACTGATGCCCACTAGGTATTGATCGGCTGCGATCCTGGAGAGGTCGTCACTAGAAGCTTCAAAATATTGCTGCAAGTTATAGTTCATGCCCAAAATCACTGATGGTATGTCGAATGTTTGAAATGTGTTGTTTCCGATGTATTCTGGAACTGGTGTGGCATTTATCAAGTTGTATGGGCAATTGTCGATAATGGGAAGTAATGCCAAGTATGATCAGAATTGATTCAAATGGGTTTCATTGCCTGATAGAAGATCCGAATGTGATCTGGAAGCAGCGTTTTTGTGTGGTTGATGTCTTGAAAAGCATCATTTGTTCTGATGCATTCCCAAATGCTTGTTGGCGAAGCGAGGGTAGATAGTAAACTAGAATAATTCTGGTGAACTTCTTGCAGGTAGTTTTCTGCTCGCTGGTACGTAGCCAAAAACTGAATGCTGATTTTATTGTGAACGATGATTTTGTACCAGCGACATAGTTCGTTGATTCATTCTATATATATTTGTAGCTGATCTTGAAATCGTTTTAGCTGGGATCCGATTTTATTTGAGGTACTGCTGCGGGTTTTCACTGCCTTTAGCATGAATTTGTCCTGACTGTTCATGGAACGTATGATTTTCCTTGATTCTCTGATAAACTGTTGATTTTCTTATAGACCTCGACGATCAAACCGAAAAGAGCTGTCAATAGAGTTCCGAGCGCACCTCTTCGCATTCTGTTATGCAGCATCTTTAAGGTAAGCATTTTACGGACAATTTCATCCTTAAGTCTTCCAAATGGTGGACTAATTCAAAGCTGCCGATTTCAGTCGCGATACTAGAGCTAGATTGGCACAGTCCACGAAATTTTGCTACGGCCAAATCTATATTATTTTGACTGTATTGAAGATTAGTCCAGGGTAATAGCAGTAATATTTTCAAAAATTCTCTGTGAATTCGTGTTGCTCCGAGGTGCTTGATGTAAAACCCAGTTGTAAGTTGTGTGGTATTAATATCGCAATTCATTTGTGGAAACACACAGAAAATGACTAGGAGGGAGTATAGTAATTTAGATCCTACTCCTGCGGTTTGTACCTTTTTTGAAGCTGGTTTCACAGGTTCGACTTTGGATTTTTTTGCGTAGTTCGATAGATACTCTGACCATGTCTTTCCGATGCGTGCGATTTTGGGTCGTTTCCTTTTACTTGGTGCTGCAGTCGCTAAAATCATGGCCGATTGAGGTGGTTGTTTAGGTTGTTCTGTAGGAGGCTCCGGTAGACGGCAAATCTCGGCGATAGGGCGTCTAGTGAAATTTGATGGATACATCGCAAACAATACCATCTGATCCAGGATGTATGTCCGTCACTCTTGCGAGTGGCCAATGTGTGTGGGCTGCCAGGAGGAATGGATTTTCTCATTAACAAGAAGTTTTTCGCAGTTCTTCGTAGCTTCCTTGAATGCCTCCTTCAACTGCCTAGGAAATTTGTCCCGCAGTCGCTGTATATGGTGTGACATTTGCCTCTTTGGACGATAATCGTCGGATTGCCGCGATGCATGCCGGTGTCGATAGTTCGCTAACGGCTTCGAGGTGAAAGGCTATAGTTGCCAGGCTGACAAAGACGGCGATGTACGCTTCAGTTGTTTTACTTCCACGTACACCATTGCATTTAATGGTTATCGGCCCGGCATAATCTAGTCCTGTGTCGGCAAAGGGTTCATTTTCTTGTAGCTCTTCGATGGTTGAAAACCTGTCCGTTTATGGGTAGAATGAGTGCATTATAATTAAATCGACGTATGTAAGCCATAACTTTAAGCAATCTTGGAAGCGACGAGTACTTCCCGAATATTTCTGGCTCCGGAGTGAATTCAGTTGCAACTATTGCTACTGAACGTGTTTCATCCATAACAACTTCCTGATCAATCGCTGTCAGCGTTAAGTTGTTTATTGTAGGAATTACTGGACTGGTAAGCCAAATTGGCCCTTTTCACCATAAAGATGAGTGAAGTAATTGTTACGGCCAGATTTCTCTTGAAGCCAAAACACCTGCATTGTCATTTGGCACTGGCACTCATAGGCACTGACTCCTCATGTATAAGTCCTACATGATTTGCCACAAACACCTTCCAAGTTGCCGTAGGTTTTTGAATCCAGGCCAAAGCAATTTTTGAGTCCAAAAGTATGTTTTAATATTGTTTTACCTGTTTCATTGTTTCTAACAGAAAAACAGCACCGATGAGCTCAAGCCTCGGTATAAATTTCGTTTTTAATCGAGCAAATCTGGATTTTATGCCAAGCAAGCTAGTAGATATGCACCCTTTGGCGTCCAAAACTCGTACGTAAATTGCAACTGTGTAAGCTGCACTAGAGACGTCACAGAAACCATGTAGTTCTATAGTTGCGCTGCTTGTGGAGTTATTCCATCTAGGAATGTGAATTTTCTCGAGAACTAGTAGTTGCTTGCGTGTGTCGTTCCAATCCTTTGCTGTGGTTGGAGGTACCTCGTCACCCCATCCTTGTTCAAGTAGCCATAATTTCTTCATTGTAAATTTTCCTGTGATTATGCACGGTTGTAGCCAACCCAAATAGTCTCGCTTCTTCTGAGAGTATAGAATGATTTTTTAGCTTTGGGTCTTTTGTAAGCCGGACTTGAAAAGAAAAAACATCTTGTGCAGGATGCCATTGTAGTCCAAGCTTTTTTCTTCTGATAGAGTTATGTCAAACGGTTTTTGATTTTCTTGATCTTCCTCTGAAATAGCTTCTAGAAGGGCTTCGTGATTAGCTGACCATTTTCGAAGATGAAAACCTCCTTTGCGCAGCACTACTCAAAGTTCGGCCTACAAGTGTTTTACGTGAGCTCAATCATCTGAGCCAGTGAAAAGATCATCGACATGAAAATCCTGGAGTATCGTTTCTGTGGTTTCTGGGTTGGTGACACGTTCATCAATTGCCAGTTTTTGAAGAGTCCGTATTGCTAAAAATGGTGCGCAGGCTGTACCCTATGTCACTGGGTTCAATCTGTAGTGACCAATTGGGCCTCTGTTAGAGAACCTCCACAATATGTGCTGGTTGTCACGACCGCTTTTTTTTCGGATAGCCGTGAAGTAATTATGTAATTATTACCTTCAAAAAGGTTAATCCATTAACGGACCCCATTCCGCTTCGCTGTTGAGTTTAAGGAAAAGTTATTTTGCGGTTGTTAGCGAACATGACAAAATGTTGATGTCATCTGCATAGTCTACTACTTGGCTCAACTTGTATAGTAATCCACCTCTCGTATCGACAGGTAGCTTTCTTATGACAAACTCCAGAGCCAATTTGAATACCAATGGGGGCAGCATATCTCCCTGCTTTAGGCCGATATTTGTGTCACAGGTGTCGATGGGTTGGTTATTGATATGGGTTCGGGAGGTTATCGACGTCAATGCTATTTTAGTAAGATGGACGAAATCATTATTTCGTACAGTACGTTATAATCAATACTGTCGTATGCTTGCATAAAGTCAATGAAGATTTGATTTACAGAATATTTAATAAATTTGTGTTATTTTTCCCCAACTTCAACGTGTAAGGTACATGATATTAACGCTTGCTTGAATTTATCAATGGTGAGCACCTACAATTTAGAGGTAAAAAAAGTCGAGTTACGAGGTGTGACAATTAAGTAATGAGACTGATTCCATGAAAACCGTATATTTAAAAATTGTTATACAACTCTGCCATTCCCTTCAAAGTAGTCCTCTTGGGCAGCTGTACAACGATTCCAGTGCGTTTCCATGCTCATAACATTTCTGGAACGCTTCGACTGGGATGTCCGCGAGTAACTTCGTCACGGCCACCTGGATATCCGTAATCGACTCAAAATGAGTTCCTTTGACCATCGATTTTGTTCTAGGGAACAAACAAAGTCACAGGGTGACATATCGGGCGAATAAAGCAGCTATTGCAACACGGCGATCCCTTTAGAGGCCAAATACTGGCACACATTGAGGGCGGTATAGAACGGCGCGTTGTCGTGATGAAGGATCCAGTTACGAGCGATGTCAGAGCGTACCTTGTTGACTTGTTTTCGCAATCTTTCGAGTACTTGGCGATAGTAGACTCTATATGCGGTTTGCCCCGATAAAACAAAAACTTTGTGGACGATTCAACGGCTATCAAAAAGGCATTAATCATCGTTTTCACCTTCGACTTGCTCATGCGAGCTTTTTTTGGGTGGGGCGTGCGGAGACAACCATTGTAAGCTAAGAGCACTATCATCATGCACTTTTACAATTTAAGCGTACGCTTCCTAAGCTGTTTCGACCAATCTGGCGCAAAATTTTATCGTGACGCGTTGTTCTTGATTTCATTTCTCCATTTTCGGGACGAGCACTACCAACACACGTCTACTCAACACGACACAGCAGGCAAACTAAACAAGCTAGAGCAATGGTAAATACATCAATGGGGTGAGGAAGAATGCCGGGAAAGGAGAAGCGAATTTCAAGGTCACAAATTTACAACAAGCGCGGCAATAAAATCAGTTTAATTATTTGATTGTCACACCTCGCATGTTCAACTCTCAGCATTTCTCAAGTATAGGCTTGACTGTGATCAATTTGGCCCATTTTCGATCTACTCACTCTAAAGCCACCTCGATGCTTCCTAGTAATACTATCTATAATTTACACACTGTAGCCTGTTACATTTTTCATATAAGGGGAATATAATTGATTAGATCTACTCCTTTGCCATATGTTCTTGTTGCCAAATGTGCTGGATGACTTTCTGTAAAGCTTGGCCTGATACTTTATTATGTACGAATGTCAAGTATGTTCGAGGCCTATCTTTGTTGGATCAGAACACGGCCGATCTGGTTTTGCGTGTTGCCATCAATCAGTAAACTCAATGTGTGAACCCTAGATCATTTACTACCATTTGGTCGTGGGACTTAGGATGAGCATAGTATACTCAGATAGTATCCACACTCAATCTGCCCTGCGGAAAGATCCGAAAACAAGCCGAAGAGCGACCATAAACCTTCTGTAGCATGTAAGTGGGTAAATGCTGGCGTGAGGATTGGTGTGAATATAAACATGTGCTTCGATGAAAGATTTCAGGATTACCAGATCTCAAAAAATCAATAACTGCAGAAAAACAAATTCGTTCCATGCAATCTTTTAGTTTTTTATTCGGATCTGGCAGCACTTATATGTTCTGAAATGCTTAAAAGAACACGTGCGTCGGAAATTTTATTTGCTTTTTATTTTATGTTTTGAATACGACAGGCCTCGGCTCAGCTGACCGGCCCCTGGGAAGATTCAGAAAGTGTGCAACACAGGATAAATGGAAGGTGTGGATACTTTGTGAGTATACTATGCATAATAGCTGGGGGTTGGAGAAATAAGGGGATACTTTCTTCTTTCATTAACGGGCTTGGAACCGTCTTCAGTGGAGGCATAAAATTACCCTTGGATTCGTTTTCCTTGGAGCTGGTGCAATTTAGCACCCTAGCTCCCTTCTATCTGTGAGCAATTATTTGCTCACCATTATTAACGAGATTGTGGTATTCTGATTATTGTCAATTATATTTTCTTGAAGTTAGCGCGGATAGTTGGATAAGTTTCTTTTGGTAGTGCTTTGCGTCTTAGGATTCCCAGGGTAGTGTTAGGATGGTTGTCGAGCAGTTTGAGTGCTTTGTCACGTACGAATATGTCGACAGGTTCTATTCTAAGGTCCTTGTATTTGTCCGTATTTCTAACATACCATGGGACTCCGAAGATTTGCCGAATGCTTTTGTTTTGGATGGATTGTAGTGCATTTTTGTTGGTCTCTGTCGTCTGTTAGAAGGCTGTACTACCATATAGTAGCGTCGGTCGTATTATTTGTTTGTAGATCAGCAGAGGGTTCTTGATTTTGAGTTTCTTGGCCTTAAGGAGTGGAAAGAGTTGGGATAGTACATTGTAGCAATGTCCTCGTTTGTTGCGTATGTGGTCGGTCCAGGAGAGTTTGTTGACGAATGTCAGTCCTAAGTGTTTGGCAGTTCTTGACCATGCAATATTTTCGTTTTCTACAGTCAAAGTTTTCGGTTGTTGTTGTCTTTTTCTGGTTATAAATAATGCCAGGGTCTTGTCTAAGTTTAACTTGATCTTCCACTTGCGAAAATACTTCAAGAGTATGTCTATGGAGAGTTGCAGTTTGGTGTTGATGACTCTTGCTTGTCTGGATGAGTATAAAACACAGGTATCGTCGGCATATAGGGACTTGTGGACATTCAAAGGCAGCCTAAGTAGGTCTGCAGTAAAGACGTTGTATAGTATGGGGGAGATGGGTGATCCTTGTGGTACTCCAGCTTGAATTGGCCGCATGGTTGAAAGGTGGTTGTCAATTTTGACACGGAATGATCTGGCTTTTAGAAAGGAGCCAATGATTTGGATGAGCTGCAGTGGCATTTGGGATTCATGCATTTTGTAAATAAGTCCTGCATGCCAGACTTTATCGAAGGCTTTGGCTATGTCAAACATAACCAAACCCGTTGATTTCCTGCGGCTTAGCCCTATTCTAATGTATTGGACCACCCTAGTAAGCTAGAGTTCTGTGGAGTGTAATGGCTTGAAGCCAAATTGTTCTTCTGGAAGTATTTCTTTTTCGGTAACAACCTCAGTTAGTCGATTTAGTAGCACCCGCTCTACTATTTTTGACAGAGAGGATAATAGGCTAATAGGTCGCTAGTTTTGTGGGAACAAGAGGTTTTTACCAGGTTTTGGAAGAACAACAACCAATGCCGATTTCCATATTTTGGGGTATTTTCGCAAGCGGAAAATTTCGTTAATTATCGCTGCTATTGCATCGAGAATATTATTCGGGAGCCATTTTAACATGGTGTTTGATATTAAATCAAATCCCGGTGCTTTCCGCCTGTTCAGTACTTGTATGATATCCTTAACCTCTTGAAGACAGGTGCTTTGTATTAGATCGGAGTCTGTAATGTCTGATCTCATGAGCCTGTTGGTCAGCCGATTGACGTGGTCTTCGTGTTCGTCAAGGTCCTCCTCATTGGATGAATTTTCACAGAACTGTTGTCCTAGAGTATGTGAAAAGGTCTCCGCCTTACCAAAACTGTCGAATTTGATAGCGTAAGGGCCGTGAATTGGTGGTATTGTAAGTTTGTTTTTAATACGAAAGTATTTGGAAACCCTCCAGAAAGCATCGCTCCCAGGCCCCAGACTTTGCAAGAAGCTCTCCCATTGTTCATTGCGGAATTTTGATATCCAATCACGTATTTTGTTCGTAATTTGATTTGCTTCCTGGCGTAATCTAGGATCACCTGTGTTTCTAGCCCTTCTCCGAACTCGATTCCTCCTCCTTATTAAATTTTTGACGTCGTTAGGGAGTTCATAGGGGTTTGTCACCCTTGTCAGAGTTGTGACTGTGTTATCCTCTTTTGCCTGTATTATTTTGTCTCTGATTTCTTCTATCATTTTCTCGGTGTCGCTGGCTGTTTAAGGTGTTTGAATAATGGTTTTTTTAGCCAGTGCGACTTGGAAAGCTTGCCAATCAGTTTTCTTCTTTACTTGTAGGGGTTCGTCTATGTATATTCCTCCTATTAAGAAGAGCCCCGGTTTGTGATCGGATGAAAGTTCGTCGAGGACTTCGATGCGTACATCGTGTTCAAAGGTACGTGGTATACCAATATCGAGAGGATAACTATCTCGGTAGCCGTAATGTGTTGGTTCGTTGGGGATATGCAGGCTTAGTGGATTATCTGTGATGAATCGGTTGAACTCAGTCCCAGCACGATTGCTTCTCACAGCTCCCCAGCTTCGGTGATAGGCATTAAAGTCTCCGGCAAGGAGTATGGGACCCTGAAAGTCCAGAAGTTTTTTAATATCTACAATGAGCGTAGCTGCCTTCGGACGGCTGTATACCGAGACTACCATAAATTCAAAAGAATCCGTCCGCATTTGAATTGCAGTAGCTTCTAGTGTTTGTAACGTAGGTGTCAATACGAGATTATGGTTCACATTCCTTCTCACAAGAATGGCCGTTCCGCCTCCTCTGCCTGTTGTTCTGTCATTTCTGTTCAGAAAATAGTTAGGGAAGCGTAGGCGATTTCCAGGCTTCAGCAAGGTTTCCTGGATGAGAATGATGTCAAACTTATAATCAAATATAAGTTGACTCAACTCACCACCAGATCCATAAAGCTCATTATTGTTTCTTTGTCAGTGTGCTGTTGAAACTGTTTTGTGATCCAAACATTCCCTGGATCATTTTCGCCATCATGTCTTGCATCATGGTTTGGAATTGTGTTTGCATGGTGGCAAAGAGTCTGTCCATGTTGTTATTTGTGTTTAGTGGAGTGTTTGCTTGTTTTTGTTTTTGTGTGTTTTTATTTTGTTGTTGTTTAGATGTTGTGGTGGTTTTGTTGTTATTAACAGCTGCAGCTTGTGCGAACGATTTCCTAACATTCACTGGGTTCCGAGAACATCCACCATAGTTGGCTGGATGTTCTCCACCACAGTTCACACATTTTGGCTGCTCTTCTGCTTTTTTAACGCATTTGGAAAAATGGTGGAGCCCATCGCATTTAATACAACGGGCCTGAGCGTGACGATTTCAGGAGGAGTGTCCGAACTGCTGACAGTTGTGGCACATAACTTGTCCTGTACGGGGCGTTGCGCTTCAACAATGCATATGAGGTGACATATTGACCTTATATTGTATATGTCAGTCTCGCTTTTGGGAAGGAGGACCTTCACCAACCTGGATGGCCCATCTCATAACTTTATATAGTGGATTTCAATGGGGTGAAATCCTTGGCTCTCCAGATCTTCTTTAATGTCGTCAATCGACAGTCCATACAGACCCCTGATTACCACATTTAGATTCCTTTCTTCAGGAAGGATATACGTATGGTATTGTATCGTCATTTCTGTCAAGTATCTTGTAAGTTTTCTGTGGTCTTGTGGTGTCTCTGGAACTATCTGGATCCCCAAGTAGATCCTTTTGGCGGATTCGTATTTTATTCCGAGGTCTTTCATGTCCTTTAGGACCTGGGTCCACTTTTCAGGCTCTCGGAGGATGGCAGGTACCGTTGTCCGTTTATTGTCGTCATCTGGGGATTTGGATGTGGTGGGCGCTGTGGGAGTGGTCTTCTTTTTTGGTGGGATGGCCAGCTCTGGTAGAGCCATTTAGGGACCCGGTGGTGACAGAGCAGGAAATTCCTCATCCTCCTCAGCAGAGTCTTCCTGCATCGACTCATTTTCTTCTTCCGGTATTGCTTCCTCTTCCATCGCTTCTTCTTCTGAAGAAGGAGAAGAGGGCGGTGGGCCCTTTGATGAGGAAGATGAAGATCCACTTTTCTCTTTTTGTTTTTGGTTTTTTTTTTCGATTTAGCCAGCGCCAAATCCCTCAATTGCTCCATGAGCTCTTTGTTAACTCGGCGTTGTTCTGCCAACTCCGAGTTAACCTCTATCAATTGCTGTTGAGCCTGCCTCAACTGCTCTATGACTTCGTTAAGCTGTGCCTGCACAGCTTGCGAAGTTTGCAATTGCCCAATCAGCAGAGCGATCTGCTGATCTTTGTCCATTGTGGATATGTCTGTCATATCCACAATGCGCCCAAACCAAACTCCCACACTAAGAAATTTATCCAACTATTTTCATAATTTCTATCCGAATCAACAACAATAATCAAAACAACACGCTTTCGCAAACAAGGAAAGCAAATATCACTCACCCAGAAGAATCCGTGCCTTTTTGCCAGCTTGTTCTTTTCCTGGTAGTTGAGAATCTTCTCTCCTGCTCGCACTTTCACTGTTCATTCACTTACTAACTATTTTCACTCACTAATTGACGACTTCGACTTTGAATGTCCGCAACGATGCACGGCTTCCACCTAATTTGCTTGTTATTTTAAAGTTGGTGGTATTAGAGATTGCAAGGGTAATATTCATCAACGTTCTAGATTGGGAAAAAGCTAAAAGATCTTACTTTGTAAGAATAAAGGCGATAAAATGGACGCAGTCCACGACATGAGTCAGTAAATAGTAAGGAAATAGTCATAAAAAGCAGTAATCTTGAATTGGTAATCGATGTTGCAGATGAACTGCACGGCGCGTTAATAATATAAGGGTTGAGCTCAATTTAATGCATGATTTTTACCTGACTCGAGGCCTGAAACCCTCATGCAGATTTTCAGTTTAACTTTATGTCCAACATAATACATGAAAACAAGTTGGGTAAACAGACCTATGCTCATGTCAGAAGGGTTTTGTACTTAACTTACAAAATGCAGTAACCAGCAACGAATAAAATCATGAAACATGTCAAAGACGATTTTATTGGAGAAAATGTGAAATTCGAGGATCATACTATTATTAACAAAGTTGAACGAATTTTGACTTCTGAGGTATTTGTTATAGTTATACCCATAAATATCTCCTTTGATAATTTTTTCAGATTTTTTCGATCACGGGAGTCCATTCGCGAGGGAGGAAACACATTTTTCATGTATTTCCTCCCTGCGCCCCCACTGAAGCAAAAACTGACAGTTTAAGAACTGTTTTGAAAAGCTCCCATGAAAACTTTCATTTCATACTCATATCGGCTACGTTTGATGAATTTTTTTTCAGGGGCCACTCTCCTGTACTGCTATCATCGATTAATGGCCAATTTTTTCGAATCCTAGAGTTGTTACAAAGCCCTTTTGTTAGAAGCTCCCTCCCGCCTCCTTGACTTGTTTCACTTATGAGTATTAATTGTAGGTACTCAGCTTCAGTCATTCATTAAATTGAATCAACTGTTCAAAGCATGCACCTTAAACGTTGAAGTTGGGAAAAAATAACTCAAAATTATTCAATCTTCGCATTTAAAACAGCCACTATTTTGTTTTACGATTACTGATACCACTAGCTGAACTGATTCTCAAAGTTATTCATGACAGCTATCATTTCTGAAATTTTCATGCAAATCCTAGCAAAACCGTAGTGTCTGAGTCGGTAAAAAGCGCATGTTGTTCCATAGCCATATGTTGCCATAGTAATACATGCAGCGCATATTGTTCCATAGCAATACAGGAAAATTCAAACCGCTATAACTTCGCTAAATATGATGCAATCTTTATGAAACTTGCAGGGTTGATCAATCTTATAAATAGTCATCTGTGTTCTGAATTTCATTGAATTTAAGGGTACCGTTAAGATTTTATTCGAGAAAACATAAAATCGATAAATCATGCTATAACTAACAAAGTTCAGTCAATTGCGACTTCTCACGTATTTGTTGTTGTTGTACTCATCAAGGCCTACATTCTTGATTTTTTTCAGATTTTTCGGATGGAAGGTGTCCAATCGCGAGCGGGGGACACCAATTTTTCGTGTATTTCCCCTCCCTGTGCGCCCCTCGAAGCAAACTTTGCCAAACTAAGACCTGTTTTGAAAAGTTCTCATCAAGACCTTTCATTTGATACCCATATCGGCTACCTTCAATGAAATTTTTTTTCGGGGGGTCACTCGCCTATATGGGGAGACCCCCCTTAAATACCTTATAAAATTTTTTAGTAGTTGAACTTTGAAGAGATCACTACTTTACACCTACATACAAAATTTGATGCTTCTAGCTTAAGTAGTTTCCGAGAAAAACTGCTGTGACACACGGACGGACGGACGGACGGACAGACAGACAGACGGACAGACGGACAGACAGGACGCGATTTTAGAAGGGTTTTGTAAAATTATTTTACAAAACCCTAAAAAGCAGCAATCTTGAATTGGTAATCGATGTTGCAGATGAACTGCATGGCACGTTAATAATCTAAGGGTTGAGCTCAATTTAATGCATGATTTTTACCTGACTGGAGGTCTTAAACCCTCATGCAGATTTTCAGTTTTACTTTATGTCCAACATAATACATGAAAAAAAATAATTTCATAAAGTACGGCAAAATATATGCATTATATTCGTATATACCATTTTCATGTCTATTCAGTGCTTGAAATTGTTACCAAAGAAATGGTCACTAATTTTAATCAAACTAATACAAACCGTGTTTTTAAGAAATCACTTTTGGCATTTTTAGTTAAATCAGTGCTTCACGTACCCACCTCAAGCATTCCTTAGTTACTTAATTGCACTTTCACCAACCAATTTTCTGTGTAATTAGCGGAAATAAATCATTTCCACCGTAATGCAACCACTGCGATTCGGAGGAAAGTGTTTAATATAAAAATACACGATCATGAAATGAAACGAATTGCATAGTTGTATCTTTATTCGCTGGCTTTTCCACACATGTACAGTCGGCAATGTTTTGCAAATTACTAGTCAATGTCAACTTATGACCACCTTCAAAAATTTTAATCACATTTCAAAGTCAGAATGCATACGTTAAATCTATGCATGTGTATGTATATAATGATCAACTTTTGACTTAAACGCGCCTAATTTAAAACTTGTCTACTTAAGCTGTAAGTTGCTTATGCAATAGCGACACTAATTTCTTAGGAAGCTATTAAAAAAAGTAAACGGTAAAACATTTAATTTAGCCTAGCCGGCTACCCAAAATTCTGCTATTAAATTCGAATTTGATGACTTGTATCGTTCAGATAGTCATGGAGATTTTAAGACACATTATGAACGTTAATACGCTTGTGATCGTTTAAATGAATCAGACGGACGGAATTTGCAAATTAAGACGATTGGAAGGAAACTATGAACTTAAATTGCTGCCAGGATTGAATGGTATTAAAGTTGTTTTTGTTGTCACGTAGATAACTGCGATTTATTATTAACTTTCTAAATAGTTATAGGTCCGTCTGTTGACCGTGTCTTATTAAAAGAGATTTGGATGAATTAATGAAGTTGATGTAAGTAGGTTTCTTGGAAAGAGTCAATGAATATTCAATGAAATTAAGACCTAGATTTGGCGAATAAATGATGTACATAGGTACTCTGCACAACATTAATTGTAAAATTAATTGTGCTAGTTTTATAAATACGAAATAGTTTTGTATAATCAGTCGACCATCCAGAGCCACCCTTACCTTGAGATTTAGTCATTGAATCAAGCCTCCCATTTGAGGATGCTAAGAGCATACTATGTACTAAAATGGACAATCAGCCTTCGTTTTGTGGCTATCACTTGATTCAGTTTAGCAAGCATTCGTTAGAGGAATAACTCGAACCCAATTTGGTTCCAAACAGTAATCGTTGTCACTTCTACGCAAGAATATTCTATACAATTCACCTGAAGTTAACCAACAGACTGAAAAATATATATTCAAGTAAAAGCAAGTAATTCTCCATTAGTAAACTGCATTCTACATAAATTATAAAGACCCAACACTGTTCCGTTCTATTTGTAATATACATTTATCAGGTGCATTGAGAACAATAACAATAAAAATTCTAATAAGTAATATTTTATTATCTTGATACGCCAGAGGATGTGGCTGTCATTAATGGCTGCTCCTAAAATAAATACCACTAATTCCGGCAAAGTGATCATAAAACATTTTCAGATAGTTGCAACGTTAAACTTTTTCTTTGGAAAGTTTCCATTGATAAAAGCGGTAGAAAACGTGATGCAGAGAATAAAAGGCTCTACAGTCTGCGAAACAAAACGTTTTATTTATGTTATGTATAGTATCAATAAAAAATGAATGCGCTTCGAATTTTGATTAATAAGTTTGTTGCACAATGGCAAATGCATTTTGAGTTATTTGTTGGGTTAACGAATAAATATTATAAATATCACTTTAGTTTCTTTGCTTCTAGTTATTTCTTAACACTTTCATCGTTTTTTCAACAGTAAATGAATTTACTCGAAGACTGTGTTTTAATATCATTGTTAACATTGTTGCTGATGGCTTCTGTTGAAGCAATTACACCTAGTAGTCGACAATACAAGATAGCAGACGGTATCGATTTCTAAAGTAACAATGGCGTCAATTGGTAAAGCTAGTATATGTGATATTGCATGGTGGTCATCATTAAAGCTTGGAATGCGGAATTGGGCGACACGGCAATTTATGCACAAGTAAATGTTTGTAACGATTGATTGTTGCAACAGCGACATGATCATTAAATTTTCAGACGATAAATGAACGCAACAATTTAATAGATGCCAATATAATTTGTCTTACTAATCTTACTAATACTCTTGTATCAACTGTCGAGTTATATTGTAATTAGAAATATTACCTATACTCAGAGCCATTTGGCTAATATCTGGGAAAAATTTTGGAGAATTTGTTGACCTGCAATCATTATAAAATGGATTTAGAATCGTATGTTTTTATGAATAAAAATATGCAGCAGATATTAAACTCGTATAGCCCATACATAGGTGAATGTACTTGTATTTGTAATGATTTTCAACTTTTCAAGTTCGAACGCGGAACCGACCCCTCATCGGTTCTAGACGTTAAGTCTGAGTAGTGCCAACGGATGGTACCAACAGGTCAACCAATCCGTGCACCGTAACCCATTCACGCGGTGACTGCTTGTCGGCCAGCTAGTTCGGAGAGGATTTCGGTCGCGGGTCTCCGAATGGGTTACGCTCCATTACAATATTTCAGCCACCTGAACATGCCCGTTTTCCAAACGCGTCAACAACTACTCATCCAGAACGGGAAACCTACGTCACGTTAATTCTGGATGGGATCTCTCCACAGATCTCAAATCAAAAACGCTACAAAATCCTATAGGCGCGTTACCGAATCACCGACGCGGTACCAAAAAATATGCTACTCGAAATCAAACCGACGAAAACTACTCTAATGAAATGACGAAACAATCAAAGGTACCGCGTACCGCGCGCGACGCGAAACCGACCTCAGCGGATTTGTCGAAACCCTACCCTCGCGACGGCATACCTACCCTACACTCTCTCTTCCCACTGAAAAAGAACGAGCCACTGAAAAGGAAAGTCGTGGTTAACTTTTAACAATTCATGGCTTTATTCATTTTTTATTAAATTAATATGATTCAAAGTTACACCTTGTGAGTATTTCCTTGTGTATATTAACATTAAAAGATTTGAGAGCAAATATAATAACTCAAATTATAGTGTAAAATAATGTAATATTGTAAAATTCTTTTAATCTAATAAGCAATCATTACAAATACTTTTTAAATAAATTAAATCTGTCTTCATGCTGTTATTCCAAAATCTATCTGTTTAATTACAGCCTCAATTTGTGATTGTTCTGAAGTAGCATAAATTTTATTTGATTTTTGATGGGGTGTTGTGTAAGGTTTCCTTCTTACTTTTCTAATTACTTAGGTCTAGTTTAAATATCAAAGTTTTCTTCAAGAATAAATTATAAAAAAAATTCCATTCTATGTTTTTTTTTTCTTGAATTGTAGACTTGTAGAGAAGGAATAGTGTTTCTTATAAAATTTATGCAAATATCAATGAATTGTAATTTTTCTTTTTTTTTTAACCACGTCTTAGATATTATTTAATATATTTCCTACACTTTTTCAAAATATAAAACGCTCATGATTCATTAAAAATATTCATCTTTTACTTAAACATTCTACTGAGGAAGGAACAATATATAGTAAAATAAATCATTTTCTTTCTGTCTTACTATATTAAAGCTTCTCTGTTTTCACTTATATCATGTTAATCTGCTTTGTTTCTGCTCACTATTTACTTTGCATTTGCTTATCAAGATCACAACATATTTACTAATTTCACTTAACATAGAATTTTTCATGTGCCCATTGTAACTAGTATGTGTAGATAATTCCATTTATACCTCTCACGTCTGGCATAAAGTTTTAGAAAGATTTACAAATTACACTGTTTACTCTTAAATGCTATAATTTAATGTTCTCAATATACAATACAACTTTTAAAAAAAATCTGGCAACATTTAATTCTCAATAAACTATAATTCCTAGTTTGTATAAGTGTGTAGCCATTGATATTGGAATTGTAAAACACTCAACTCATTGAGTAAAAGGTTGAGGGAAAAGAAGTCTGTACTTCACCTAACACGGAAATAGTGTGTATGAAAATGCAAAGTTCCATTGATTTTCTTACGTGTTAGTGAGTTTTCAAATCGAAAAGCTCTCTAAGAAGAGGTTCCACTTGAGATGGGCTTACATTCAAACAGACGCCAATCAACTTCATTCAATCTTTGCACTTCATTGATTTTCTGCCTTAATTTGATGAATGTTGATTTCGCCTCACATCCGGGGTAACACTTTCCAAATATCTTCGCAGAAGGTAATAGTAGGAGTTCTGCTCCCTTAACTGGTACTACAGCTACCACAGAATAGAAGTTAATATAACGGAATCTTTTCCGGTGATGAGATACAAAATATATTTACAAGATTCATCATTTTGATGATGTAGTACTGTTGAAATAGTTTGATGCAATGGTTTCAAAGGACATTACCGCCAAGCAAGAGTCCATGAAAACTTTAATAAAGATACACAATGTTGTGAAGGCTTTTCAAACAGTACTACAGCAACTATTCTCCTCCTTCATATAATTAAGTTATTATTTTTTGTAAATGTTAAATAGTAGATTGGTTTGTTGCTGACATGCTGAACACAGACTGAATTTTGCAATGCTAGCGTTATTTGCTCTTCCTTACAACTTGTTCAGTTTTTCATAAGTTGGTCGGTTATGTTTGTAGGTCAGATTATTTACAAAATGTTTTGGCACAGTTTATCAAAGCATGTTTTTTTCATGCCATCACCCTTGTTTTGATGTTATTTTGCAGGTACGATGCAGCAGCAACTTGATTTCTCATGTAGGGTTCCACATTCATGTAGGCTTGGCTGATTTTTTTAATGAATTCTTTCATTGCTTCTGCTTTTCATTTTCCGTTTGCTTTTACCAATACGGGCGAGGATACTCACTTTGATTCCATGATGATGCATCGGACCAACTATTGAAATTCGATATACCTTCCTGAGTTGTAACTGTATTTTTACGATTCGATATTTTCACCGAATTATCACTGTTATCATAATTCAATAGTATTTCGGATGGATGCGATTGGCAGGATGGTGATTTTTTAGATATTGTATAGTTTAGATCATTATTATTATCCCAATATTCCTTTCCATCAGCTCGGAAACAAATGCAACCTTCCAGCTTTTTCGAGGATGGAGGTAGAGTAATTTTAAAGCTAAATGTATCATATATAACATATGCAGCGCTACTTCCATGATATGCGGCGCCGAACGATTGGACCGCCGGAAACTTGCTTTGGAAATAAAATCTTTGAGGAATGGTTTTATTCTCAAAGAATCAAATATATACTAGTGCTAGACAACCCAGTAACCCCATATGCCTCATTCCTTATAATTAATTTCGATACTTAGCTGGCAAATAGGATCCTCCACAGCCTTGAACTGACAACAGCTCTGCGATTTGTAAGGAAGATTGAAGCGCTTCTTGTTGAACATTGACTTCGCCTTGGGCGTAGAATCTTTTCGAATTATAATTGGTGAAGCTGCTCTAGCCTTAGCCAAAGGTGATCGTTGCGCACGAGTCACTTTGGTCTGCGTGATAATGTTACTCTTCTTCGGTTTGTATTCTTGGGCGTTATCAACCTCTTCTTCAGAATCATTCGATTCGGTTAAGTCGCTCGCAGTCACCCCTTCTTTCGATGTCTTCTTTGTATTTGTTTTCCTCTTTTTCTTGGGAGATTTCGATTTACTTCGATCTAAAGATTCACGTTTGGCTGCTACGACGACGAGGGGCGATGAACTCTTAATAGTTTTACACCACCTAGGACCGCGCCAAGTCGCTACCGACACCACACCATGCACGTTCTGGGCGACGTAGAAGAAAACGTTTTGTCGAATTATCCGCTAGCTACACGCACAGTTTTGCAATAATAATAACCGTACTTCTTCGACATGTGGCTGTCAAATCCAACCGCTGTCACATCGGACAAAGCAGATGTGTGTGGAATGGCACGCCACATGGCGGCAAGGTGCCTCTCCATTTGTCGCCAGTGGCATAGTTTTTCGATGGCCACGGTGGAGGGGCATTTCCAGATGGATATGTCTCGAAATGTGTCGGGGTCTGGATTAATTTTATATTTCGAATATTTATATCCACGGATCTAAATATTTGGACAGAAAAAAAAAATATTTTCTGCGCAACGATATCCGCACGACAGATGAAGTCCGCTGGCACTTCGAGGACATACCCATCTGGCCGGTTGCAAGGGTTCGGGATCGGAATCACTTCGATTCCCGGGCGTAGGCGTCACATTACATATTGTACTTGAAACTTCTTTGTGAACATTTTAAAGTTGAGGATATTTAACACTAGATAAACCGGCAATTTGAGTATACCTATTTCAACCGTACCAGTCAAAATGACTGGTCTTTAAAAAAATGCTTGTGGAGGCTTCCAATTTATATTTATTGAAAAAATAATAATATGACTATTTACGTTGTCAATACCTTAAAAAGTTACCAAAACATAATAGTTTTCTGTCTAATTAACGCAAATTTTGTTTGAAAGTCTAAATCATACCACGCATAAATTTTAATTCTTTTGTATTACGAAAAAATTTAATTTCAAATTGTATTGTAATTTAAAAAGTAATTGCATATTTGTATTAATCTCTAATCGAAGACTTAATTGTTAGTGGTTTGTCGGTCACAATTTTTACATATGGAGATTTTCCGTTGTGTTCATTTTCCGCAAATATGTTTTTTGCAAGTATTACAAATAGTTCTTGTCTTATTATTGTTGCAATATCCTATTTGACACCATTTACGCACATGTATGGCGTCACTTGAACTGGGTCTAGCAACTTCTTGCAGTTTTTCTCTGGAAATCTGATATTCAGAAGCAAGTTCTTCAGAAAGACGAAATAAAAAGTTTTTTCTCGATATGTTTTCACCTGTCGTGTTTTTCTATAAAATCCAGGCATTTATTCCAGCTAAATCGAGAATACTAAAAAAAATTTGCAGTGGCCACCTTCTGGAACCTGATTTGACACTATATTTTCGTGCCATTTGGTCAGTCGCATCAACACCAAATTTTGTGCTGTTATAAAAAGACACAGTTTCAGGCAACCTTTTATTAGTTCCATCAATTTTGATTTGTTTGTGCTTTGTGCTTAGTAGGAACACTTTTATGTTGGGCTTACTCTTATAAACTGTTAGTGTACATCCATTTGATTCATAAAGGAATGTTGAAAAACGAGCCATGTTGTCCTTCTTTTGTTTGCAAATTTTTGGAAGTTTCCTTTTATTTGCACGCATCGTTCCACTCAAGAAAGTATTTTTGGAGAGTAGTTTCAACGCCAGACGATAACTTGTTAAAAAATTGTCCGAAGTGATGGTTCTACCTTTGAAAGTATATGGTTCTACAAGTTTTAGCACAACGAATTCACTTAGAGGTGTTGATGGATCTCTCAGCTCATCTTTTCCCAAATAAAGAAATCCATTTATAACATACTTAGTTTCAACATCAGACGCAAGCCAAAATTTGATGCCGAATTTGTCAGGCTTGTTTGGCATATATTGTGTGAACCTGCATCTGGCCTTCGTTGGAAATAGTTGCTGATCTACTGTTATATATGGGCCTGGTTTGAAACAATTTCGACTGTTTTGAATAAATTTGTTCCAGACTGTTGAGACTAAAGCGAATTTGTCGACTTCCAAGCGCTGACGCCTCTCGCTTTTTTTATCAAAACGGATATAACGCAGGGTTTCTGTAAAATCGTGCCTGCTTATAGTTGCGGCACAAAAATTTGGTCCCCACTTTTTATTCCATAAGTATTCAAGCCTTAACGTATTTGCCTGGTAAGCCCTACGTGCATATAGTATTGCAATGAAAGTCTTCAGCTTCGCTAGCGTAAGGGTCCATTTTGCGCCCAATGCTCGAGACGCTTCTACCTCTGTACATGTTCTTATATATACTAGAATGCAATGGTCAATTACCAATAAAAATGCACTTTTTATGTCTCCTTTCATGATATTCCTTTAACCGTGAGCTGTAAGCCCAGATACATCCTTGAAAGCAGGTAATCTTCCAGCAATATGTCCTTCATTTATTTTTTTCCAAATGGTTCCATCTGCAGAAATTTCATTTTCTTGATCTTGCATTCCAGCTACATCTTCTTCATCAGAAGTGGAAGGCAATCGCATGCATCTTCTTGTGGGCATATTTTAAATTCTCTCATTTTCACTATCGGTAGACTGATCCGCGTTATCCTTATCGGAATTTTCACTTCCACTACTTTCGATGCGTGTGTGGTAATTCCTACCATGTGGACCACTTTCATTTTCGAACAACTCAGCTTCACTATCACTAAGTTGATCATTTTCGACATTCGAACAATCCAAAGGTATATCGGCTATATGTTTCAAAAGCACAGAAGATTTCACACGTTTTTCTATATTCAGGCCTTGGGGAACTATAAAATGGGATAAAACTAATAAAAGAATAACATTCCATACTGTAGTTTTCTTGCTCCTGAGGAACTGCCGATAGCTCCAAGTTGATAAAAAGATACTATTTCACAATGTTTTTTTTTTGTTTTTTAGATAAAGGATTCACTTTTGAATACTTCAATGCCCAAACTAATCTTTCTTTCTAGGACTCACGAAAAAATTTCACAACCGCGTTCTCTAAATTCAAAAGAAAACTGAATAGTGGAACAATATTATTGGAGGATAATGATTTTCCCGAATTGCATTAGTGCTGCAAGTACGTAGAATCGAAGTTGCATTGTTTATTTATTTATCTTAGATAAGAAAACTTATTATATCCCTGCAAAGAATGCTCCAGTCATTTTGACTGGTGGTGGTAGAAGTGCCAATGATCAATAATAACTTTCTAAGCATGTCTAAACAAATAAAGCTAAATACATAATAATGTTTGTTTGACAATGTGTTTAATTGTTTGGGTATCGTTGTGGCAAATAAAATTAACCCAAAGTAGAAAATTTAAAATGAAGTAGTGTTACCAGTCATTTTGACTGGGGCGGTAAATCTAGTGTTAATTGCATGCTGATGCTGTTGGTGAGAAAGCATTGGTTAAGGCTAATGGTATTTAGGCGGAATGTGTTGGGGGGTGTGGAGTTAGTACGATTTAGCACCTTAACTCCCTCATATCTGTGGGTACTTTAGTACCCATCCACCTTACTTAGCCAGCTTCAGTCATTATATGATTGTAGGAAATACATTTTTACAGAATTATTTAGCGGATGGTCGGGAACCTTATTTCATCCCTGTTCCGTACTGTTCGAAGGAATGCCAGGGTGCTATTAGTATGGTCGTCAATTGTGTCAAAGGAGTTTTCTTGCCTTGCCACGTAATAGTCCATTCAATAAGTCCCTAAGATGATACATAGATGGCGTTACTAGAATTTTGTCCATATGATTTTTTTATTAAAACTAACTTTCAAATGATACCTATGTAAATTTGACAGCAATCGGACTATTGATCCGTGAGTTATAGCATTTTTGCGAAGCAACTTTTGTTATTGATTTTATAAAGCATTGCTTTCTGATCAAAAAAAATACAGTGGAAACCAGACAATGGTTTGATAAACATTATCCGGACTCAGCTCCATCACGACAAATGATAGACATATGGATTACTGAATTTACACGTGATCGTACTAGCACAAATGATGCAAAGTGCAGTGGACGCCCCAATGAGGCTGTTATTCCAAAAAACAAATACTAAACCCACAAGCTAGTTATGAATGATCGCAAATTGAAGGTGCACGAGCACGAATCCAAAGCGAGCAAAGATGCTACAGTCGGCCAATAGGGTGATGGCGTCTGTATTTTGGGATGCGAACGGAATAATATTCATCGACTATTTCCAAAAAGAAACCACCATCACCAACGACTATTACTGTGCGCCTTTGGATCGATTGAAGGCTGAAATTGCAAAGAAACGGTTGTATTTGCAAAAGAAAAAAGTGTTGTTTCACCAAGATAATGCACCGTGTCACAAATCGATGAAAACGATGGCAAAATTGAATGAACTGCGCTTCGAATTGCTTATCTACCCACCGTATTCTCTAGATTTAGCCCCCAGCGGCTTTTTTCTGCTTTCAGATCTCAAGAGAATGCTTGCTTGAAAGAATTTTAGTTCAATGATGAAGTTATTACTGAAACTGAGGCATATTTTGAAGAGCAAGAGAATTCCAATTACGTTTCAGGTCTTGACTGGCCTCCTGCAGCGTTGTCCAGAATAGAATTTTTTCGCACTTTTGCGCATTGATTTTCATTCGCCAATTGTAGGTAAAGAGCTGCACATCATCAAACATTTTTTGGAGAACGCTCTGAACTATTGTAGCTTTTCGGTCTGCCGTATAGATGATCAGATCATCAGCGAACGCTACCAATGATCGCATTGGCGAGACGCTTAAATCAAAGCCGTTCAATAACTTGCGAATGAATATTGAGAAAAGCAGAGGCGCGGTAACTGTTCCCTGCTGTAGACCATTCAAGACCTTGAACTCGCGCATTGTCGTCAGTTACAACAAATGATTTCCCATATAACAGATTGCATATCATGGCGACAAGGTGTCTGGGGAACCTATCCTGAAGAAATTTGAAAACTAGTCTATCTAACCACACCGTATCGAAGGCTTTCTCCATATCAATAAGACATGCTCCAACAAATTCTTTGTTGGTTTGTTTCCAACAGATGTCTGAGGTTATTTTCGTTATCGCATGTATGGTCGAATGCCTGACACGAAAACCAAATTGGCAATTCGGCATCAACTCATATTTCGTTTAATGCTCTGCTGAGTATCACTTGTTGATGTAAGGCAGCAAGCTAATTGGGCGATAGCTTTTAACGCTCGAAGATTCTTTTCCTTTCTTCAAGACCGGAATGCCTTAGCCTTTTTCCACTCATTTGGGAAATATAAATTGTTCAACATGTTGTTGAACAATATGCAATAATTCCTAATAGCAACCTCAGGCAAATGTCGGAGAACTATGTTTGGAATACCATCAGTACCACATGATTTCTTGTTGTTTATCCTGCGAGATATGAGACGCAAGTCTTCATAGCTGACAAAATAATCAATAAGATTCAAGCTTGGTATGAGGTCAGATGTTAATGTTTCATTGAAATGAAGGATTGATTGGCCGTTCAGGCTTGATTTGAAATCGAAAACTTTTGCCTCAACGACCTCTGAAAATATTTCATTCCCTCTCTCTGGGTTTGGTAGATGAACCAATTCAAAATAATTTCCGATCAGGGAAAGTTTCTGCAATCCATCACATATAATCCTATTTCCATTTCTATCCGGAGTCGTACTATCAATTTCGATACCAGCCCTATCGAGAAGATTTATCTCATTACTAGCGACTCCAAGATTCGATACCTTCACTTGAGACTTCTTACGCAATAAGTTATTTACTTTCACGAAAACGCCATCTGGATCCTGTGGGCTAATACCAATCAGTTTTTGCGCCCATTGATTGCTGACCTCACTCTTGAAGTATGAAGGGATAGGTTCCGGATATTCTTCAGGTGTAATTTCAACAAAACCAACGAGGGATGGTTGTAATCCAATAAACGCCGATAACTATTGTTGAAGCTTGCGATGGTTGATGTTTCATATCCTTCCCTATTGTTTCGATGTTTAATCTTGGGAACTACTTTGTCAATCGCTTCCAACGTCAGCTTCTCTAACTTCGACAAATAGAAATCCATTTTATCGTTAGTTAAATTTCTGTTATTAGGAACCATTGAGCAAGCGTCGCCATCATCAGAAGGAGGACATTGCTTCTGGTAGTCTCGATTAAACTTCTTTTGAAACTTTCCCCAGTCAGTTTTTTTGAAATTCAACCGATGGTTTTCATGTTGAACTGGAATGAGGAAGACATAGTCCCTTTGGTGATTGATTTACATTACGGTTGCGTTATGGTCGCTATCGTAAGGAAGCACCTACAGTTTCCGTTGAGGACTATTAAAACTGAATTCAAGTCTTGCGTCAACAATGCGGAGGTCCAAATATGAATTTGTCCTAGGGTATGTTGGGAACTCCGACCCATATAGATTGCACCTGTATTCAATTTGGCTCTCTGTTATCCACGATTTCAGGAATACACCTCTTGGATTTTTGGTGGCGTTCAGCCATTCATTCAGCATTCAGCTCACCGGCAAAAATATAATAACTATGCAGCCTGTTCAATCCTAGTATTTCAAACAAGGAATTGAGTTCCTCCTTGAACTTGAGAACATTTTGACCAGTTGCATAGGCAGGGATAACGAAGAGGTTATCCCCCCCCCCTGGCGGTAAAATTTCGACTTTGGAGATAATCACGTCGATGTATAGTAATGTTAGAGTTGACGTTGATCGATATGAGGCGCAGCTTATCCATGGTAATATGACAAGTTATTATGAGGTATTCTAAAGACCTAAACGCTGAAAAGCAAAGCTAATTTTTGAATCTTGTTTGTTGATTCACTCCGATAAAAAATAAAGTTCCTGGTAAATTTTGAAATTCATTATTGCCACTTATATTTTTTACATTATTTCCAGCTAGCGGCGAGTGCAAGTGATGCTCCGGGTTTGACGAAGTTAGAAAGTATGATATGACGGTCTACTTGTGTTTGCTTTGGAGCAGATTTAACTTTTGCATCTTGATATCGGAAGCATCCTCGATATGATGCTGGGTGACCAAAAACACCGCAGATAATACAGTATAATTTTTTCTTTAGGCTTCGTCTGAGCCAATTTCCACTCACTGGGAGCATGAACGTCTTTGCATATGACGTACCAATAGTGCATGACACAATTGGCAGCCGAATATCCAAATCTTTGACACCGGTAACACTGGTTAACTTCTCTTTTCTGAAGGCGTTCCCACCTCACCACTCTGAAATTCAAGGACCTTATTTGTTGAAGAGCACTTGGACTGCTCTTATTTGCAATTTGTACCAGGTAATGTGGTAAATTCTTCCTTTCTACGGTTTACCTTCTTGTCGCAAATGCTTTGACTAAAACAAAATCAATATCTGGCGCAGCTTCTTTGAGCACCTGAAGAAGATCGACCGTATCCTCTCCACAGTCCAAACCCTTCAACAAGAAGGTCTGATTCTTCTCACTTTTTGGGGTATGGGTGACGTGTGGAACTTCCCCAGAATTGAGCGCATCTTTGGCTGACTTGAAATCAACCAGTGATTTAGTCCTGATAATTAATTTTTCGGTATTAACTCTTTTGATCTCAATATTGGCTAGTTTATTTTCGACTGCCAAGAGCCGAACCATGTCTTTTCCGCTTTGTCCGAACACGTTGATTGGCGGAACTTTTTCTGTCTTGTTGGAAGTTTTTTCAGATTAACCAGAAGAAATGCGGGCTGGTTTTTTCTCCTTATTTTTATTTTTTAAATACTGGATAAAATTTAAGTCAGTATCTTGATTAGAATTACCTTCGAATTTTTCTTCAATTTCCATTTCTTCGGTTAATCCCTCCAGCGCTGCAAAATAGTTTTGACTCTCGTTGGTGCCACCAGCACTGAGAACTTATCTTGGAATTGCTTGCTTTCCACTTTTCTTCGGCTTTGTTACCTGTTGCCCTTGATTTTGCGGCTGCGTCTTTTGAGGCTTCATCCCTTTCTTGAAAAGATCCTTGAGGGACTGTATCTCTAGCCTTAGTTCATTATTTTCTTTTTGCAATTTGGCCATTTGTTGACTATCCGCTATTATTTGCAGCTTGCACCCTCCACCTGTGAAGTTTTCTTCGTTATGTTTTCTCTTGGTGATTATCGCCAGTTTCGTATTCGTCGTTTCCCCAGGTTGCCTCAACGGTGGGAGGCCGTCGGGCTCCTCCACACTAGTGGCCCTGAAGTTTTCTTTGGTTCTTTGTTTTTATTTACTAATCGAAGTAAAAAATATTCGATAGAAATTTCCTGAGTCGATTACTTCAAAAATATAAGTTTTTTCCGATAAAAATTAACTTCGGACTGACGTTTTTTTAAAAAATTAATTAATTTTTGAAAACTTTTGACGGGAGCTATACTCGTTCAATTGCCTTTGAAGGCAACTATGTTGAATAATAAAATCGAGTTTTGTCAAAGTTTTGTTCTTTTCTTATTTATCCTACGGAATTATTGAATGACCTGTTACGTAATTTTTAACTAAGTAAAGTCTTATGTCCTTGCATTGTCAGTGTTTCTGATATACCATGAAATTCTTAAGATCTTTCTAACGATTCTATTTCGGAACGACTGGAGTGCTTTTTTGTTAGTCTTTGTCGTCTGGTAGAAATCAAAACTACCATATAATAGCGTCGGTCGTATTACAATATTTGTTTGTATATGAGCAATCGATTTTTAATGCTAAGTCTTGCATTTAATGGGTGGAAATAGAGAGGAGAGAAGTCTTATGCAGTGTCCTTATTTATTTTGTATGTATTCTTTCCATTTGAGGCTTCTGTCGAATGCAAGTCCAAGGCATTTATCCGTTGGTGTCCAGTCTATTATTTCATTGTCAACGATAAGTCTCTGTGGAGTTTATAGTCTTTTCCTTGTGATGAATAGGGCCGGTGTTTTCTCAGAATCAATCTTAATTTTCCATTTACGAAAGTATTCCAATGAAATATTAATTGATCGTTGCGAATTTCAAGTGATAACTGTTGCTTGTCGTGCTGTTATAAATTCGAGTGTACAGGTATTATCAGCGTATAGTGATAGTTTTGCTTTTGGAGGCAGAGTAGGAAAGTCTGCAGTAAATATATTGTATAAGACCGGTGAAATTGGCGAGCCGTGAGGAGCGCCAGCATCAATTGGTCTGAGGCTTCAGAGTTGTTTGTCAATTCTGACACGAAATGTTTTGCTTTCCAAGAAGGAGCCAATAATTTGAGTGAGCTGCAGTAGCATATTGAATTCGTCTAAGTCCTTTGGTTCAATCCTGTTTTCATGTTGAATGTTATCCATCAGGAGTCTGTAGACAGAAGATTTAATTCTTTCCTCAGTTTCAAAGTCCCCCTCGTCTGAAGAATTTTCACAGAATTGCATTTCCAGAGAATCTGCAAATGCTTCAATCTTACCTGCATCGTAAAATTTCATCTCATTCGGACCATAAATAGGCGGTACCACAATTTTGCTTTTCATTCAAAAGTATTTGGACATACTCCAGAAAGTGCGACACCCAGGCGCGAGATTCTGCAATAAGCTCTCCCATTGCTCGTTTCGGTATACTCGTATCTTATCACGTATATCATTTTCCACCCGATTAGCGTTTATGCGTAGCGTAGGGTCACCTGTACACCAAGCTCTCCTCCAAACTTGATTACTTCTCCTTATTAGTTGTTTGATGTTCTGAGAGACTTCATAAGGATTGTTTCCCTTCTCGAAATTATAACCGAATGGTCCTCTTTTGCCTGTTAAATTTTCTGACTTACGTTTTCAATGATGTTGGCAAAGTCGTCGGCTGTATCAGGTGATTGAAAATTAGTTTCATTGCCAATGCGACTTTAAACGCTTTCCAGTTTGTAATTTTCTTTTGTTGCATAGAATGTTTTCTATGAGGAAGAAGACTGGTTTGTGGTCAGTGAACAGTTCATCGAGAACATTTAACCCAACATTTTGTGTAAAATTTTGCGATATTCCAATGTCCATTGCAAAGCCATTTCGTGATCTATAAGTGCTGGCTCATTGAGGATATGTAGGCTGAAGTGGTTGGCTGTGATGAATATATTGAGCTCGGTCCCAGTTTTGTTGCTTCCCACAGCTCCCCAAAGGTAGTGTGTGGTATTTAGATCTCCTCCAATGAAGTTAAGGCTTTCAAATGCAGCAAGTGCTCTAGGACCGTTTAAGAGATTTCGATTTCCTGGAGGATTCTAAGCAGAAATCAGAATGAAAAGCTGTGGCCTCAAGTTTTTGAAGTGTGGATGTATTAATGAGATAATGACTCACGTTTCATCTCACGAGAATGGCTCTTCCATCTCCTCTACCCGTCATTCTGTTAGTTCTACACATAATGTAGGTAGGGATGCGGAATCGTCTTCCAGGCTTCAGAAGTGTTTCTTGGATCATGATGATGTCGAATTTATGATCAAATATAAATTTTTATATTTCACCAGTATGCTGAAGCAGGGAACTCGTATTCCACGGCAGTATTGAAACGTGGTTCATTAAACTCATTAATGTTGCAGGGAACATGGTTCGAATTATGTTTGCCATCATCTGTTGCGTTGTGTTTTGGAATTGTGTCCGTATTTTAGCGAACATTTGGTCCATATTGTAAGGTTGATTTTGTATGCGGGAAGGTACCACTGTCATGCTTATTAGTTTTTTTTATGGTTGTGTGGGTTGCACCGCAGTAACCTGCGTGAACCTTCTTCTCACGTTCTTTGGATTCCTGGGACAACAACTCCCGTAGCTTGCTAGATGTTTTTCGCCACAGTTGACACATTTTGGCTTCTGTTCAATTTTCTTTGGACAGTCCGTGAAATGGTTAACCGAATTGCATTTAACGCGTCGAGACTGTACATGACAGTTTCTAGAAGAATGTTCAAACTTTTGGCAATTGTTGTACATGCCCTGGCCCATAAGAAGACGCTGTGCATCCACGATGCACAGAAAGTGGCATACAGATTTAATATTGTGAATGTTAGTTTCAGATTTTGGGAGGTGAACCTTGATTACTCTAGAAAGACCTTCTCTCATTGGAATATACTAAAATTCTATATAGTTGAAGCCCTGAGACTGTAAACCTTCCTTGATTACTTCGACTGAGGCCCCTGATGACAACGTTTGGCTGTCTATCCTCTGGAAGTATGTAAGTGCGATATTGTATTTCGTTTTCAGTAAGTTTTGGGGTAATGGCCATGTCGGTAAATATCGTAGCTGGTTTTGGTGGTGGAAGGGTAGGGAAAATTTCATCCCATTTACCTTTACTGCTACTCATGCAGTCAATTTCCATCTCATTTTCTGAATTTTCAGAAGAGGAACAAGACTTTGGAGGTGAAGACGTCCTCACCTTTTGTTTTTTCAACTGATAGCTATCTTTCTTAGATTTACCGTTTGTCTTAGCCTTATTTTTCTGCAGTTAAACTAGTTCTGCATAGTTTTTAGGTAACAATTTGTTTTTAATTCTCTGCTCGGCCAGCTTGGCATTCGTTTTTGCAATGTTTTGACAATATTACGCTGATGTAAGATCAAGTGTTTGTAACGCTGTTGGAAGCGTTACAAACACTTGATCTTATATCAGCGTAATATTGTCGAGCTGGGTAACCAGCGAAGCAATTCGCTCGTTTTTGTCGGGTACCTCACGTCCAGCAACCACGCCACCGCCCGCCGACATCTTGTCCACCAAATAACTATTTTTCAATTCAATATAATACAAAATTTGGAAAAACAGGAAAATATGACTGACAATGACCCAGGTCAGCATAAAAGAATACCAAAGTACTCATCTCATCTTATTCGAGGATTGATTTTATTATCTGCTATCTCTTTCTATAACTTTTTATCGTCTGTCTCTTTTTCTGTGCTGTCTTTTCTATTTTTCTCTTTCCCTCTTCTGTCTTTTATATTTTTGTCTCTTTCTGTCTTCTTCCCTTCCTATCTTCTTTCTCCTTCTAACTTCAGCTTTTTATCTGCTTTCTCCTTCTAACTTCAACTTCCTATCTGTTATACCTCCGCTGGTTACTCGAAAACTCTCAAAGAAAATGAAAGCGCGTAAATCTTCCTGGGCTTAAATAACCTCCGGGTTAACGTTTTTGTTTCCTCCCATCCACCGGGAAAATCATGTTTTGGAGTGCTTTTTCCGTTTGTTCGAGTAATTCCCCTCGCTTGATTTCACTCATAACAAGTTCCACTCGGTGACGATCCTAGTGGAAATTAAGTGTATTACACGCTGAATGCATTTACAGTTCGAACTGTCAGTAATGTTTATTTACATCACGACGCGAGATGGGGATTTCGCAATAATCCTCGCTTTTCCCTTTTTCCCTTGAGCCGGCGCTAATATTTCCTAGTTTCAGTTCGAACTGTCAGTAATGTTTATTTACATCACGACGCGAGATGGGGATTTCGCAATAATTCTCGCTTTTCCCTTTAGCGGGCACTAATATTTCCTAGTTTTTCTTGTCCCCGCCGTTAGTTTAATTGCCGTGCCGACGCGTGGAATGTCGTGTGTGTATATGTATCCGCCAGTTTTAACTAATTTCGGTCGTCGAATCTCTCCTCGGGAATGTCGCGATTTTTTTCATTTAGAGTTTTGTCACGCAATATCGTGAATTTAGTGCGAATAAGGGCATAATACGCTTAGGCATGATGTCGATAGCCAGTTAGGAGAGGAGGTCAGACATTCAACAGTTGTATTCGTGTTTCTTTCGTGTAGTTTAGTGGATTTATTAGCTTCCTCTTGTTTGAACTTGTTGTGATTGGAGGTCATTTGTTGGTGTGCCACAGTGAGTTTTTGGTTGATATTTTTAAGCTCATTCATAGCCTCTTGTTTGCTGAGAACTCATCTCGAAGCTCTGTCAATTGTTTTGTGTGGGCGTCACGTAGTTCATCTGTTTGATATCGAACATTGCGCGTAACGCTTAAGATTTAATTGTTGAAACATGCTCAGCTGCGTTCAGTTTCGCACATTCTTCCCGAAAACCATCGATTTGTTCTTCAAGAGTTCACTTCTTGTTCTCGGACTCCCGCATTGATTCCTACAATGACTTCATTCTGGCTTCATGTTGTGAGCTCAACAAACGGCATTCGCCTAAATCCTTTTCATATTCAGAAACCTTTTTATTTGAATTTGTTTGTATCGCCCCCAGATTCTGACATCTTGTGCGATGTTTTTTGCTTCTGATTTAATTTTACTAATATATAGTCGAGCCACCGGGAATTTCTCTTCAACCTTACCACCTGGATCACGTGTATTCATTTTCATCTCACAGATACTATGCGTGCATAAGGCTTGTCCAACTTTCGACAGATCACGCAAAAGATTTGAGTTTCTTATGATGCGCTGACATATCTTTCAATCGTTGCAACTCCCATGTAACGACATTCAATATGGCCTGTTTCTGTTGCAATTCCTCATTCTTAGTATCAATGTCTTTGTTTTTGGTCTCGATTCTTGGTGATTTTTGATCGTAGCTAACAGTCAATTCTTATAGAGCTTGAAGTACTTCTTTCACCTCCTCCTTAGCACTTCCATTTTCTTTTTGCTGCTACTTTTAATTTACGTTACGCCTGGACTTCGCGCCTTACTCGTCCTTTACTTGCTATAAATGAAGTGTTAAATTTGCGATTGTCTTCCTTCGATATGCGTGCCATTGCTGCCTCAGCGGTATCTCTAGCTTCGTTACTCGGCTCGTTCCTCTTTGCTGGAATGTATCCATCTCTGATAGATCTGCGTGAGTGTAAAGATGTTTGTGGCGGGATCGTTAAGTTTGTGTCTTTGGCCGGAAGCTCAGTAGCTTCACACCTGATAGGAATGCCGGGATTAACGACAGCCTCACGTTTAGATCCGCACTCAAAATCGTTTCCCTGTAAATTTCGACAGCACTAAGGTTCAACTTTGAATTGTTCGAATTATATAGTGCATCCAAATTCATTGGGAGTCTATGTCGGAGAGTAGAATCAATGAAAACACAGGCAGTATGAAACCTTGATTTGAGAAAATGATATAGAGGCCCGCAAATTATCGCGCATATCACGAACATCTCATGTCACATGATGGGAGCAACGATTCAAATTCGGATTTCCTCGCATCATTGCATGTTATTTTGTTTGCAATTTTGATTGCTTCGAGGGGTTATATGTTTTATGCTGCCGCATATGTTGATTGGATGACAAAAGTTTCCACTACCGTGTGACCTAGTCGTAGTACCGGGAATTTGCATATCGTTTCGGGCTCGCGTTGGTTCTTGATACTTTCGGCGCTTGTTACTGCTTGCGTTGCCCATAATGTGGCGTGTAAATAGGAAGCAACCTAGCTACTTACATAAGTTTAATTACATAAAGTTAAAAGGCAAAACATATTATGTAGCTTTTTGTCCGTAATCTAACAAGTAGTCACTTTATGAATGAAAATTTAAATTACTTGGTGTTGGTTACATTATTTGGCTATGAAAAAAAAGTTAATAAAGTGCGGCTCGGTATTGCGTAGGCTTAAATCTGACGAAATCGCGTATGGTAGTGTTCGGGGTGAGCATCACTATGGAATCTCAATGTTCACCAGTAACCTCCTTTTGGCTCATTATACAAGTAATACTAGCTGGAATTTAAATATGCTTGTATTTCCCTTTGATTAAATTTATTGTTATTTTTTTAATGTCAGTAATAAATACCTAGTGCGCATCCTCCATGTCCTTAAAAGCCTGATAAGTAGGTCTTAGACTAACTAAACGCCTCCTGTATATGTTGATCGGGACTCAGCTTCACCCAGGAATAGTGTAATAACCTCCAATACTCCGGAGCGATATCGGGAGGAGATCTGTCAGACAAGTTGCAAACAATTTGACGAAACATCATCAAAGACACCCGCGTGGATGACATATGGCATCCAAGTGATCGTTCCGGAAGCGGGTACTTGAAGAAAAGTCAAAAAGTGAATGTCCGAAAAAAATCCGTCTTGATATAAAAGACATTGTGTATAAAATAATTTGTATGATTTCAGAAAATAGTTTATGTAAAATATTAATTTTGGCGATTAATGATAAAGAGTTCCAAAACCATAAAAAATCCCTGAGCATCCCGACCGTGTGCGGGTGCTCGTAAGAGTACCATCGACGCGAGTGCAAGAATAGGGGCAGGTGAAAAATCTGAAGTGATTTCGGGAAAGGGACGATGGTTTCGGTGGCAAGTGAAAGCTCAACTAAATTTTTGTACATGAGGCTGTCAACCCAATTGTCCCTCTCCTGAAATCCATTCCGTTTATCCCTGCTTTGACCTGGCTTACGCTAGAGATCTCCCTCTACTACATCGGTCAGGCCCGTAACACAGTCGATAGCCCTGACTTTGATAATTACTATTGGTTCTCCTTGATTGCATCAAAGAATTCTCATTTATTATTGGCCTCTACTCCAACTTATACAAGTATGTGACCAGGCTAATTGGTTGTACTGATTTAACGGCAATTTAGCTGTTCACTGTCTGCAACTCTTGATCTAATGGTCTTTCATTCATTTGATGGTGCTTGGTATGGAGCTATTTGCACTTTATCGGTAGACCTAGTCCTTAGCTTTCAGCCTTCAACTAACTCCACTGGTAATGCCCGATGCAGTCTAGGGGCTCTTCTAACTCCTAAAGCCTGTTCCTTACACCGTTGCTAATGTTTTTTGTGAGTCACATGCTGATTTAATTCTCTTCAGAATTATGCTCACTTTTCGTATTAACCTTTCATCCTGATAGTACTCAATGGATTTTGATTTTCCAGCCTTGTCTCCAGAGAGAGTTTTTCTTTTTCAGTTTCTGGATAAAGTGTTCAGCAATAATTTCGACAATGTTAGTAGCTTTGCGTAGCGGTACTTTATTGGTTTCCACACTCTTTTCTTTTTCTGCCCCAATTTATTTTTCTAACTTGATGTGGTTAATTATGAACTCTTCTCTTATAGGGTACTCCGAAGTGAACGCAATTTTTTTTACCGCGTCCAAATGCTGCGATTATATCTGGCTGATATATGCTCTCTCAGCTTATTTGTTCAGTCGGCCGTTTATTTTCGTTCTTCAACTCTATGAGTCCAATAAAGTCTTCAGAGTCTCAGTCGTTGTTGTTTTTGATGAGTTCAGAGAAATTATATATGTTGCATCCCCCTTTGAAGGCGCAATCTTCGTAGGAGTACTCGTTTTTTTGATTCCATGGTTATCTTTACAGAGCAGAAAAGCCAGTCCTTATGGGGACAAGTATTCAGCGCCAGACCAGCGCTTATTGGGAAAACTTCTCAACCAAACCTACACCATCCACTCAACGGTGCGAATTTTGACCGTACTCCGGTGCCCGCCAAGTCTTTACCAGGACGGAGACTGCATAATAGAGTGGATCCGTGCACGTACAAGTGTCACCTCGGTAGTACCGTGTTACTGAACTGTCTGGTTTAGAACATAGCGCTAATTACCTGAGGCGATTTCTTCGATCCCACTGAAAAAACTTAAACTAAATTGATGAAACTCGCAAGCACAGTGACTCGACTAAGGCGACAGAAATTTCATTATTCAAAGCAACCTTCTTCCTCATTTAAATCCATGATTTCTTGCAGTAAGGGAAATCAAGCACTGGAACTGTCATTGATGACTTGATAAAGGAAGCAGCTGGGCAGTGCTTACTATTAATATACAATAGTTTGATTTCATTAGGTTTGAAATATCGTCTTAGAAAGGTAAGGCTGTGATACTGAAGTCCATAAATGAAATGTCTGGGTATAGCGAAGAAAATTATGTTTCAAAGCCGTATAAATGCCATTAGGTACTACTACTGAAAGTGAATGAAACTAGAAGTACCCTTTCTCATGAACACTTCATGTAAACAATCTTCTCTGGGCGTTTATCAGTCAGTTATTTTTGTAACTGGGATTACAGTTTTACAATTTTTATAGGTGCAAACGCAGTAAAATTCAAATTGTTTTAATTTTACAAACATCATCTGGACAGCACAAACTTGATAATATTCAAGCATAGTATGATTAGATATTGTATCACTTTTGAAAAACTTACCAAAAATTATTACAGCTCAGTGAAAGTAAATAACATACAATTGTTCATGATTTTGATAATTTCCATTGCAATTATCGCCACATATTAACAACAGTCCGGAATCTTTCAACCAAATATCATCATTGCATCAATTTGGTGCAATAAGGGCATTCCATTAGTTTAATTCAATTCGAGGCTACATTCAAATGGTCAGAGGGTGTTACAGGGACAATGACATGGCTCACTGGTATCCTTTGCCCTAGTTATATGGCTACTATTTGTCGTATTGAAATAAAAGTTCTATAAAAAGCTTTATTACAGTTAAGTATATCAAGTATAACAATATTGCAAAAAACTCTTGTAACAAGTTTGTACTCATCTCGGGTCATTTTTTATGAATAAAGAATACCCTATACATCATGGCGCATCCGGAGAATTGATAAAATATGAATATAGTACAGTGAGTCATTTTCATTAGTGAAATTTGGCAAAGTGTAAGAGACTCAAAATAGATTTCACAACTCCGGCCCAGATTCAATTAGAAGGCAATCTTGAAGATAAATTTAAGAAATTCAAGGCTTTCTACGATATATACGCGATCGTAACTAAACCATTAAAGAAGAAAAAACGGTACAAGTGGCACGTTTCCTGAATTTCGCTGGCAAAGAAGCGATTGAATTGTTCAACACATTTAATATAGCAGAGGCCGATCGAAACAAAATTGAATTTGTAGTGTAGGCGTTTCAAGAACATTGTGATCCGTGAATAAATGAAATGAATGAAAGGTTTAAATTTTATTCAAGGTATCAAGCTGAGGGCGAACCCTTTGACTATTTTATGGCGGACATTGGAAAATTTTCGGGAAGTTGTAATTTTGGTTCTAAAAAAGATAAAATATTGCGTGATCGAATTGTGATATCAAAACTAAACTCATCAAAATCGATAACCTCACACTGCAAAAGCAAAAGATTAAGGATTAGCAGGCAAAGCAAATGTATACACCCATCCATGAAGTCGACAAACCTTGGGAACTAAGCAGTCGAGTTGCAAGCGAAGCAAAAGCAGCACGATAAGCAAAACCAACAAGATGAACATAATAAGCAGCAGAAAGCATCGTGCAAAAAGTGTAACAGAACTCATCCACATAACAAATGTCCTGCTTATGGTAAAACTTGTTTTAAGTTAAAAAAAAATCATTTTGCTTGTGCATGTTTAACTAGAAACAATGGTGTTAGTGAAATAAATTCAAATACTCCTGCATTTTACGTAGCCATGTTAAGCCAAGATCCATCGAAATTTCGTTTTAAAAGTTTAGATATTGGAAACAAAATTTTTAAATTTAAATTGGATAGTGATGCTGCAGTGAACGTTATACCGATCACTTTATTAACAAAATGTTCCATGAAATCAAAACTATTGCTGGTGATCGCGCGATCAGAAGCCTGTGGAGGCCAGCATATAAAAGTGCAAGGAAAAATAAATTTTTCGGTCCGCGTAGCAAAAAGCAACCTGCAAGACAACGTAAAATTTATTGTGGTTCCAGAAAAAGGCTGCCCACTGCTAGGGCTAGAAACGTGCTCAAAGCTAAAGTTAATAAAAAGGCAAGAAGTTCTCCCTGTAAATGAAAGCCTATTATCTAATAATGTGGATGCATTTATAGATGCAAATTTAGATTTATTTACAGGGACAGGAAAGTGTCCGAAGGCTTGTGAGCTGAAACTTAAGCCCAATGCTGTTCCTGTGCATCGGCAACCGAGAAGAGTGCCATTTTGTTTGCGTGAAAGACTTAAAAATACCCTTGACAATATGGAAAAAAAGGGGCATTATACGGAAAAAGGAAGGTCCGCGGATTGGGCAAACAGTATTGTAATTGTGAAAAAGAAGGACAAATCAATGAGGATATGTCTTGATGCAAACGACGTGAACAAAAACATACAATTTGAACTTCATTTAATACCAACGCGAGATGATTTCAGAACAGCGATAGGGAAAATGTGTGTCTTCACATTTCTAGATCTTAAAGAAGGGTTCTGGCAAATTCTTCTTACGAGAGTGATGGCCTGAGGAGAATTAGTGCACACGTTGAAACCACCTTCTTCTAACATTTTTCTTCTCTAATAATTTTTCAGAAAAATTATTATTCAAAATATGCGAATCATTTATGTAGCTGCAAACAATTCCATAAAAAGAAATTTAAAAAATCTATCGGAGCCATCCGAAAGAGTGATCGATATCCGCGCGACGTTAGAAAAGCTTCAATGTAGAGCAAATTTGTCGTATAGATTCACATTAAGTTGATGTGAAAAGGGTGAAATGATCCAATTAAAAAAAGTTTAGCTAACTTAAAGAAGGGTTCTGGCAAATTCTTCTTACAGTGGACTCCATGAGTTTGATTGTTTTTAATACGCCGTTTGGCATATGTGAGTTCACTGTACTTCCATTTGGAGTAAGTAAGGCATCCGAGAAATTTCAAAAACTTAACATGAATATTTTGGAGATTTGCCTGGGGTGTTTGTCTTCTTCGATGATTTATCGTTGGAGGAAAAGCTTTTGAAGAAAATGACGCAAATTTGAATAGGGTTTCGAAAAGAGCCAGGTAAATAAATGCAAAGCTTAACAGAGAAAAACTGCAATACCGAGTCAAACAGCTGACTTATTCAGGGTACACTTTTAATGGAGATGGATCAATAAATCTGGGCCGCATTAAGGCTATCATAAAAATTAAACATCCAGAAAATCGTAAGGGTCTTGAGAAAACTCTAGGATCACTAAATTATTTAAGGGAATATATTCCAGCATTCTCCGAGAAAAATGCGCCTTTAAGAGCATTTTTGAAGAAGAATGTTGAGTTTCAGTTGTCTTGGTATCATTCCGATGCATTGAAATCAATTGAAAATAAACTAGCAAATAGAGCCACATTACGTTCTATTGATCCGAAAAAGGAAATCACTATTCAAGCAGATGCTTCAAGAAACGGGTTAGGCTGTTTTATATCTCAAGAGAAAAAAGCTTATCTCAGGCTGAGGAAAACAATTCACAAATAGAGAGAGAGAGAGAGAGAGAGAGAGAGAGCATGTAGCGGTAGTCTTTGCTACGAATAAGTTTCACTATTATACTTATGGACAACATTTTATGATTCATATGGATCATAAACCCTTATTAGCTATGTTGAATAAACCTATCAGGAGTATTGATTCCATAAGATTACGAAGAATGTGTATCAAATTGAATAAATATGACTTTGAGGTGAAGCCCTTATTAGTTCCTGATTATTTGTCTAGAAATATATCAAAGATCCGCAAGCAAATATGGCTGATATACTGACAGATTTTGTTCATTCAGTTGATGTAGAGTATACGATCCCCACTGGTCTCCGGCCTTCCATTTTCCCAACGAATACCTTTGTGGGTATATGGTGTTCATCCATACGATTCATGTGGCCAGCCAATTGTAGTTTCCGCAGTCTTACAATCGTTGAGACCTTCGCCTCGTCCTCGGTCTTTGCGTTGGATGTCTATCTTGTGCTCTCCCCTTTAATGTTCTTTTTGATAGCCGGTTTTCTTCCATCCTTTCTACAAAACCTGCCCATTGTAATTTACGTAACTTTACGTAAGAGGAAATAGGTGGATCGTCAAATAGTTCATACAACTCATCGTTGTAACGTAGTCTCCGCTGTTCCCTGTTTCACTGGGCTGTCGATTTTCCGGAGGACTTTGCGTTCAAAAACATCCACTGCATTTTGGGATTCGCTCGTCAGGGTCCATGTTTCACTTCATGATAACAGCACGGGTTTGACTAATGTTTTGTAAATGTGGAGCTTATGCTGTTTGTGCACAACTCTGGACCTTAGAATCGAAAGTACGGAGTAATAGGCTTTATTTGCGGCGTCCAATCTCGTCCTTTTAGCCCCTCTTATATTTTGGTTGGCTCCAAAATATGTAAAGAAAATTTTGCACAGTTCCGAAGTTATAGTCGCCTACGATCAGGTTTTTCGAATTGGAGTTTTCTTCCTCATTTGAGTCATGAAGTTAGCTTTCGTTTGATTAACACTAAGGCCAATTCGGTTTGCTTCAGATTCTACGCTCAGAAATGCTCCTTTGGCATCTAAGATTAAGCGTGCCATAATATTGACGTCATCAATATGTGGTACCAAATATGTGGACTTGAACGTTAGTGTATTATTTACTATTCATCCCAATAAATTAATAAATAAATCTAGCGTTTTTATCCCAAATAAATAGAATTCACCGTAAGAAAATAAACAATCAGTTGCATGCCAATTATTACAAGCAAGATTTTTGTTTCTATTAAACAAACGAAAAAAACACTACAAGAAAGCATGTAAATTAATTTTAATTATCTCTTGATTAGCATTAAAACAATGCGTCGTCAATTTTAGGGCACTGACTGTAAAATTACATTCTCAACAGTATCATAACTCATATTAATGTTCCATTCTTTTCGACTCCATTGACACCCCCTTCTCCCAAAAACTGTTCACGATCAAAATATTTTCTATCAACACGCCTTCATTTACAAACACTTGAGTACTTGTGTTGGTAACATTGGACTGTCTTTAAAATAAACGCTGAATTTGCATTTAGGGTTAATATCTTCTCCACTGGCTCAAGGCTAAATGAATCGCTTTGGAAGATAGAAAATCCGTACAAGACATGTTATTACTTTTGCATTCCAACGAAATTATGCGCCAAGAAGATTTTCAATGAGGTTTTAAGTCATTTTGGACGACGAGGAGGTTGTCGCCAGTACTTTGCATAAATGAATTTTGTTCGAAATATACTAAGCACGAGTACAATACTCGAAGTTGCGTACAACACGCATAAATTTTTGAAGGGTTGGTGCTCGATACTACGACTAGCGGGCTAAGACATTTGATGATTTAGAAGACAATGGTTATGGTGAAAGATCGTGATGGCTATTAGATATTCCAAATGCTATGCTGGCATGATACGTCTTCGGAATGCCATCACTTGTCTTTTGCTCGAGAGCCAAAAGCTGCTTTGTTGATTGCAAAAGGTTGAGTTTGAATATTTTAGAGTGCATTAAATGCTGAATGACGGTACTGGGTATGCTAAGCACGTAAAAGGTTTTCTGCGATTTGGTGCGGCAGATATTTTTAGCATATGTAAACGGAAAGCAAATGAAATTGAAAAGTTTCAAAACGTGCGCGAATGCTTGAAAAGCTTCTGCACTATTGTTTTGAGACTTTCGCAACTGATGATAACATCTTGATATCACTGATATGATTTACAACATATGCTGGCAAATTAGTTGATTTAAATCTGCATACATTGTTTCTAGACAGAGATTTCTCGGATATAAATTATTTCTGATTGACACGTTGAACGATTGCTATTTTTTTTCAAACAGTAAGAAAACACCTAAGTTTAAGTTAACATCAGCCACTACTTAAAAATGTTATGCAGGTATTACTATAAGTTTTTATTGAGTTCACTTTTTATTGACTTTCACCAACAGTTCCATTGCTCTCCTTGAAAATTGCATTCCATTGCAACATGTATTACCTTGCTCTGTGAAATTGTTTGGAAATATTAGGGTATCAAATACTGCAAATTACAAAAAGATTGCAAGTAATTTTGTCTGCAATTTCAATATGCCATCATTTCAAAGACTCGTTCGAATGGGAAAATGGGCTACAAAGCCCTTTTCCACGGCAAAAGTATGTTGTTTAGAAATTGGGAACTACGATTCTTGGAAAAATCTTTTATATAATATCCAAGCTATACATCAAATACAATTAGTTATGCTCAGTTAAATGTGTCTTGTTCTGTCACCTTAAATTTACTTCATAAAATGCTACTCAACATTAAGTGATATGCTTCGATATTTTTAACCTGTCTACGTGTTTCACACTTCAACTTCTACCACAATATTTCCTCCACATTTTGAAAAATATGTCTGGCAAGAGATATTGAAAATAATAATTTCAAATATAAAGTTAAAAAATATTTACTTTGCTTTAAACAAAAGAATAGAAATATTGTAACTTTTATAAACTTTACTCGAACCCATTCAAAATAAATTTTTATTTTAATACCGTAAGCTTTGTTATACAGTCTGACCTGAGTAAAAGCCTGAGCAACAAAGGTCTATAGTTTTTTGATAATGGTATCCTGTATCCGTTTTAAACTTAATTGTGCTAACATTTTGTATCAAAGCGCTTGATTGTGTTAATTCTTGTAGTCGCAAAATACAGAGGTTCTCAAATGTCTTTGCCCTTGAAAATCCTCCTTAGATTTTTATACTAACTTTAAAAACCCTATTGTAATCGAGACTTTCTACCCGTCTGTGTATCCATCTGTGGGCTACAGCGGTTTTTCTCCGGAACTAATATATAGCAGTTTAGTGCACCAAACTTTTCAGGGTTGAGTAATTGCTTTTCAAAAGTTCGCCACCTACGCACTGAGTGTAAGGCTCCATGCTCGCAAGCGACTAGAGTATACACTAAACGCTTCACCTGTCAACCTGAGGATCTAGCCTAGTGACTCTTTGCTTCAGTCCAGGTGTTGTTTTACTACACTATCAGGTGCCTTCAAGCCGGGGGGGGATCCCTCCTCCAGCGGGAGAGGAGGGAGGAAGAGGATTGCTATATAAGTGATCCCCCAGCTTCGCTACCGATTCAGCATTATTGCAACCATACTGTCCAAGGTGAGCTCACCAGTTTCCCTGTAGAGGCCCTGTCGCAGCTTGTTTTTTGCATACAAAAAATGTGTGAAATGCATCGTCATCTTTTCCTGGGCAATATTTACAGTAGGGAGACCGTGACTTACTAATCTGCAAATCTGTTCATCATGACAGGATACACACTTTGCCTATTTCACAGCCTTCTTCGGCTATCATTACAAGAAGTATGGCACTGAGATCTTTATCTCATCGGGGAGCCATTCCAAAAAATTTCGAAATACGGCAAGTTCCTGAGGATTTGCCATCCCTCCAAGTTGTAGTGCCACCGAAACAAATCTTCATATCAAGGCTTGCATATAATATATCCACGGAAGACATTTTAGATTATGTAAGTAAGAAATTTGGCTCGTCTCTGAACATAATTAGTTACCAGAAACTGACGAAAAACAACTTAATCAACAGAGTTATAGCTTCTTTCAAACTGACTGTTTCGGCATCGTGTGACTTCATCTTAAACCCAGATTGCTGGCTGCCTGGAGTGCTTAGTAAATCATTCATAACTTCAAGGAAAAAAAAATGTTCGTTCTCCACTGAGCTCCCTGCCAAAGCTGTTACATCGGTTCTTCCTAAAAACTTTCAGAATAGCGCTCTTTAAAGTCAATTTTCTATTTATTATCAAAATGTTCGGGGCTTAAGATCCAAGCTGAAGGATCTAGCTTTATCCTATTCTCACTCTAACGATGATTTAATTTGTATTTCCGAGTACTGAAATTTTTCCTAGTCATAAAATTGTTAGGCGTGATCGTGATCGGTAAATCTCCAACAAGTAAGATGGAGGAGGCGTCCTAGTCGTATACAAGAATATCTTTACTGGTGTCCCTCTAACAAATTTACTTTTTACTGCTCCTGTAAAATGTGTGGGGGCAAAAATAGTTATTTCGTCTTCCCTTTCTCTTCTTGACTTCTGCACTTATATACCTTGTAAGTCTGCTTCTTCGGTCTACAATACCTTCCTCACTGAAATATCTAGTATTTTCCTGTTGCGTTTTTCAAATTGTCACTTTATTTTATGTGGAGATTTTAACCTTCCTAAACTCTCATGGGATGACAATTAGGTTGATTCTGACTCACCTCAAAATTGATCTTTATTTTCTTCTTTTATTTGCATGTGTTCCCTGGCTTAATTTAATAATTTTCATAGCGTTAATAAGCATATCCTTGACTTATTCTTCTGTAATATAGAGCAATCGTTGTTATACTCACCTCCAGTAATTTTTCCTTATCTTTCTCCTGATCCCCATCATGATTATTTACTCCTCTGGTTATCTTCTCATTTATTCAATCGTGTCAGTCAGGTATCTTTTGAAGGCTGTCTTTCTACTCCCTTCCATCCATCTTCAGGTGTTGCTCAAGGATCCATTCTTGGCTCACTATTGTTCACTCTATTTATAAATGGCTTACCGTTTGTTGTCATCAACTCCTCCTGCCTTCTTTATGCAGATGACGTCAAAGTTTTAAAAGGAGTGTCGTCTAACGATGACAGTGCCTTGCTTCAAGATGATTTCAAAGCCATTTTATTTTGGAGTTCTTAGAACCAACTTACACTAAATGTTTTTAAGTGCATCCACCTTTCATTTTCTAATAACCCTTGCTCTATAAGCTTTCAATTTTCATTAAATAGTTCGTACTTAAGTACGGTGGCACATGTCAAGGGCTTTGGCGTCACTTTCGACTATAAATTAAAGTTCGATGTTCATATTTCTGAAATTACTTCTAAAGCCTCTCGCATTTCTGGCTTGATCTTAAGCGATGACTTTATTTTTTTCCGATCCTTTATAGTTTTATTAAATTATGTTGTAGTTTGGTTCATCCCTACATTCCCTACATTTTTTATGAATCACGCTTATTTTTCCTTAATAATCCTTCACTGAAAAGGCGTCGATTCTACCTTGATGAATGTTTCCTTTACAAGCTTTGCCGTGGTTTGCTCGATACTCGGCTAGTCAACCAGGTTCCATTAAGGCGTGTTATGCGTTATACAAGATCGTCGAATTTCTTTGATGTTCCATTTGCACGTAGTTTGGTGTATTTTCACTCACCTATGGTCAGATTACCTCGTAAACATGATGACCTTCAGCTTGGGTCTTTCCCCCTCTCGTATTTAGTTTATAAAAAATATGTCAACTTTCTTCTCAACTCTTAGTATTTTTTTTCCTTATTTTTTGCACCTTTTGTTACGTTTATCTTGCTGTTTGCATGTCTTTTTATGCTTTCTCCTTGCTGTGCTATTAGTTAATCTATTTTGCTGTGCTATTTTTAATCTATTTTGTAATTGGATTTTTTTGTGAAATAGAAATAATTAAATAAATAAATGTTGTGCAGGTAAGACTAAAAACACACATACCCGCTCATAAGCTGGATCAGATAGAAGTTAATCTCACCACGCCTTCAATATCGACACGGTTTCAGATCCGAGATGAGCTGCGCAGTTCACCTTCACTTCGTTTAAATCACCCCAGACTGCTGCCAATCGTTAAGTGAGCACTGTCTCTGCTCGCGGTAGCGGTCTCTCTCATATCCTCATTTTGCGCCGGTAAATAGCGTGGCAGAGCCGGATTAACAGGGTAAGCAGAGTAAGCGGAGTAAACAGTCACTTACGGCCCTTCACCAATTAAGTGCCTCCACCAAATTATAACTTCAAAATAAATATTCAATGATGTCAGAGGTAGAGTCGCTTTTAACTCTGTGAAACATTACCTTGATCAGTTATTGTGAGTTTTGAAATCATCTGCGGATTTTTTTCGAACAAAAAAAAAACAACATTACGTATGTTTTTGGGTGTTAAACCCATTTATATAAAATTTCTCATACCTGATCGAGATTCTTCGAAATTTATATTCAACTTTATATTCTAAGGAATTTTACCTAAGACCATTTAAAGCAACTCTTTTTCCTGTGTAAAACTTTGGCCTGCCGAAAATCGTTTGCTTAAGTGGCGAATGGCCGATGCTTACAAGAAATCCGTAAACGCATTCACGTTGCCGTGCCACTGTGGTACATTGAAACAGCGTTGAAAAATGCGTGAGCAACTTTTGGAGTCATTTTGCGAGTCCGTCGAAACCGCTTATACATTATATGCCCCTCTGTGAATTATATGCTTATGCAATGCTTGTGCATCACTTTGTGCTTTACCGGCGTGGAAAAATTTCGCTCAAAACGACAGAAACGTTCTACCTTTCAGAGTTTATGTAATTGAATTCAAATCTGAAGGTAGAAACAGATAAAATAACTTGGTTAGTATTAATTGGTGTTTTTTCGCGGATTTGTAAACGCTATGAGTGATCGATTCGTAAATCGTCAAACAGGTCCAAGGAGTATTTTTTCGAAGCATGAAAAAAGGAAAATGCTGTTTTGTCTAAAGTAAGAAAATTGTTTTGTCATTCTGCAGATGAAAGTTCATCGCAGAATACTAACAATGTAGAGGTACTTTAAAAAGTTATGAAAGTTTTGTTCAGTTTTTTTTTTATTTATGGTGGAATAATTCAGATATATGTCAAAATAATCACTCTTGCTTGTTTAGCTTTTTATGACATTAAATGTGTAGAAAGAATTTGTGACTGAAATAATCTATAGAAGTTCTATAGCAAACAATTTTAATTTTTTAAATTCTAGAGTCAAAGCAGTAGTACTATTCAGACAATTTCAGAAAAGGAAGATATGAATAGTGAAGATCTTTCTGAAGAAGAAGCAACGTGTGAAGGAGTTGATAAAACCCTTTGTGTAAGTGCATTCTTATAGAATAAAATTGAAGACTCAGGAAAAAGTAAAACAAGTTGGGTAAACAGACCAACGCTCATGTCAGAAGGGTTTTGTATTCAATTTACATAATACAGTCACCAGATCGAATAAAATCAAGAAACATGTCAAAGACAATTTTATTGGAGAAAATATGAAATTCGAAGATCATTCTATTATTAACAAAGTTGAACGAATCTCGACTTCTGGGGTTTTAGTTATGGTTATACTCATAAATATCTCCCTTGATAATTATTTCAGATGTCCATTCGCGAGGGAGGAAACACATTTTTCATGTATTTCCCCCCTGTGCCTCCACTGAAGCAAAAACTGACAGTTTAAGAACTGTTTTGAAAAGCTCCCATGAAAAATTTCATTTCATACTCATATTGGCTACCTTTGATGAATTTTTTTTTCAGGGGCCACTCTCCTGTACTGTTATCATCGATTAATGGCCAATTTTTTCGAATCCTAGAATGGTTACAAAGCCCTTTTACCAGGAGCTCTCTCCCGCCTTTTTGTCTTGTTTCACTTATGGTTATTAATTGTGGGTACTCATCTTCAGTCATTCATTAAATTGAATCAAGTGTTCAAAGCATACACCTTAAACGTTGAAGTTGGGAAAAATTAACTCAAAATTATTCAAGCTTCGCATTTAAAACAGGCACTATTTGGGTCTACGACTACTGATACCACTAGCTGAACCGATTCTCAAAGATATATATAATACCTTTCATTCCTGAAATTTTCATGCAAATCCTAGCAGAACTGTAGTGTCTGAGTCGGTAAAAAGCGCATGTTGTTCCATAGCCATATGTTGCCATAGTAATAAATACAGCGCATATTGTTCCATAGTAATACAGGAAAATTCAAACCGCTATAACTTCGTTAATTATTCAATCTTTATGAAACTTTCAGGATAGATCCATCTTATAAATTGTTATCAGTGTATTGAGTTTCATTGAATTTAAGGGCACCGTTAAGATTTTATTCAAGAAAACATAAAATCCGTAAATCATACTATTGCTAACAAAGTTGAGTGAATTTTTACTTCTCACGTATTTGTTGTTGTTGTACTCATCAAGGCCTACTATCATGATTTTTTTCAGATTTTTCGGATCACAGGTGTCCAATCGCGAGGGTGGGTGACACAAATTTTTCGTGTATTTCCCCTCCCTGTGCACCCCTCGAAGCAAACTTTGCCAAACTAAGACTTGTTTTGAAAAGTTCTCATCAAGACCTTTCATTTGATACCCATATCGGCTACCTTAAATGTAATTTTTTTTCGGGGGGTCACTCCCCTATATGGGGAGATCCCCCTTAAATACCTTATAAAATTTTTTTGTAGTTGAACTTTGAAGAGATCACCACTTAACACCTACACACAAAATTTGATGTTTCTAGCTTAAGTAGTTCCCGAGAAAAAGTGGTGTGACACACGGGCGGACGGACGGACGGACAGACAGACGGACAGACAAGACGCGATTTTAGAAGGGTTATGTAAAATTATTTTACAAAACCCTAAAAAGATCAATTTTCCTTATTGCGAAACAAATCTAGTATCGCATTTGTTTTGATTTTTTTTCTTGCAGATAATCCATGACGATGACAAAATAACGCCCAAATGCTCGCCACGGCTACGATGGCATACTTTTATTCGATGGTTTATATTTTCAGTGACTCTGAGACGTAATTGAGGTTTAATGTCATTAGTGTGCTGAATTATCTCATTCTTTAGCTCTTGAATCGTTCTTGGGTTATTGACGTACACTTTTTCTTTTAAATATCCCCAGAGAATGAAGTCCAACGGTGTCAAATCACATGATCGTGGTGGCCAATTAACATTGTGAGATAGCACGGCCATTGTTTCGTTGGCTATGTGGCAAGTGGCACAATCTTGTTGGAATCACATATCGTCCTAGTCCATAACCTCAATTTCTGGCCACAAGAAGTCCGTTATCGTCTCGCAATACCGAACACCATTCACGGCAACTGCTTGGCCGTCCTCATTTTCGAAGAAGTACGGCCGCATGACGCTGCCAGCCCATAAAATGCACCAAAAAGTCACTCTTTGCGAATGCATCGACTTTTCAAAAATCGCTCGTGGATTCTGATTTGCCCAAATGCGGCAATTCTGCTTGTTAAACGAATCCACTGAGGTGAAAGTGTGCCTCGTCGCTGAAGAAGATTTTCTTTGTAAAGTCAACATTCCCTTCTGTCTGTTTAACCAACTATTCGGTGTATTGCCGATACTTGAAATGGTCAGTATGCTTCTGCTCTTGAGTCAATTGAACCTTGTTAGCTTGTTAATTCAAATCTTTATTGAAAATTCACATCAGTGATACTCGTGAGATGTTCAATTGTTGGGCACGATAAAGAGTCGAGGTTGACGGCTCTTCTGCCACACTATCGCGAACAACAGCAATGGTCGGATACCTCTACCTCGGTAATGGATCATCATATGCCAACAGAAATCCACGCCAGAGTTGATGAACGGACGGGGCGGCTGAATACGTGCACTCAGCGGGTTTCCCATGACTTGTGAAAACAGCTAAGGCTTGACTCAGATGCACCATACGCACCGTTGACCGATCGATCTTGCGAGATGTTTTCCTCGAATAGGCCAGAACCGCTTTCTAGTGGTAGCGAGCTATGTTGGCGCAACTAGATGGCAATAGTCGCGATGGAGGTCCATCATCAGCAGTCTGGTGAACGGATGTTTGAATGGTAATAAAACGGGATGTTTGGCGTTGAACGTGATCTTGGCAGCCTACAGCCTCCCACCGACACGGATTATGCCTTCTGGATCCAGGAATGGCGCCAGTCTAACCAACGGACTGTGCTTGAAGACTTGCCTCCCCAACCTGATGTCCAAAAGTTCGCAGTTTAAAGTTTGTGATTGTACATGCCTCACGACGATCTCCAAGGCTGTGGATAATTCATCACTTGTGGGCGCTTGATTTGTCAGTTGAGATTACTTGACTGCCGGCTTGAGATCACAGGCCAATATGTGCTGCAGCCTCTGGAAGGAGTTGCCGTGTTGGATCTGCTGAATAAAATGCATTTCCCGAGCCTCTACCGCTACCATAGTGGTCTTGGTCCGTTTTGTCTCCAAGACGCAAGGGCCCCCATTCCGATACTCGGAAGGCCAAACTGATTTCGCCCTGGATAAAAATGTTGGTCCCTGCAACCACATACTACAGCGGCTCAATTCAGCCGACGCCATCCCACGTGACAGGATGTCAGCTGGGTTATCTTCAAACACTACGTATCGCCATCGGTCCGGCCTTTAGAGGGTTTGTATGGCCGAGACCCTGTTTCCCACAAAGGTATTGTGCAATGACGCAGTAGAGTTGATCCATGCCAAGACATTCTCGGCAGTGGTTCAGAATACCTGAAAAACCTCCTACAGATTGAGCGCTGCCTTAACTCGGCTTGTGAGCTCAGCACCTAGTTTTGCCGCGCACAACTCCAGGCGCGAAATAGTAAGTGTCTTGATCGGGGCCACTCTTGACTTGGCACACAGCAACCTGACGACGACTTGACCGCTCCTCAGGGTTGACTGCATGCATATCGCTGCGCCATATGCCTTCTAAGAGGCATCATAAAAGGCGTGCAACTGTACTTGCACGGGTTTCTCGCCTGTCCTGATATGACGAGTAAATCGGGCCTGATGCAATGATGGATCCCCACTGGTAATGCTGCATCCCAGTCCAATTCCAATCGCCATAGTCCCAATAAGAACAGCTTGGCTGCTACTATCACAGGAGCCAGAATGCCCAATGGATCGAACATTCTGGCTATATCAGATGTCATCGTCCTCTTGGAGAACTTCGTATTGGTTGGATCCAGGTTGATTTGGATTTGGAACTCGTCAGTCTTCGGAAGCCAGATGACTCCTAACGTCTTAATATAGTCCTCGTGTAAACTACTAAAGTTCGGCTGGACCTGTTGGTCCTCAGGTTTAATCTGCTTCAACAATAGAGGATGGTTCGCACATCATTTGCGCGAATGCAAACCTACGCTTGAGAGTGTGGTGCATAGCTCCGCCTGTTTGCGAAGTGCCTCCTCTAAGCTATCTGTTCCGGTCATGCTGTCGTCGATATAGCAATCATTCTCCAACGCGCTGCTGCCCAGGGGACCTTTTCGCTGGTTCTCTTGTGCTAGAACTTGCAGGCATTTTGTAGCTAGATAAGAGGCGCATGTCATCCCGTCGGTTACTGTTTTCGACTAATATTATCGCTCTGGTTGGGTTGAACTATTTCTCCAAATCAAGCCATGGTACCGACGGTCTTCAGGATGGAGCATTATCTGCTGATATATCTTCTCGATATCGGCGGTGAATACGAAACAAGGCATTCTGAAACGTCATCCTGGACAATAGGCCCTGTATGAAGGACATCATTCAATGAAACGGTTGTGGTCGTCTTACTGGATGCATCGAAAACCACCCGTAATTCCTCCCGCTACTGCAACGTCACCTCCTCCGTATGCTCAAGTCGAATATACTCTTCCTGAAGTCCTCGTATGGAAGTCTTAGATCAGGGTTCCTCTCTAGTCGCCACTCCAAGGCAATAAATCTGCGAGTGGGCACCGCTTGGGAATCACCCAACGTCTCAGGATGCTTGCTGAATGGGAGTTTAATCAAGAAACGTCTTGTCCTTGTCTGATAGAAATGTACTTCGCAAGTCTTTTCAGTTAACGTAAGCTTGTGCTGTGGATCCTGTACTTCCTCGACCTCCCTAAATCGCTTGATGAGCTGATTAAGATGGTTATCTTCTGCCAGTCTGCCGCATGTCACGGAAGACACTTGAGGTGTGATCACTCTTCCGGCTACAATCCACCTTAGGAGCGTGTTCTGAAGCACTGCGAACTGTGGGCCCAACTTTATTTGTCCAATGGCTAGGACCTCGTAAAAGTGTTCAGCACTCAGCAACATGTCGATCCACTCCTTTCGGTGGAAGTCTGGATCTGCCAGCCTTATGTTTTTGGGAACGTGCCATCCCGATATGTTCAAGTTCTGAGACGGTTGTGGTGATATAATTTTGTCCATGATGTAGGCTTCCAACTTCGCGGCATGTCCTGATGATCTGGATCTTAGGCCGAGGTTCACCTTATGGTATGCCTTCTCAGCGCTACCGCTTACCCTTTCAATTCGGGCAAGGTGTGGTGTTGATGATAAACCCAATTTTTTGATGATTTTTTGGTGACTAGGTTTAACAACAATCCGTTGTTTTCCTTTGCTGGTGGCCAGCCTGACGACGGCTGTGCCCAGAAGTACATATCCTTGGGGTGCATTTGTTTGCGGTTTTGAGTTTTGTTTCAGTGTTGTCGTGCTCGAGGATATCTTCTTGGTCTACTTGGGCTTGTGGCTTCCATGCAGATGTAGCAGGGTGTTGTGACTCTTGGAACACTGCTTGCAACTTCTAGCCGCGCAACTGAAAGCCTGATGTCCTTCTCGAAGGCAATTCACGCACAGCTTCAAAGCGTGCACGAAACTTAATGTATTTGCAGCACGACCTGTTCACCGAGGAAAAACAATTATTTAGTTATGTACGGCAAAATAAATACCAAGTGTATCTCGCCGGGGCCTCCAAATGTTTGCGCCGGGGCTCTTTTGTCCCGAACTTTGATTTTATTAGTTTTATTTAAAACATTCAGCAAAAAGCTCAAAATTCCTTAACTCTTTTAATAAACGTTCAGCAGCTATAACACAGACCAACCAACAATTGAATACTGAATAAACTTCTGTTTCAAAGTTTTGACAAATTAAAAAATGAATGAAAAATGGGGTTACTCGATTGATTAAAATAAAAACGTGGTATTCGAAACAAAGTATTTTCGCATTGTGGCGAATTGAATTTGAATTTGGTGAATTGAATTAAAATGATTGAGCAATTGATAAATAAATCGAATTAATTACAAATGGGCTCATTATTACAGTGCTAATTAACTTTAAATAACTATGTAAGTCGATTGAAGCGTTGATGTTGCCGGGTCAGGCCGTAATGGGCGCTCAGGGGTATCAGGAACTCAACAGTAAGGTTCAATACTATTATAAATGAAAATTAATTCTGGATTAAATACTGACTTGCCACACCTGATGCAAAGTTGAAGTTTACCATTATTGAAGTAAAACGAGTTTTAATTAAATTTTTGACTGTTAATCCTAGAAAAAATTAACCACAACCTTTCCAAATAAACATTTGCATGTCACGTACAAATTATGACAGCAAGTTTTCTAAAAAAAGACTGTTAGATATGCGAAAAGCATTGAAAAATAAGTATGTAATCATAATACTTTCATTTTACTAATAGAAAACTACCTTTTAGTTGATGGTTTCTCTAAAAAAAATCGTTCAATTTACTGAATTTGAAATCTTAGTAAATCGTTTGAATATTAAATGAGGTCCTACAAATTTTTCGATAGCATTGACCCGCAAATGAAACTAATCTTCTATTAGATCCACTAATCCCACGAAATCATGGAAACACACTTTAAGGTGTTGATGAAATTTTTCCAAACGAACTGATTGCAAAAAAAAACTAAATAATTAGACGTGATTTTGTAACCAACACTTTTACATAACAAGCATTGAAGATTAGAAGTATACCAGGTTAAGTTTTATTTTTTATTTTTTTTTCAAGTATGATTGTATTACTTTTAAGTTCCCGTGAACTTTGAATCTCCTCCTTTTACTGATTTAATTTCACGCAATGCATTAACTTTCAATCAAATTTTTTTAGCGTAATGCAATGTAAACATTGCAGGTGAAGTATTTTGCAAATGCTTACCTGTATAAAGTCAATGTGAAACTCTTGCAATGTTAATCGGACAATAATGAGGTGAAGAAATTAGAAAAAGACACTACAATGCTTCGATTTGTTTAATGTGTTAAATCAGTTACTCATTTATATTGTGTAAACAAAGAGAAGCTCTCACAATGGGGAGAAAGTATTGGATACAGACATTTTTTAAAAATGTTTTCTTTTTACATAATATAGCATTATAGTTATAAACATTTTTTTCAATTCCGCTCAAAGCTTACGCTCTTGTGATTTGCAGTCAGGTTTGTGGCTTTTGGCATTGAAATCTTTCGATATGATACTCGTGTGCTTCTTTGTTATTCAAAGCGAAAAATGAATTTTTTGTTATAAAATGTTATCTCAAAGGTTTCATTCTTTTCGGCGTTTTTTAGTAAAAATTTATTATAAACTTTTAAGATAAAATTTTATTATTAAATCACAGTTTCAATGATTTGTAATTAATCGCATCTTCCAAGACTTTATTCCTTAGTACTTGTATATATTGTCGCAAAATAAAAAAAAAAAATTTTTTTTAAAGAAATTTAATGCCATAAACTGGACCAAAAACAAAAATTGAACAAAAATATGATAGGAGTAAGAGGGAAAACTAAATAATCTAATCTCCCAAAGATACGTTAAAGTAAGTGGCAACATCTATTAACTATGTAAATTTATGTCACCACGCCAAACGAAATTCAATTAATGTACGATTTGTGGTGTTTACACCTTAAAAATGTTTTTTTAATGCTTGCTCAATTTCTACGGCGTCATCCATTGTGCAAATATTCTGAATACTAATTTTTTATAAAAACAAATATGTTACTGGAGATGGGTCTCTGCATGGTGTCACGTACAAAAATAAGTATTGGTTTTATGGAAATTCAAATTCCAAGAATGATTACGACTTGATGTGCATGTTTTTATTGCATATGCTTGAAGATTCATCAAGGTCACTGCGATATTTGTCAGTGCTGGAAATACAAATTTCAAATGAATAAATGGCACTAAAGCCATTGAGAACTATTGCACCATCATGTGATTTTATAAAAATACATTAGATGTTGTAAGCGATAGATAAGTAAAAGCTTCTTGGAAGTTTAAGACTAATTTTTCGTTGAGAAATCAAAATTTTGAAAAGCAAAAAGTAAAATTTAATTCTCTAGCTGATTTGATTTCTTTGGCGAACCATTCAGTCATTTTTCCAATTTCAAATTACTCCGATTGTTAACTTAATTATAAAACAAATGGACTAGCGCGGTGCTTAAACCTTGATGAGAATTTTTAAAATTATGTGATAGTATTTTTTTTTAATGCGGAGAAGATCAAGTGATGGGAAAATGTTAAACACTTGCTTTAAACGCTTTTCATAAAATTGTAAAATATCTTGTATTTATATTCATTAGAATATCAAGTTTTTTTGAACTGAGTTGGTTAGAATATGACTTCCAAGTTTCAGTATTTGCTTGAAATCAACTTTAGCTTCAAAAACATTTATGACAGAATTACAACACTAAATAAAACATAATTATTTTTATATCATCCCAACCTTGAATTGCATTTGCTAAATGTTTACTTACGCAGCATTGAAGTCATATCAGGCATGAAATTTTGGGCATAGGAAAGTTATCGGCGCGATGGATGCAACAGTGAAACTACTTTAGAGCAGGGTTCGACCCTGTTTAGGCGCAATCCGAAGGAGTTTTTGCGTCGTTTCGAGACCAATGTGGAACATCGCTCTACTGATATACACCAGAGATCAAAGAACTGTCAAACCTGTGAACTTCACCCAGAAAACGTGCTCCAAGGAAGGCGATGACTGTCCAATCGGCCAAAAAGATGATGGCCACCGTCCTCTGGGACCCACAAGGTGTGATCTACATCGACCACCAGGCGAAGTGCAAAACAATCACAGGGCTCTACTATGCCGAATTATTGGGCTAATTTGACGCCAAATTGCACAAAAAAGGCCCTATTTGGCGAAAAAAAAGTGCTCTTCCACCGTGACAATACAGCGGCTCATACCTCTACCGTCACCACGGCCAAATTGGTCAAATTGGGCTACGTACTGCCACCCCATCCACCGTTTTTCCAGATTTGGTCCCGTGCGAATTCTTTTTATTTCCCAACATAAAAAAAGTCATTCGCTGAGCAAAAACGTGAGTCGAATGAGAAGGTGATCGCCGCCATGGAGGTCTACTTTTCAGACCTCGAGAAAAAGTATTTTTCAGACGGGTTAAAGAAGTTGGAGCGTCGCTGGGCCAAGTGTTTCGAGCTAAGAGGAGATTATGTTGTGAAATAAATTGTCACTTTTCTGAAATTTTCGTTTTTCTTTTGTAGTTTAAGTACATATCGGATAGCCCTCATATATTGTTATAACGCAGACAGATAGATTTACAATAAGTCATCTGGGGGTTCTCACACTTTTGCACTTTATACGTAGTTTAATGGATATTTTTTAGGTGCGGAGGATTTGCAAATGGCAGCATTGTTTCCGGTGACAACTGATTTCGTGTTTCTTGGTTGTTTTGACGTTAGTTCTATTTGTCAATACATCACGAAAAGACACACTATATCAACCTTTGTGAATTACTCAAATTTAGTTTCAATTTCGATCCACAATTTCATTTTAAAATTTTGTTCAGTGCTCAACAAACATGATTGCCACATGGATGTGAAATAATTCACAAACAGTTGTCGAAACACCATTGCATCTAAAAAAAAAGTTACCATTTGGTGCACTTAATGGGCCGATGGGATAATTTGTTCGTACGACTTTCAAAAATGATGATGGTCGCAAATTACAGTCAACGATGAGCGGTACAGAGACATGATTACTAACTTTTTGGTACCTCATTTAGAAGGCATTAATGTTGTTGACATGTGATTTTAGCAGGACGGCGCTACACGCCGCATAGCGCAAGAAACAATTAATTTACTGAAAGACACATTTGACGAACGATTAATATCATGAAACAGCCATGTTAACTGGCCACCGCGTCCCCCCAGAGCGGAACTGATCTGGTAATTCAAAAAGGTACAACTGCTATTGTTGGGTTGTTGTCTCCGATTTTAGGGAAGCAGACGGAGACTGGCGTTCTCGGGGTACCGGAATCGCTTAGTAAAAATACTAGGATTGGAACTGGATCCGAAACATAGTGGCTTTGTGATTGTTCGATAACAAGATCAACTCATTGCTGCGAACCTCAACCCTGGAGGTATATTCAGGTACTACGGGCAGCTGATGGGCCTCCATTTTAAAGGTGGTCAGCTGATTGGTTGCGGCCCTTCGGGGAGTATCGTGGTGGCTAGTTGTACAAACAAAGGTTGGCATTGACCTCATAGCGTCAGATATAGCTAGGTCTCGGATCTACCAGTATGAAAATTGAGAGTTCTCTCAATGTAAACTGGTACTGAACTTGGGGCGAATGATTGGTGCTTAAACCAATCGCAGTCTAATGGTGACCGTGACAATAGGCCTATAACAGGCAGGTGCTCACGTAAATCAGAATGACACATGGCCACCGCGTTCGTGCAATTTGACATCGTTATATTACTTTCTTTAGGGATTCATGAAATCAAATATCTTCAAGCTAAAAGCAATTGAGCACTTGGAAGCCAACATTCAATGCGTTATTGCCGAAATAAAGACTGAATTGGGCTTTCAAATTACGCCATGTGCATGCTTGCCGTGGCGGCCACATACCCGAAACCATCTTTAAATATTAATTAAAAAAATATCGTTCATATTCAGCCAATTTATGAATATTAAAAACTTTTTTTTTGTTTTATTTTAGTTGAATATTTTCCAACTCTAAAGAAAAGACCCTATCCTCTTTTGAGACCCAGGCCCGACGTGAGCAAAATATTTGGTATTTTTAGTTTTCCTCGTTTACAACAAAACAGATTTTTTTGTTTAAATTTAATTACTTTTTCTATTAAAATACGTAGAAACAAAAATGTGCACGTCAGGTTTATACATGTGGAAAATTTTTAATATATTTCATATTTCCATTTGGTCTATTTCAAAGCAGTTACTTTTAGGAGTAAAATGTATAAGTATACGGTGCACTTGGCGCCAATCGTTCCACAACAGGACGAGCATGTTGGATACCTGTATTTTGATGTCTACTTATCATCCATGAATCGTAGCATGTTTTTTATTTCATCAAGATGGACTTCTCGTTTTGACTGTTGGGCGAAGGTCCTTTGTTTTTTTTTGTTTCAGTGGTTCCTTGTCTGCATTTGGTTTTACTACTTTTTCGTACCTTCTCTACTTGTGCCTAGTTGCAAACAAGTTGGGTAAACAGACCTACGCTCATGTCAGAAGGGTTTTGTATTCAATTTACAAAATGCAGTCACAATGACGATTTTATTGGAGAAAATATGAAATTCGAAGATCATACTTTTATTAACAAAGATGAACGAATTTCGACTTCTGAGGTTTTTGTTATACTCATATATATCTCCCTTGATAATTATTTCAAATGTCAATTCGCGAGGGAGGAAACACATTTTTCATGTATTTTCCTGCTGTGCCCCCACTGAAGCAAAAACTGACAGTTTAAGAACTGTTTTGAAAAGCTCCCATGAAAACTTTCATTTCATACTAATATCGGCTACGTTTGATGAATTTTTTTTTTCAGGGGCCACTCTCCTGTACTGTTATCATCGATTCATGGCCAATTTTTTCGAATCCTAGAGTTGTTACAAAGCCCTTTTGCTAGGAGCTGTCTCCCGCCTCCTTGACTTGTTTCACTTATGAGTATTAATTGTAGGTACTCATCTTCACTCATGCATTAAATTGAATCAAGTGTTGAAAGCATGCACCTTAAACGTTGAAGTTGGGAAAAAATAACTCAAAATTATTCAATCCTCGCATTTAAAACAGCCACTATTTTGTTTTACGATTACTGATACCACTAGCTGAACCGATTCTCAGAGATATTCATGACACCTATCATTCCTGAAATTTTCACGCAAATCCTAGCAAAACTGTAGTGTCTGAGTCGGTAATAAGCGCATGTTGTTCCATAGCCATATGTTGCCATAGTAATACATGCAGCGCATATTGTTCCATAGTAATACAGCAAAATTCAAACCGCTATAACTTCGCTAAGTATGTTTCAATCTTTATGAAACTTGCAGGGTAGATCGATCTTATAAATAGCCATCTGTTTACTGAATTTAAGGGTACCGTTAAGATTTTATTCAAGAAAACGTAAAATCAATAAATCATACTATTACTAACAAACTTGAGTGAATTGCGACTTCTAACGGATTCGTTGTTGTTGTACTTACCAAGGCCTACAGTCCTGATTTTGTCAGATTTTTCGGATCACAGGTGTCCAATCGCGAGGGGGGACACTAATTTTTCGTGTATTTCCCCTTCCTGTGCGCTCCTCGAAGCAAACTTTGCCAAAGTAAGACCTATTTTGAAAAGTTCTTATCAAGACCTTTCATTTGATACCCATGTCGGCTACCTTCAATGAAATTTTTTTTCGGGGGGTCACTCCCCTATATGGGGAGACCCGCCTTAAATACCTTATAAAAATCTTTTGTAAGTGAACTTTGAAGAGGGCACTTTACATCTACATACAAAATTTGATGTTTCTAGCTAAAGTAGTTTTCGAGAAAAACTGCTGTGCCACACGGACGGACGGACGGACGGACGGACAGACTGACAGACGGACAGACAGGACGCGATTTTAGTAGGTTTTTGTAAAATTATTTTACAAAACCCTTAAAAGTGAGTTAATAGTTTCAACTTTGTATTTAATCATGGTTATTATCATATTCAACCTGCAGTCTAGCTTGTTCTTGCTAGACACCCCGTTGCCCACGCAAAACCGTATACATATGATCCAGTAACTGACGATGCATTAGTCTTTGAAATGGCTGCCTATCTCCTAGATTGCATTGCACTGCAATAATAAGCAGTTAGTCTATCACTTCAATCAACTCCGCCCATACATTTGTTGTAATTCCACACCAAAGCTGGTTGCACCACATCAATTTTCTGCTTTGTCTGCGTACATCATCGTTTGAAGACCCATGCTGATGCACATCCTTCGCATGAGCAAGGTATTGTAACGGCCTTGGTATCTTTCCCACTTCAATATATAGACATTCTCATCGCTTCTTACTTTTTCGTCCCATCTTCCTCTTTTAAGCTGGTTTTAATTTTTTAATTTTTGTGAACGTCACCAAACCAGTTACTCAGAACTGTCCCTGTGATAAACAAATCTTTTTAATTTACATGCAAATAGTCTGCAAGTCTCAGACTTGTGAAAAATCTATCCATGTACACCATCTTGATAAATAGTCCAGCAGGGCAGTTTGATCTTGCTCCCACATAAGCCAAGCTTAGTCGTGTCCTGTCAAAGTACCGCGGGAGATCTAACATAGATGGCAAAATCCTATACAAGACCATCTCCTGCTGCTAAAGCAAAATTGCCCTGCCCTAAAGGACTAGGTTTCGAGGGCACATTGTTCCAACCATGGAGGTCACCGTGGTTGCAAACATTAATTTTTAGCAGTTGTGCCGCGGGTCGTCCGGGGCACCCTCTGCTCGTGCTGAGCCAATCTACTCGTAAGAACCTAACACCAAGAGAAGTAAGGGAAAGGAGAGAAAGGGATCATTATGGTAAATGAAAAAAAAACAGTTAATTTAAATAGTGGCCATTTTTTAATTTACTTATAATTAATTCTACCGAGAAAATTCACCATTCAAGTAATTGGAGGTAATGAATTAACTCCCTTGTTTTTTTTAAAGAAATTTAGTTAATTTAGTTATGTTTCTACTGATTCTCAATATTAATTCAAAATTTTAATTTTATATTAAAAGAAAAGAAATATAAAAAATAACATGTATAAATTACTCACCCTTTTAAGGCTGCGGAGCACTATGCAACTGGAAATGCGGGGGCAATTGATAAAATTGTATAACTAAATAAAAGCCATCCAAATAGAGTGGCACCTGAACTTGAGAAAATAGAGCGAAAATCCTATGGAAGCCAAAACATGATTCCGAAAGATTCTCGTCCCACCTGCTATCATTGGACTCTATGTAGGCCCTGATGGCGTTCAAGGTCGACAGGTTTGACCTCTCCGAGGTATTTGCTAGCGGTGAATGATATGGAGTGAGGCAGTGCTGCATCCCATAGTCATTCATAAGCTTAGCGAATGCCTCAGAGGCGAATTGCACTTCGTTGTCCAAGTGAAGCCATTTGAGAATTCCAAAGGTAAAAAGGATTTTGCCTTCTAAATATCGCACGACTAATTCCGCAGTAGCTTTAGCCATGGGCTTCAGCTATGTGAACCTACTGTAATGGCCCAGGGCAATAGACAATTGGATATTTCCTGATTTTGGTATCTATCTTGGTATCGCTCATCCTGCGAGCAAGATCTCGACACCGCATCCGGTGCACTGTTAAGAGCGACTTCCCCGTGTTCAATTTGGAAATTGAATCCTTGCAATTTCAGGCTCCAGCGAGCAAATCGACCAGAAAGGCCCAACTACTACATAAGCCATTTTAGGATAGCATGGTCGGTAATGATGCTGAGAGAAAACCCTTCGATATATGCCATGAATCTTTTCACTCTTTGCATTAAAATTAAGTATTCTAATTCGGTAATGCTATGGTTGCTTGCGCAGTATTGTGCTTCATCAACGTACTCGTATATGCGATTGGATGCTCTCCATCCTCATCGTCTTTTTGGAACAAAATACTTCCAATACCCACTGTACTTGCATCACATTGAATATAGAAGTGCCTTATTAAAATCTGGAGTGGTCAATACTGGAGCGGAAGCAAGTAACTGCTTCACTTTATTGAAGGCGTGGTTGGCGGTAGCAGACCACTTGAAGGTGCGTTTACCTTTAAGCAAACCCATTAGTGGAGGAGTAACCGACGCAAAATTTGGAATAAAATGTCTGTACCATCCTGCCATGCCCATGAACCGTCTCGCGTCTTTGGCCGTTTGGGGGTTCAGGATAGGAAACAAAGCCGGAAACCTTCTCCGGCTCGGTGCGCAGGATACCATCACGTACTACGAAGCCAAGATATTTGATTTCTTTCTTGACGAACTTGCTCTTTTCAACATTGCTAGTTAAGTTGGCGTCCTTCAGAAGTTTTACAACAACATATTAGAAAAACCTACGTCTTCCTGAATTTTCTGCAATTCTTAAGAATTAAGAAGTTCGAGAATGTTCACTTAATGTATTTTTTCTTCAAAAAATCGCGTTGGGAAGAGGAAACTATCAGTAACGGTAATGAGGTTCTAAAGAGGCAATACTTGTGATTTGTTTCCTATATTTTTAAGCTAACTTGTCATTATTAGAATAACATTCATCATAATTGTTAGGATTAATCTTGATATATTCCACATACAAGCTATGTTAAGGTTGACGAAAGGTAAAGTTTCTCGTTAGATTTAGTGCTGATAGTCACGAACAGGATATTTAATACGCTAGTTGGTTGTGTTATTTTTATTTGCCTAATTTATACCCATATTTTGAGAGGCTTGCCCCAATCCATGAAGCAAGCAAATTCAAGCTAGACCCCCAATCCTAAAACCATCACTATGCCGACTTTAATACAAGCCCGCATAAACTACACAAACCCAACCCAAACGCACTTTTTGATGTCTGAAAGTCAATCAGCGACTTAGTTTTAATCTTCAGTTTGTCGATATTTACTCTTATGATCTCAAAATCATTTAATTTATTCTCGGCTGCCATAAGCCGAACCATATCCAATGTGCCCAAATACATGTATTGGTGGGACTTTTTCTTCCTTTTGATTAATATTGACAGACGGACCAGCAGACAGAACTTTTGGTTTTTTCTCCCTAGTTTTAATTTTTAAATATTCAGTGAATGCATTATCAGATTTCGTAACACTACTTTCAGAATTTTTGTTACTTTTATCCTCTTCAAGGTTCATTGAATCGTCTAGCCCAGCTAGTGCTGCATAATAGTTTGTACTGATGTTTGCTCCGCCTATGCCTGCCTGTTGTGGTATCTTTGGTTTTTTGTCTTGGGTTGCTTTTGACTTTGATTATTTTTCTTTTTTGGTGGTTTCTTTTTCTTTGTTGAAAGTTAATTTTCCAACTAGCTCTTCTAGTGACTGGATTCTAAGTTTGAGTTCCTCATTTTCTCTCTCCTACTCCTCCACTTTGTCATTAGCTTTGTCTAGTTGCTCGGCTTCGATGACTGATAAATTTTTCAGTTTGTCTTTTTCTTCATTGTTCTCGAATCTTCAACTCAACTTTTTCTCGCCCATCATCGTCGGCGATGGACATGGCCATTCTATTTGATGGCTGAAGCCATCCGGCTCCTCTATCTTGTTGCTTTTGTAGCGAGAATTGAGAGAATGTTCATAAACCAGGATTGCCCTTGAATGTCTTTCCGCTTTTTAAGACTTTTCAGAAATGAAACTTCAGGTATTTGATAATTGTTCGTTAGTTCGACGGTCGTGATTTTCAATTAAAAAAAATAATTTGCAGTTGGCTTTTCTATAAAATATTTTAATTTTTGAAAATTATTGACAGGAGCGATTAAAAGCACGTCTGTTTGCAACGGCTACTAAATGTAGAATCCCATATTATATTCCGATAGAATCGTAATAAATAAACTTCTAATGTTGAGTATTTTCAGTCTCAGTTTCATTGTTAATGTAATTTTAAAACCAACAAGCACAATTCTCTAAATTTAATCTTCAATTAACGATACCAACGTGGCAGAATGATTCGAATATGAACTTTCCAAACATTCAAGCTATACGCTCAGATATTTTCATATAACAAGTTCAATGAAAATTCCACGTGGTTGCCTAATTAAATGCTCCTAATTTGGCACTTCACTCAAATTGTAAGCGTGAATGTTAAGGAAAAATGTAAACCGTCGATAAGTTTTTGAGAAACATTCTCAAAAGGCATTGCGACAAATATAAATTCCGTGTGTTGTGCGAAATACTCAGTGACAACACCAATATGCCAAGTCAAATTCTATTCCCGGATCGTTTATATACTATTCCACTTATCGTCCTGATTTTTCAACGAAGAAAGATCTTAAAAAATTACTGTCCAATTTCATCAATTGGTCCCCCAAGACTCCATGCAGCCACCCGCCAAAAACTGACGTCTTGTCTTCCCAATTGACACTTCCACCATCTTTTGTGATATAATCTGTTCTTTCAATGAAGTCTTTGCTTTGTTAACACTCAGCAGGGCATTTATATGCATGTTTGGAAATAGGTTTTGGATTTAAAAATGGTACGAATCATAATGAACCGATACCACAAACATGCCTGGACCTCAAACCAAACCACTAAAGTAGGGCTCTTCAACAGATCTCTGAGAAAAAGTTGACCAACTTTAAATTCCTGGAAAACTAAATACAGCCCACACGATTTGTATTTTGCTACCATTTCATTAAAAGCCTAGCCGATTTCGCGAACACAAATTTATCTCAAATTATCCGTATGAACTGGTGTATGCTACAAAAGATTTGGAAGGAATGCCAAACTTGCGTTTTATACGGAAAATGAAAAGGAAGAGAATAAGCTGGGTTTCACGGTTGAACATTTTAAACGCCAGCTGGCACGCTCCACGTTCCTTATAGAAGCGCAAACGTGGTTACCACAAAGAATAAAATATAACTATAGTTTTTATCGGTTTCACTTATGGTAGTTATCGTGCTTTTAGATAGTTCATGTTAAAATAGGAATTGATTTGGTACCATTTCAAAAGTTTTATTGTTCATTTTTAATAATGTTCCTCTACTTCAAAAGTGATTGATTGTGCAATTTTAAAAAGCTATATCTGTGCTTCAATTGAAAATTATGATTTTTCCATGGCTTACATATTAAATTTTACATTTGTGATATTGGACCTCATCGATTAATTTTTTTATCTTTATACCATAGCCACCGAGTTAATAAATGGAATGGCAGTCATTTTCGAGGGATGCGTTTGGTTCGCGAGTTTGTTTGGATGTTGAATATAATTGTTTAGCACTGGTTCCTACTCAGAAACGTAATGGCATGCAGAATTTCTGGCTGACTACATTTTTCTTTCTCTTTGTAGCACTACATTCCCTTTCGAAACTCCGCTTCCTTCAAAAAGTTCCCCCAATTACCTCGGTCTATTGTGCACGTAGTCATAAACTGTCTTCGTCAACCTAGTCCGATTAACATTTCCTTGATTTTCCCCACTGATCTCCACCTTTCAGTTTTGGGCGTCCGTTGTTCGTCCATTCGATTCATGTGGCCAGCAAATTGCAGCTTCTTTCTTCTTCTTCGTAGCACTACAGCCCCTCTCGGGCCTTCGCTACCTACAAATAACGCCTCCAACTGTTTCGGTCCATCGACCGTGTCCTCCGATTTGGAAATCCACGCAGCGATGAAATGTCTTCGTCGACCGATTCAGACCAGCGTTTCTTCGTTTTCCCCACTGGTCTCCGGCCTTCAGTTCTCCCTACGAATACCTTTTTGGGTATCTGGTGTTCGTCCATACCATAGTATACTCAACTAGTAACCACATTCCATCAACCCTCCGGAAAAATTCGAACACAAGCCGAACAGCGAGCCAGAAATCTTCGGTAGCAGGTAGGTAGGTAAATGCTGACGCGAGGATTGGCGCGAATATAAACATATGCTTCGATGAGAGATTTCAGGATTACCATATCTCAAAAATCAATAATTTAGCAGAAAAACAAATTCGTTCCATGCAATCTTCTAGTTTTTTATTAGGATCTGGCAGCACTCCCTTGTTCTGAAATGGGTAAAAGAACACGTGCGTCGGAAATTTTATTTGCATTTTGCTTTGTTTCTTGAGCGCGCCAAATATGGGATCAGCTGTCATGCCCCGGATCAACTGACGTGCCCCTGGGAAAATTCAAAAAGTATGCAACACAGGGTAAATGAAAGGTGTGGGTACTAGTTGAGTATACTATGGTCCATACGATGCATGTGGCTAACTCATTGCAGCTTTCGCAGATTTACAGTCGTTGAGACCTTCGGCTCGTCAAAAATTTCATACAGCTCACGGTTGTATCGAACTCGCCATTGGTCCTCGTCTAGCTTCTCTCCAATTATTGGCCGTTGCTCAAAGGCGTTCAATATATTTGCGGATGTTTGGGTTAGAGTCCATGTTTCACACTCATAGCATAGCACAGGTATTATCACAGATTTGTATACTTAGAGCTTTGTTTTCCTATGTATGCAGTTGGTCTTCAGGATCGTCAAAACTGAATAAAATATTTTATTTGCTAGTAGCATTCTACGGCGTATTTCGTTTCTTTCATTAGTGGTTCTCGTTATTTTGGCACCTAAACAAATTCACTAAATTTTTCGATACTGTAATCGCCAAGTGTGATATTTTGTGTGTTTGAAGTTTTTTTCCTCGACTGCGTTATGAGCTTCGTTTTATTTTCACTGATTGGAAGCCTTACTAGTTTTGCTTAGCTGTCGAGGTTCAGGAAAAGTTCTTTGGGAGTTGTTAACGGCCGTGACAAAATATTGATGTCGTCCGCATAGGCTACTACTTGGCTCGACTTGTATAGTAATGTGCCTTGCGTATCGATAGGTAGTTTCCTTATGCCGTACTCCACAGCCAAGTTGAATAGTAATGGGGCCAGCCCATCTCCCTGCTTTAGTCCACAGTCTTACAATTGTTGAGACCTTAAATTCACCAAAAACTTCATAGAGCTCATTAGTGTATCAAATTGGCCATTGGTCCCCGTCTAGCTTTGCTCCAATCATTCGCCTCAGGACTCGTCTCTTGAAGGCGTTCAACATATTTGCAAATACTTGGGTTAGGGTCCATGTTTCATATATTTGTTTACTTAGAGCAATGTTGCCGGTCTTCAAAATCGTCAAAACTGAATAAAATATAGGGTGATTCATTATGAAGTTTAGTTTTTAATCTCAAACATAAGGCATAACGTTGAATTCTCTATTAATAATTTTATAATGAGTCAAAAGAACAATCTATAACATTTACTTTTTAAAGATTATCTCGATTAAATGTTCACCGTGACTACGTCGTAAATGGTGCATCCTGAGGGTTCAATTTTGGACGACACATTCCAGTATAGCGACCGGTATCTCGCGAATGACACGAGCAAATTTGGCTTCCAAAGCATCGATTCAAGCTGGCTTATCCCTGAAAACCAGAGGTTTCATGTAACCCCCCAAGAAAACAATCTAAAAGTGTTATATCACATTATCTAGGCGGCCAAGTTACTAGTCCAAAACGTGAAATCAGGTTCTCACCAAAATGGTTGACGGTGCATACCATAAGTTACTCTAAAAGCACGAAAAACATTTCTCACAGAACGCTAAATTTCATAATACAGCTGAACAATTTGGATACGTTGTTTCAGTGTAAGTCTTTCCATGATAATTCTTTAGACAATACTGAATAAAAATTACATTACATTTTGACAAAACAGCTTATTGAAAATGAAACCTCATTATGAATCACGTTTTATTTTCTTCGAAGTGTTTGAATATAATTATTTAGCTCTTTCATTACCGGTTTTCATTATTTTGACGCATAAATATACAATCTTTCCCAAAATTTTTTATGTTGAATTCGGCAAGTACAATATTTTGCATTGAGATGGTTATTGATGCGGACTTGGGGGTTGTCGATGCCAGTGTTATTTCGGTAAGTTGGACTAATTTGCCTGGGAGATCAAAGCAAAGAATTATTTGTGATAGTACGTTACATGCAATACTGCTGTATGCTTACTTAAGGTCAATGAAAATTTGGTGTACGTCTATGTTGAACTTTCAGTATTTCTCAAGTACCTACTTGATACTGAGTAATTGGTCTATCGTTGATAAACCTGCTATAAAGCCACCTTGATACTGTGGGTGTATGATTTGATTTTATTTTCTCAGATCGTTGAAAATATTTTGTACGCCGTACAAAGTAGTGATCTGCTTCTATAGTTTACGCATTGTAGCTTGTCACTTTTTTTGTGGATAGGGAATATAATTCATTGGCGCCATCAATTCGGCATATGTTCTTGTTGCCAAACGTGCTGTGTGACTCTGTGGCTGGCTTTCTGAACACCACTGCCAGCACATTATTTGTTATTCTTCTGGGCTTTGCTGGTGAAATAATGGTGGCCAATGAAAGCTCTCTGGAAAAACCTAAAGGCTTCAATGTTGTGGAGGTGTATTTAGGATTTAAAGGGCTCTGAAAATATGATTCCCATGTTTCTTTGATTCTGTTTGCATCAACGATAGCGTTGCCGTTGTCAGCATGGCAGAGCGTGGTCTTTGGCTAATAGCCGTGTTTCAGGCTTTTCACTACTTTGTATACTTGTCTTGTGTTGCTGCTCGGTAAACTTATATCCACACTTCTCAATTGGTCATCATGGTATTTTCTTTCTTAATTTTAATTATTTTATTCGCTACTCCTTTGAGATTTTCATAATGTTCTCTCTTCGTACTCGTCATCCTACACAAATATAATTTGTATGCCTGCTTCTTTTGATCTAACGCATTCTGGGATTCATCATCGAACCAATCATTTCTTTTGCGCTGGAGTTGATGTCGGATCGTCTGTTCTGCCGCAATCTTAATTGCCGCTTTCACTTCCAACCACAGCTCATTGCTTTTTTTCTGCGATGTGTTTGAAAGGATGGGAGTCTGCTGGTTTTCGAGGGTCTGCGTGAAATTTTTCGCCACTGGCCCAGTTTGAATGCTATCTTTGTCAAATTTTCATAGAGGACTGATATTTGCTGAATACCCCTTTGACATACGAAGCCAATAGGTTAATTTTGTCAAGTAAGGATCTGAGTTGTAATTGACTCTTTGGTATGTAGGGACGTGAAGCATGCTCGACGCCTAACTTATTTGGATCAAAACATAGTCGATCTGGTTTTATGTGTTGCTGTTCAGTGATACCCAGATCCTACATATGACTAGATTTCTCCTACAAGTGAAGTCAATCAGGTGCTAGCCGTTGTTATTTGTTTCACCCCGGATGCTATAACCTCCATTCGTTTCTCGAAGAGAGCTCATTGCCATCCTTAGGGTTGTAATCACCGAGAATCATTTTAGTTTCGTTAGTAGGCAATGAATTGACTAGTCTTTCCAGGTGATATTAGAACATTTCCTTCGTTTATTTGTCATTTTCTCTAGTGAAGGCGTGTACAGTTGGCAACAAAATTTTGAATAATTTCGCTAGTATACGGATCGCACACGTTCGTTTATTGACGGCCTTTAGATCAATAACATACAATTTGAACTCCCTATCTACAAGGAGCATTCCAAAATAAACGAGATTTATGTCATAAAAATTTTTTTGCGCCATCTTTAAATGAGATAGTGCGTTGAAAAGTTACATCCCTCCTTGACTTCCAGTGCAAGTTTGGTGACATTCGGTTCAGCAGAAGCGAAGTTATTGCATCTAAAGTGACAGTATGTTTTTGTCATCCGTACAAAAATAAGTTTCGAACAAAGAACTTCCATCAAATTTTGTTTTAAAATCGGTAATCGTTTACCAAGACATTTGAATTGATGAAAAAAGTTTATGGCGATGATTGTCTATCTCGTGCCAGAGTTCAAGAGCGGTTTACACGTCTCAGAGATGGTCGTGAAGACATAAATGACGATGAACATACGGGCCGCCCAAAATCAGTGATCACCGATAACTCCATCGACACTGTGCGTGAATTTATCACAAATAAGCCGAAATCATCCCCGAAACATCGATTTATCGCATTTTAACCGATCATTTGGGCTGACGAAAGGTCTGTGCACGTTTTGTTCCGCACAAGTTAACTGATGACCAAAAATTGCTCAGAATCCAACATTCAAAAGACATCATTAAAGAGGAGAGGAAACTCGAGAACTTCCTTTACAACATTGTAACTGGTGATGGAACGTGGTGTTTCTAATATGAACTCGAAACCAAGCGTCAAAGTGCCGAATGGAAGGCGCCAGACGAGCCAACACACAAAAAAATCGCGTTTGGAGAAATCAAAAATCAAGTCGATGCTCATTTGTTTTTACGATTACAAGGGAATTGTCCACAAGGAGCTCGTGCCAACGGGGCAAACCTTCAATGCAATTTTCTATCTTGGTGTTTTGAACTGTTAGTTTCACCGCATTTGTCGAATTCGGCCTGAATACCGCAAAGGAGGAAGGTGGTGCTTATTGCATGATAATGCACTCTCATCGATCCACTCTTGTGACTGATTTTTTGAACAAAAATCGCATTTTAACCATCAATCACTCACCTTTTTCGCCATATGGCTCCCTGTGACTTCTACCTCTTCGGAGAATTGCATTTGACGCTTTGCGTCCGTAGAGGGCAGCCAAAAGGCTCCTACCGACATCCTGAAGCACATTCCGGTCAATGACCTGAAACACTCTTTCGAACAACTTTTGGATCGCGCAAAACAGTGTATCGAGGCCGGGGGGGGGGGGGGCTATTTTGAATAAATAAACTCAAATTTATCAGAACAAAGCTCCTGCCGTTTCTATTTTCGCTCAGTCTCGTTTATTTTGGAACGCACTTAGTACAATGAAGGTCACTCTGGATTCTCATTTTCCAGCAGGCTTCCTACTTTTGAATATTGTGTGCGATCTCATACCTTGAATGTCGTTTCAAGTCCAGTTCGTTTCCTGGATTGCCAGAATGCTTAGTTTGTATTGACTAGCCTGTTGTAAAAGGTCCTGTGCATCGCAAGGGTTGTTCAGTGACCTGACATTCCAGGATCCAATGTCACATTCCTGTTTTCAGTTGCAAGCTCGTTGCCGTATGTCCAATTTGTTCCAAGGCTCTTTTCCAGGTTTCGAAACATTGTATGGTTTTCCAGGGACGGGGAGTTAGCCCGTCGCACGGCCTCCATTCCGGTGGCATAGTTAATACTTTCCATTCCGTCATTAGGCATGGAGGACTCTCCTTTACCGTCCCACTTCAGTCTTGCACCAAAATTAAAAGTTAACGGCAATCATCAAAAAAGAGATGTAAATGTAATTTGGTGGCAGAGCTGTAGGTGTATTTACTATCATTAACATTTCTCGGCACTTAATGTCCCATCATTGGGGAACCAGTAACTCAATGTGCGATCCCGATACCATCTCCTACCATTTGATGCCTTTGTTTTTACTGCAGATAATATTCTTTATTTCTACAGTAGATATTAATATATACTAAAAACGGAAGTTGAGAGAAATGGTATAATTTAGTCTAAAAATAATATTAAAGTTCAATTCAATTGCAATTTGATAATTTATGGCTGCAGTAGTTGTTTCAGGCGCAATAAGATATAAATTTGAAAAACTGCAAAGGTATATCTGGAAGTTTTCGAAATGTTTTGAGAATCAGACTTAAAAGTGCTTATTCTTTTAACTTGGTCATGTCCAGCATTTGGTATATATCTACTTTCAGGAAGCTTATACCATACCCATGTAGAGTTATTTTTAAGCCTACTTTCTCTAAAAGTTTGGTAAATATTCTCATAATTCTTATTCTTTGCTTTTTTCTCACCCACGGGCTTTTCAAAAACATCTTGTTCCCCATATTTTATGGTAATTGTAGCAGTTCATACATTTTTAAGGGTTCCGTACATCCAAAGGCAAAAATGGAACTCTTATAGCATCACTCGTCTGTCTATCTGTCTGTCTATCACAGCTAACCTTACTGGACTCATTGAGTTCAAATTCGATGTACACATGTGCATTTTTGTGGCCCAAATAGGCACATGAAAATTATACAAATGAATTTTTAAAATAGTGGGAAATTTTTGGGCAGGGGAGGGGAGTTGCTAAAACAAGTCTTACAAAGTGTATTGTGATGTATAGAAAATGAAAGGTATGGATATAATTTTGATACAATTGTTAAGTTAATTGTTCTCAAGATATATTTACCATTCCTCCCTTATCTTCGAAACTACTGAGCCTAAAATATTGGAAAAGTACTGAAAATATTTTATTACACGCAAATTACAAGAAAATTGGTCAAAAGCCTGTGGTCTAAACATAACCTCGTACATTTTTTAATAATGTCGGGTAACACTTGCAATTCAAATCATTTGCTCCTCCATATTTATTCTGGATTTTTAAAATTTCCCCCGAAAATTGCATTTGAATACACTAAAGAGTGTCATCGGTGTTGCGAACATATTAAAAAAAAATCAGTGCAGCCTTCTAGCAAACAGTATTAGTCTACGTATTCACAAATATATGGCAAGGTCAAAATCAACAAAGACAATATATTCAACAATTCTCCAGAATCTGGTACCATGCACACTTCTTTTGTTACCACAAAGAAATTTGGGTCAAATAAAAAAAAAATTGGTAGATACATAATTAATTGGGAGTTTCTTATATTTTGGATAAATGGCAAAAATTTTACTTTTAAATTTTATGAGCGATTCACAGTTACTTTCAATTGTTAGTAATTTTGTTGGTATATGAAAACCATGTTTAGTTATTCTCTTGTTCCAAGCTCTATTTTCTTACAAGTAACAAGAGCTCTAGTCAAATTAATTTGTAATACTACCAAGTCAAATTAATTTGTAATACTACCGAAGGTTGTGATAAAAGGATTATTTCTATGACATACAGCACAATTTCCGAATATTCCGGAAAATTTTAGAAAACTTATGTAAACATAATAGAATGGATAAATAAATTAACATAGGCCAAAACCTAATGCCGGATATTTCAAATTGGTAAAAGACCATCACATATTCGCTTCGGTAGGGTTACTTTAAAACCAAGCTCAAAAAATTAATCTAATTTAGCTAAGTTCATTTGTTTTTATTGTTGTATAGGTAAATAACCTTTTTTTTCTTTTCAGGTAAGTGCTGTTAAAAACGATCAAAACGATCTCAGTAAGTGCATTTAGAACTCATCAAAAGCAAACTTAACAACATTTAGCCTAAAAATATTCAACGCCATCCAGAGAAACGGGTAAAATAACTTTTCCACTTAATGCCATCATTTAGTATAATTTCTACTAAATTAACATTCTCAGCTAACAGCGAAACGAATTTTGACATTCCACATTTCATCAGAGAAACAAACTTTCCTCATACAAAGAATATCATTGAAATGCGCTGGTTTTCCATGACTTATTTTTATTCTTAACTCTCACAATAAATTTATTTTACCACATTTCTCTTATTTGCGTCATAAATTCTTTTGCCCATTTTAATTTTCACATTCATATAAACTCCAAAATTAAAATACAGATTTTTTCATGAAAAGTTTAAGTCTGTCAAAATTAATATGATCACATAAAATATATCCCATAAAAACCACTTAGCGTTAATATTTTATCCAGCAACCTAAACGAGACAAACTTGCATGATACCAGTCACGGTCAGGAAGATGCAAACCAACAAAAAACCTTCACGCTGTAGTAAACAAAACGTATTGATTTCAAAACCAAAGCCAGTATGTGAATATCACATAAGCGTTTGAATGTCGGTTTCAAAACTTCTTGAATATCTTTAGAATCACATCTTCAGCTCATTTCTTCTGCTTCGGCGAAGCTGTTGTTAACATACTCGTATGTAGTTACATTTGTAGCTACCAGTTCCACCATAATTTTTTTCGTGTCAGTTTCACACTAACCTGGAGGGGTTTCAAGTTCTTTCAAAATTATTTCTACGTTATCTTTTATTCTGCATATTCATATGTAAGATTTTAATTCTATTTTTTATTTCACTGTCTAACGCATGCATGTCGTTTTTTGCTACATTCACTGTAACCGGATAAATTTATCGTCTGACTCTGACAAAGAAATGACTTTGCAACGACCAAGTTGTTAAAAATATGAACTAGTCACAATGCTGGATTGGTCTCTGCAATGGAGTTAAATTCTTGAAGACCAGTTTTGAAACCGTTTATTCGCATATGAACAAAAACGTATAAAACAGGAGAGGCTTAAGGTCGGGGTAGGTTGATTAAGTTTGCTTTATGACAGGAGGGTAGAAAAATTCCTTTGAAAGTGCAAATTATTTTTAATTTATTATTAACCAAATTTGGATTTGATTGAAGAATATTCCTAAGACAACCTGGCATAATCTTTAGGGCATTTTTATAAAGAGATATCTAGCGTGTGCTCCAAATCAACCTACTTAGAAGCAGTTGGGAGGCATACAAGTGTACGATGAGCGGTTGAAGAGACAATAAAGAATACTGCTAAGTTCAGTACAAATAATTTGTTGCGTGATGTGAGTTCCAGAGAAGCAATCGAGCCTTGAGGTGATTGACTTTGAAAGCTCCTGATGAGTAGTGCCTGTCACTCCACCGAAGCTGCATATTTTTCCCTTACAATAAACCACCTTCTTGAGAGAAGGTGAAGGTTACCTTGTAGTCAAACATTAGTTTTGTAATTGCCAGGGTTTTATGTTTGGGGACCATAATATCGTCGCAAGTAAACGGACTGTTTTGGAGTGTTCACCCAGAGAAAAGCACCCACCACATTCGATTACATATACGGCAACCGACAAACACGCGTACGCTTTCACAAAGTGAAGCCGAGCAGCTGAGGTCGGTTTCTTTATAAGTCACTGACCATTTGGCTATGCGGGGTTCGGTCTCCTATTGGACGCATCCTTAGGTAAAGGATTCATTGACACAACTCGCGCTCATGCTGACAACGCGCAAGAACGCATTTATCATGGAACCATGCCGCAGTCTCCTATCAGGTTGGATAAACGGCAACGAATGTCACAACGAATGAAGGACTATTTTTGAAAGAACTTGGGATATAAGATGAAATTAAAAAATATAAAATCAACATTGCAGTGAAAGAAATTAGATGGCATGGTGAAAATACATCCGACATACGAACGTTTACAGTGCTTAAAAGCGGAAAATCGCAAGGAAGCCGTAAATGTGGCTTTCATTATGGGCAGCATATTTAATCAAATTGCCACCGAATTCAAGCCAGTTAACGAAAGAATCTGAAAAATTTGTATTAAGACGAAATGATTCAATGTCTGGCTGGTCAACTGTCACGTATTCTCAAAAGATAAAAAGGAGGCAATCAAGTACAATTTTTACAGCGCTCTAAAATACACTGCCAATGCATCGCCGTCATATAACGTTAAAATTGTTCTGGTTAACTTCAATGCAAAAACCAACCGGGACACGAAGCATTCATGCAGAGGCTCGTGACATCGAACAGCGCTTGGTAGATTTCGCTACTAGCAGAGGCCTCACAGTAAGATACACATATTAAACGCATCAAGCTTTCAACAAAAACGAGTGGCTACCAACATTTTCGACATGAGTTTGTATTGTGGCACTACCTGTGATTTGGACCACTACTTTATAAGAGTCAAGTTCCGATGTCGCATCTCAGTTAACTAAAATCAGCTGCCCCAAGATACACAATTCAGAATCCAAACGATATCTCAGTAATGTCTGTAGAAACGTCATCGCTGGAAAACAACATATCCCCGTAGGCGGGAGAAAGTAGTGTTGACATCCAAACCACATGAAAAACAGTAAGACATACGGCAAAAAAAATGTGGCAGAAAAGAACTTGGTCCATCAACCAAACGACGGATAAAGCAAAGAAGTGGTCGGAAAAAGTAAATAAGCATACAAAGAATAAATATAGCGACCAAATCGGACTGGGCCCTCAGATAACAAGTTTTGAAAGTGTGCCAAAGAAAGAAACAACTGCCTATGAACACCAAAGTCTGACAAACCACATGACGCTACATGAAGGTATGTCTATTTGACAAGCAAGTCTATGCAAAGGTGCAGAGTTAGCAAAAAGTAGCCCAGTCAAAATGAATGGCTGCAATATTTCCAGAAGCTATTTACTGCATCCCGAACAACCACTGAAGCTGTGAGCATTCCGGAAGCAGAGCACGAGGTCTCTGTGCCACCACCAACCAGAGATGAAGTATAGGCAGTCGTATGGGACCTTAATAACAAATAAAACTTCATTATCACTATCGATGGGATATCAGCAAAACCTTTTCTATTGATTAATATGCGGAATACGGTCAGACGAGCAGTAATTAGATTACTGGCGAAAAAATGTAATATGTCCTGTACACAAAAATTTAGACGAGATAAGGTGTAGAAATTATAGGGGCAAAACTTTACTATGCACGTCTTTAAAGTGCTCTCCAAAATCAGAGAAAGAAAATTAAAACCATGCTATGAAAATATTATAGGAGACTATCAGCGAGGCTATAATAGACCAAACAGGTGCTCAAAAATTTGTAGGAATATAACATCGATATGCACCAACTCTTTGTAAACTTCAAGTAAGCTTATGACAGTGTCGGCCGAAATACCATGTACAAAAAATTCTTGACTTTGGTGTGGCAATAAAACTGGTCTACATGGTCAAAGCCTCGATATTAAATGCAGTCACAGGTCAAGGTAAATGGTGAACTTACAGATAGTTTGAAAGTGGAATCAGGCTTACAACAAGGAGGGATTACCCCAATGCTCTTTAATATTGTGCTGGAATACATTTTCAGGAAGACAGTAGCTGAAGCCTCTGGTACATTATTGTTCAAGTCCACATAATTAGTGGCGTATACTGATGATGGGAATATTATGGCACGATCAATCTCAGATGCCAAAGGAGCACTTCTGTACATAAATTCAAAAGCAAACTGGATTGGCCTACAAGTTAATAAAACAGATACTATATTCATGACTCAAACTTTAAAGAATATTCAAGTCCAACAAAACCTGACCATAGAAGACTATAAGATTGAATGTGTGGATAACTTTTTTTTTTATCTTGGAGCCAAGTTGAATAGAAGAGGCAGCAAAAAAAGATGAAATTGGACACCGCATAAATGCCGCAAATATAGCTTCTTAATCTGTACTTCTGTATATTACAAGGTCCAGAATTGTGCACAGTTAAAAAAGTTTCATATTTGCAAATTGTTAGTCAAACTGACTGTTATATGGAAGTCAGTCATTGATTCTAGTGAGTAAACTTGAAAAGTTCGTGGATATTTTGGAATGCAAAGTGCTCCAGAAAATCCACGGCCTAGTCAAATAAGCAATAGATTGGGGGAACGGTTCAACAATGAGCTGAATGAGTTATTTCATGCACCATGTGCATCTGCATGTGTAAAGCTACGCAGATTACAATGGAGGAGAAGGAAATAGAAGAAAACCGTGAGAACAGCAAAGGGTAGAACACGAAGCAGACTTCCAGCAGGATGATCTAGAACTTGAAGCACAAAAGCGATAAAAACTGACAGTAGATTCAAGCTGAGATCTAGTGGCAATTGAGGTCACAGAATCACGATGATTGGAAAAATTTAATTTTAGAAGCCAAGCCCCGTTTTGGGCTTTCATGCTATAGATATGATCATCTTTTTGCGAGACCGTCTGCATCCGTTTCCTAGGAACCAATTTATCATATATTCGTTAAGTAAAGATAACATTTAATTTATTCGTAAAAACTCAACTTTATGCTCTGAAGTATCAAAAAAATTGGATCAATTAAATAATACCTTCATTATGATGAAATACAAAATATTTGAAATTGCACATATTTTTTTGAATAAAATATGTGCAATTTCAAATATTATATTATATTATATTTTATGCTACTTACCTCATCAGGAAGGCCACTTTAGATGAGTACCATACAGTTTATTCTATTGTATGGATAGGAAGTATGGAGTGATGCTCTTCTAAAAACGCCTGACATTGGAGAAGTCTATCGGAAAGTCTCTAAGTTGGGGGTGCTGGTCATCATACGCACAATACCAAAGAAAGATGGGCCACACATCTCATTCTTAATCTGAGGCAGTAGCTCAATCGTAAACATGGTGTAACAGATTTTAATCTGATCCAGCTATTGAGACAGCATGGAAATTTTCAGTTTTGTCTACTCAAGATAGGTAAATTACGGTCTGCCAATAGCATGATCTGCGCTGAAGAGGTTGATGGCGCATGCCAAAACCCTTTTTTTGTTTGGGCAGAAAAGAGAACTGGCTGAACGATTACTTTATGAAAAGAATGAGAAGGCTCTCTCTAGATAATAATCGTATAATTGTAGAAATACGCAGATCAGTTGACAAATGGGATATAACGTTCGGGCTGATCTAGTTGCGAAAATTGAGCACCTTTAGGCATTGAGAATAAAGGGATCTCTTTTCAAGCACACCCTTTCCCTTTCTCGGTGTTTCGACAGGAGAATTCTGCCACATGATCGCACTGTGAGGTAAAAAATTAAAACGAGGCATAGGCTGAAGTCATATATGTATTAGCGATTCTAAGGTAGTTTTTCACCTGTGAAAGAAAGGTATTAAGTAGGTACTCTAAAGGCAATTCAGGAGCCCTGAGCTTATGGCGTTCATAGCTTTCACATATCTATGGCCTTCACTGCTCATAGCCTTCGCCTCCCTGTAGCCTCCAACTTTCTACTACCAGCTAAAAGTGTTGATTTCCTTTGTACTTTAGCCTCGACATATTGGTGTTGGATCTGGTGTAACCAGAGTGCTAGTACTCGTATAATGAAAAAGTTAGAAGTGTTCGAAAAAAAATTTGTCATGGTTCATACACTAGCCTGAGTAGAAAGCCTGAGATCGACTGGAAACACCATATTATCAAACTGCTGAAATGATGAGAGTCACTGTAAGCGAGAATCCCTAGATTTTGCAGCCATTCCACTAAACAAATGAGCAGGTTGAAACCTTCCTCATTACTGGTCTCATACCTGTGGAAGGATTTGTGTATTTGGTCATGGGTGGGCATGTTTTTTATTCAGATGGTGCTTTAACAATATTTTATATATAAAGACGGGTCACTGATATGAAGACAAAATTTTAACGAACTTGAACTCCAAAGATCAATAGCTCCCACGAAGATACTCATTTACTAGGTTTGTTGAGGCTGGTCGAGCTAGGATTGAGCGATTGATGTATTGACAATAGCAAAATTATTCAAGGTTACACATGGTTTGCATTTTGTTACTGTATTAACGTTATTATTGTTTGTTTGAATTAACAATTTTTTAAGATTTTGCAAAGCAATTTAACGAAGCAATGCCTATCCGTTTATCAGTGGGTCCGACCATCCATTCGTCCGTCTTTCAATACATTACAGCAAGTTTTCTCGTAAACCAAATTAGCCCTTTCTTCTTCTTTGTAGTACTATAGCCCCTATTGGAATTCTGCTTTCTGCAAAAAAACTCATCAAACTGTTCGCTCCATCGACCATGTCGTACGAGTCAGATTATGAACTTCCTTCTTCGATTCTCCCAACGAATATATTTTTGGGTACCCGTTGCTCGTCTATACAATTCACGTGGCCAGCTTATTAAAGCTTTCGCATTCTCGCAGAGGCCTTCGGCTCGCCAAAAATTTCATACAGCTCATGACTGCATTGAATCACCATTGTTTCCCGCCTAACTTCATTCTGATTATTCATCGTAGGACTCATATCTGGGTGGCGTTCAATATATTGGCGGGTATTTCAAGTTATGTTCCATATATCAATCCCATAGCAGAGCGCAGGTCTTATCACAGATTTGTATACTTGGAGTCGTGTTTTTCTGACAACCTTAAAGACCAGCTGCATACAGCTGGTCTTTAAGGTTGTCAGAATTGCACAAAATATTTTATTTGCGAGCTGTATTTTCCTGCATATATCGTCTCTTTCATTACCAATTCCCGATATTTAACCCGAAATTTTCATGTTGAAATTGTCAAGTGCATTTATCTTCGAACGCATCATGAGTTTTGTGATGTTCTCATTGATCTGTAACCTTAATGTATTTGGTTCGCAGTCGAGTTTCAGCAAAACTTATTTGGCATGTTCATTTGATCCGTATAAGCTACCACTTGCTCACTTTGTATATACATGTACTTCTTCTATTTATAGCTAACATAGCTTTTTATGACGTATTTCAGAGCCAAATTAAATAGCAATGGAGCCAGTTCATCTCCTTGCTTTAGTTCGATATTTATGTTAAGGCATATTCGATTTGATTATTGATGCAGACTTGGGAGGTTGTCAACGTCATTGTCATTTTGGTGAAACCAACTGATTTGCCTGCGATACCAAAGCAAAGCATTCTTTTGTACATTACGTTACTGTCGTATGCTTGCTGAAAGTCAACGAAAGTTTGGTGTAAGTCCATATTGAACTCTCAGCATTTCTCAACTGCCTGCTTGACTATAAGCAATTGGTCTTTTGTCGGTTCACATCCCCTGAAGCTACGTTGATACTCCGCGAAGATAATGGTGTCATTTGATAGACCATTGAAAATATGTTGATGCTTTGTACGTATAATCTACTTAACTGATTCAGCATTAGTTCTCGTTACCAAATGTGTTAGATAACTTTCTGCACATCACTGCTTCCACATTTAATGATCTCTACTGAAATCTCCTCAATTTCTTGCGTCTTATTGTTTCTGTGGGTCTTGAGGTTGGAATAAGCTTTATCCAGAATTGAAAGGATCTGTAGAAGCTCCCTAGAAATCTCCGTAATATCCGGTGCTAAAGAGCTGTACGAAAGATCAAGGAGGTTCTTAAAATACTATGCTCATTTTTCCTTCATATGTTATCGTTGGCCATGATCTTGCCGGTAACACCACGAAAAAGCGTGGTCTTGGGCTGGTAATCTTATTTTAGGTTTTTCAATACTTTGGATGCTTTGACTTGTGTTGTTGTTTGTAGGACTTGTATGAATGCTTCCCAATTCGTCATCAGAGTATTTTCTCTTCTTGATTCTCATAACCTTATTCGCTACTTTTTCGAGACTTTTATAATGTTCTTTCTTTTTTTTTGATTTTTCTACCTAAATACTGTTTGTACGCCTATTTCTTTTGAGCCAACACACCTTGCATCCATCATCGAACCGCGCTGAACTTTATGTCCAATTGTCTATTTCGCCACGGTCTTAACTGCCACTTTCACCTCCACTCACAGCTCGTTGAATGCTTTTACGATGTTTCTGAAACGATGGAAGCCAGCTACTTTCCGAAGGTCTCCATGAAACGACTTGCCACAGATGCCGTTGAGAGCTAGTTGATGTTAAATGCACCTTTGACATATGACATTAATGGGTGAATTTGATCAAGTAATTACCCCAGTTACAATTTCCTCCTCGATATGTGTGAACGCCAAGTAAACCTTGAAGCGCATCTTTATTGGATCAGTATATGGTCGATCTGATTTTGTGCCTTGTCACCCGGTGATAACCAGGTCATTTTATGTATGCGTCCATGTGAGAAGCAAGTTGAACGTATGACTAGATTTCTGCTATGTTGGCCGTTGTCATTTGTTTCGTCGTGGCTGTTACTTCCTGCAGTGTCCCCCCGCTGAGATAGTTCGTTGCCAACATTAGCGTTGAAATGTCCGAGATTTATTTTTATATCATTTGTGGGCTACGCGTCAAATAGTCCTCCCAGGTGGTTAGGGAGTTTTTACTTTGTTACTTTGTCAAATATTGAGTAATTTCGCTTGTAAATGGATCACACACGACCATTCATTGACTGCTTTAAAACCAATAAGATATGATTTGAGCTCCCTATCAATAATAAAAGCCACTTTGAATTCTCGCTTTCCACTCGGCTTCCCACTTTTTAATATTGTGTGCAATCCCATGTCTTTAATATCGTTTCCTATTCAGTTCCTATTTAATCTTTGTTCCATGAAACAAGGCATAAAGTAGAAAACTTTGAAGATATTGTACTTTTATACAAAACCACTTATAACTACAGCAAATTAGATGCCTATGAACCTCTTTTAATTACAAAATCAAGAAATCTTTAAGCGCGGAAAGCAGCAATATCATTTCATCCACTTTTGACTTATACTCACAGCAGTTTTTCTCCGAAACTATAGAAACTACAGCCATGAAACTTTATGGAAAAGTCGGAAGTTCTGACTTCTATAAATTTTTGGCATGAAAAAAAATTCAAAAAGTTTTAAGGGGGTCCCCCATATGGAGGAGTGCCCTACAAAAAAAGTTTTTCCTCAAAGGTAGTCAAGTAGGATCTCAATGAGATCTTTTCAAAACCGGTCTAAAAACTTTACAGATGAAGAAATTCGATATTTTCAACTGAACCCGAACGGATTTGGGACCTACCTCGTTTGCTGGCCCCTTCACTCATGAGCTACCTATCGAGTAAGCTCTCCTTCTTTTCGATCGTGTTACAGGAACGTGTTTAGATCGTGTTACAGGGGCTCTAGCCGGGACGCTTAGCCTTCCACACCAGATATGGGCCGAAGCTCCATATTTTTGGATTTTTTTATCTAGCTGGGAGGGGTGCGTGGGGGCAACGCCACCGCCTGGATGCCCCATTCATATTTGTGGACCATGACCGCCCTTGGGAAGGACGAATCACCTTACGGCTCACGCGCGGTTAACCGGGGTTTCGTCGACGCGTTTTCTTTGTAATCCCTTTTGATTGGTTACTTTGGCCAATGACACCCTTCCGTCGGTTTGACATTTGGACTCTAGTCGGCATTTGATTCGTAAGTGCGAGAATAGTTTGCAGTGAGCCCTTGTGCTGTGGGAAAAGAACCCACCCTATAACACCATAAAGCTAGCTAGCACTTACGCGTCCTCAGGCAAGGTATTTCCAGCGTAGCACTAATTTTCCACTCGCTAAGCCAACAGGCTATCGCTGCAGCCCTTTGCGGACATATTAGCACACCCATAAACACTTCAACTGCCCGTTTATATTGTGCCACATTGTTCCATTTATCAACCGATCCAAGCACCACCGCAACTATACTATCCAGGGTAGTATCTCCCATCTCCCTGTAGAGGTCCCATTGCAGCCTATCCGATTTTGCACGCAGGCATTGTCTTCCTCTCCTAGGCAAAACCGACAAGAGAGAGAGGAAAGACTGAAAACACCCATTTCCGCTCAAAAACTGGGTCAGATAGAAGTTAATCTCAACATGCCTTCGATTTAGCCATGGTATTAGGTGCGCAAACCAGATTCCCTTCGTGTAACCCACCCAAAACTGCTGCCAATCGTTGAGTGAGCGCTATCTCTTCTCACTGGGAACCCTCCCCCGGCATCCTCGCTTCGACGCAAGTAAATAGCGCGGCCCTCTCTAGCAAAGAGGGTAACAGGTATCAGCCTGCAATAAATCTCACCGTCAAATCAGAGACTGTCAGATACAAAGATGCAATTCTTAGTGCTCCTCTTCTCTATACCTGTGCCTAGTGTTTTCGGTATACCTCCTTACTAAGGGCGTCACCCTATATTTCTGCTCAATGCAGTAACATTGTCTCTACAACACTCATCAAAAGGCGCCTTCTTGGTGGGTTGGGTTCCTCTTCGTTGGCAATAAGTCAGAGAAACTCATCTTTGAGTCGATCAGTAGCCCCAGGTATTCCACCGCTGGCTTCGATTCGGTTAGTATATATCCAATACAGATCAGCCCTACTCTAGGGATTCTCTTTTTAGTCAAGATGATCACTTCGGTTTTACCCAGTGCTAGACTGAACCCACGAGCAGTCATCCGGTCTCTCACTCGGCGCATTAGCCTAAGTTGCACTTGTTCAATGACATTGATGTGGCATCTAACGAAATTGCCCTTAAAACTAAGTACTTTTTATGAAATCACCAAACGATCCCAGTAAAATCTGCCAAGCATGATATGCACTCAGCTAAGTCATCTTCAATTTTTTTCTTTAAAATCAAAGCAATGCTTGTCTCAAGACTTTTCTGTAAACGAACCACTAACCAGTTAATCATGTTGCATAATGGAACAAAATTGATTGAAAAACTCTGCAATTCTAAGTTTATTTTTAGTGTTACATTCTATTTGGCCATTGACTTGCGTGAACTTTCTCATGGAAAATGCCACGTTAAGTTACAATTATTAAGCTGTGTTGAACTTTTAATTTCCATCGAGAAGGCTTCGCATGTGGTCAAAATTGTGCAGAATTTTATGGAAGCAATAAAAGCTTGCAAAAAAGACTAGGCTAGCTCCATTAATTGTAGGATGTTAACAAGCAAACAAGACAAGTCGTTTCTTTAAAAACTATTTGATTTATTTTCTTACATTCATGTACATATTGGCATATTAAAGCTACTATATCACAAAAAGAATTATTTCCATTTACGAAATACGCACTCATGAATGTACGTAAATATCGACATGTGTAAGGAATTTCACTTTCATTTTTTGGCTCAATGGCTTCTTGTTAGCGGGGTCATGTAAGCTTCGGGGCATGAGTTCAAGTTGTCATGAGAAATAGTTTGGACAATGCGATCATAATTTAAGTTGTGTGAAACCAGTTTAGAAAAATCACTCAAATAGAAACGATTTTTTTAGTAAGCCAACTATATCTAGACATTTTAGATTACTAATAAACATGTATTGTATTGATAACCACAAAGTCAAATGTAGAGTGAATATTTCTTATACGTTAGCTTTAAAAGTTTTCTGATTAAGGATTAAAATGCATCAACAACTAAGTCGTTTGATCCATCTAATGCATCATTGATATGCATGCGTCATAATGCAGAGTTGAAATTCGTAGAGATAATAAAAAGATTTTAGTAAACTTAAATGAAATACCAAAATAAAGCACAGCACAGAAACTTCACAAACAATTTTGAAATTCATACACAGAAAAATTGAGTTACCCAGTCGATCATGAAAATGAATTGCAGTCTGAACATATTTGTGCCCTTATTGATTACTAAAATCTTTATAATTATCTCAGTGACACATTTAGAAAAAAAGTAGCCTAGTTGTTATTTTTTTATTACTGTCGCTGTTGGCATTATTGGTATTGTCGCTCTCATTGCCTTTATTGCAATGCGCTTAACACTATTCTTGTATTTGAGGCTTTTGTTGATTTTTTATTGTAGGTATCTTGGAATCAAGTCTGGTCTTGCTACCTTGTCATATACCATTGTATAATTGACTTCTTCATAAGATACAGTTGACTTTAATCATATATGAGCTTTTTAACATTTACTGAAGTAGTCATGGACAACTTGATAATTTTATCCATCCAGTCTCAATCAATTTCAATTATTTCAAGTATTTTCAGTTCAGAATGCTTTGAAATGTTGAACCAAATACTTGGAGTGGGTTTTTGTATGAAAGTTGACTGCACGTTAAATGGCTCTGAAAATTATGTCGTAAGGAAATATTATAGTCACTACCACAAAATATGAGTGTAGCTCTATGTCCTTGGTCGAGTTGAAAATGTTTTTGGATGATTCATATTCAAACTCAATGATAAGTTTATACGCACACTATGTAGCAAATGAAGTGGAAAATGCTTTAATATTTTTCAGTTTTACACAAAAGCCTTAAAAAGTGCATGAAAACTTTGGAAGTTGTAAATCTTCAAAAAAAAAATATGCTAAATGATTTTTTGCTTAATTTATAATTTAAAGTGCCCAATCACCCAACAAAATTTTAATATTGTATAAAAAGGGTTACTTTTCATTAGCCACACACATGACTCCCACACATCGCTGTTCGTGTTGGAAATATTTGAGCTTTTAATTGTTTTCAAGGTTGGTATCGATATAACGAAGTGTGAACTTGAGTGTTGTAACAAATTAACTCGACGATTGTTTCAGTTTGTTGATACTCCTACATTGCAGCTGATATTTTAGTACTTGATACTGATTAGACTGCGCTGTATTTGCATCGTATTGTCTATTTTCTTACTATGGAGTGTATCAATATTGCATATTCGTGCTCGCATGCACATAAAAGATTTGTAACTGATCTTTGATTTGAAAACGTTTTTCAATGCTAGAAAGAACAGCAACCGACAGCCGTCGTCATTTTGACTCTGGAATGTACATTGACGTTCATTTGAAATTTTCGTCAATATGAAAAGAGGAGATCACGGTTATTATTCAGTAAATCCTATTAATTTTAATTTGAGAAACATTTCGTTCAAATTATGGTATTTGTTTGTGTAGTTTATATATTTTCCAAAGTAGCTTTATTACAAGGCCCGGAACATTGTGACAATTTATTCTTTTTACATTAATATTTGTTTGAAAAATTTGTCTTTTTAGGGTTCCGTACTAACTCGCAAAACCCTTTTGAAATTCCAACCTATCTTTCCGTCTATCCTTCTGGAAAGTTTGGCTGCAAACATTTTTTTAAAGTAGTCCGTTATATTGTTTATTTGGTATCCGCAGGCTAATCCCCTTTTCTTTTCTTGAAAAGCCATCGGGCCTTGCTTTGTTGTGTCAGCAGACGCGTCTCGACTCCTTTGTGTCGTCTTCAGTGTACTTGACATAATAGAACGATAAAAATTAACACAATTTTGATTGCTCCATAACTCATGAGTATTTACACCTGCAGATATCCAAGCCCCAGTATAGTATAAGATTCCAATATATGCCGCCATTTCTGCTTCACCGGTATGATGGACAATTTTCTATTTTGTCTGATTATCTCAATACTTTTACTTTCAATTTCATTATTAGTGTGCTCAACGATTATTTTTATAATATCGCGAGGAAAAAGAGCTTCCCAAAATTCTTCAATCTTTGTAAATTTGCTACTGGGCCAGAGGTTCCTGCTTCAAATACCGGATCAACATCACTAAGACGATCTGTGTCATACCAAAAATATATAAACAATTTTTTTAATTCACTATAAAAAATCTTTTTAAAAATTATAAAAAAACTAGTTATTATAAAAAATTTCACAACATTTTTTGCTTGTCAAAAGGTTTGAGTGAATTCATATTTTTATACGGTTTAAATTCACTCATTAGCTCTTATATTTATTTTTTAACAAATAACAAATAAAAAGAGTAAAGAATTGAAAATTTTCCTTTCATTTTCACGTCATTTTACGATGAAACATGTTATTATATTTTAGTGTAATAAGCAGCAAAACAATGCCTTCCGTAATTCCCATTGATACTGAATACACTCAAACTTTTCATTGTTTGCTTGTTAGTATTTGTGTATAAGAGTGAATTACGGAAAGCATTTAAAGAAATGTAAACCATGTACAATGCAAAAGGTGTATATATATGCATGCGCGTGTTTGTGTGTTAAAAATATAAATATGTATACATTCACACATACTTGAATGACGGTTTGAAATGTTGGGATTCCAGGCAAACCCATTCTTTCCCCTCAACTTAGCAGGCCAACCACGTGCACGAAATTCTAATAACGTTTGTTGCAACGAAGCGTTCTCCCAATCTTCAGCCATTTCATCATCGCCAGATGACTATTATTTTCACTCTGGACTTAAGAGCGCTCTAATTCTTCCGAGATATAGCCTTCTTCCTCAGAAACTTCAGTACTATTGCTTTCGAACTCGTAGCTTTCGTCCTCTTCCACGAGAATGGTACTAATAACTCGAGGTCGAAGATTGTATGACATCTACATATATGTATATGCATTAAAACGATTATTCACTTGCTAAAAAAATTATTTGAGTTTGAGCACTAATACTTACCTTTTCTTCTTCAATTGAAGCCACGAGGCAATTAAAGTTCAAAGATTTTCAAAATTTTCGACACTATGGTCATATGAGGTCTAGCGGGCCCCCCAAAAAAAATGGTCCGTACAAATCAAAATCTGCAGTCCGACTAATGCTTCACATACCTGCAGAAATGATTGGGATTGTTAAGCTGGAGTCTTACGACAACAGATGGCACCATTAAGGGATGCATCAGACTACGACTATTTAGCCGCACTTCTGTCGCAAGTTACACATGGTTAAATGGAAGCCCGCACACTGCGATTTTCGACAATTTTTTCCAGGTCGGCAGTCGCAGGAATTTGCGATTTTTCCTAAAACCAGTTTAGCAGGTAGTTTTTGTGATACTCGCGCAGGCGCACATCATTTGGACATTTGACGCTGACGTGCACGGAGGTTTCTTGCATAGCGTGCAAATGAGTTAGCGCATGTGTTCCTGGCAAAGACATATAAGTTCTGCGCATGCGTGAAGTTCCTTTGCAAATCTTGTCGCAGTGTGTTCGTATTTGCGTCTGAAAATCGCTGGTTACGGCAGAAAAATCGCAATGTGGCCGAACCCTAAGCCCGATCAAGGCGGTACGTCTTTCACAACATTTTGCCTGCGCAAACCAAAACGTTGCAGGCAAAATGTTGCGTGTGGACGAGAAAAATGCAACGTTTTAGAACTACGCATAGAACTGTGCAGTTGCAGTGATGTTTGAGCTGGTAGGGCTTAAATATCCATGAACTGCGCAAACAAGTTGGTACGTGTGGACGATTAGCAACATTTTTAACTAATTTTTCCAAGTATGTCCGACCTTCGGCAATGCTCCCGGAAATTTCCGAGCGAATTTATCGCGTTACATCAAAGCTATCCGTGCCTTTGGCAGATTAAATGCAAGGAATATTGCGATCGCGATAAGAAGAACCAAGCATTGAGGCTTTGGTAAGTAAATATCGAGAATTCGATAGTTCCGCAAATAGGGAAACGACCACTTTGAGCGCCGGTTATTTTCAAACCGTTCAATTTGTGTCTTTTTCCTTGCAAGACAACACGCAAAACTGACCAGAGCAGTACTTCCTCCATCGCGACGTGAACAAAACTGCGTGAAATAAATAAAGATGTGCACCGTCTGGACGCTCTTTAAATTTTGCTACGTTTTGACTGCGCAGGCAAAACGTTGTACAAGACGTAGCGTGTGGACCGGGCTTTAGGCTTACTTCAAAGAGCCTATGCAGCGGCTGCAGATTGCCACAATTTACCTGGGGTCCTATGGACCCCTGGTGACCATCACGGATTAAATACAGAACCCTTCTCACAAGAGCGTGGTTCTATCTACCCGACTTATATAAACTTTTACTTCTGCCACTTTGTTAACCTTTTTGGGATTGCAAAGCAGATGAGCCTGACCTGGGGGATTATTCATAAAATAGCCCATGAATTTATATAGTTATGTCTAAAATATTATAAAAGTCATACAGAAACCATCTAGGAATGCCAACTCTCACGGAGTATTTTCCTGCTATTTAACCCAAAATATCTACATATTTCGATTCTCGCCTTTACAAACTTAGACACTCAAATGAAGACTACTGAAAAATAAACATGACATAAAATTACTTTTTATGGAATTGTTTGCAGTTACATATAAATGAGTTGCATATTTTGAATAATAATTTTTCTGAAAAATTATTAGGGAAGAAAAATGTTAGAAGAAGGTGGTTTCGACGTGTGCACTAATTCTCCTCAGGCCATCACTCTTAGATACACACCGGTGATGGCGACCACCATGCTCAGAGGTGAGGGAGTTAATTTTAATTTTTCTACTTATGCAAACTCAATATGTTTTTGTATCTGCAAGTTATATTCAAGGTAAATTTCTCTTGTAAGTACTTGTATAAGCTAAATTTTTTAATTGGATCATTTCACCCTTTTCACATCAACTTAATGTAAATCTATACGACAAATTGCTCTACATTTGAAGCTTATCTAACGTCGCGTGGATATCGATCACTCTTTCGGATGGCTCCGATAGCTTTTTAAATTACTTTTTATGGAATTGTTTGCAGTTACATATAAATGAGTTGCATATTTTGAATAATAATTTTTCTGAAAAATTATTAGGGAAGAAAAATGTTAGAAGAAGGTGGTTTCGACGTGTGCACTAATTCTCCTCAGGCCATCACTCTTAGATACACACCGGTGATGGCGACCACCATGCTCAGAGGTGAGGGAGTTAATTTTAATTTTTCTACTTATGCAAACTCACGCGACGTTAGATAAGCTTCAAATGTAGAGCAATTTGTCGTATAGATTTACATTAAGTTGATGTGAAAAGGGTGAAATGATCCAATTAAAAAATTTAGCTTATACAAGTACTTACAAGAGAAATTTACCTTGAATATAACTTGCAGATACAAAAACATATTGAGTTTGCATAAGTAGAAAAATTAAAATTAACTCCCTCACCTCTGAGCATGGTGGTCGCCATCACCGGTGTGTATCTAAGAGTGATGGCCTGAGGAGAATTAGTGCACACGTCGAAACCACCTTCTTCTAACATTTTTCTTCCCTAATAATTTTTCAGAAAAATTATTATTCAAAATATGCAACTCATTTATATGTAACTGCAAACAATTCCATAAAAAGTAATTTAAAAAGCTATCGGAGCCATCCGAAAGAGTGATCGATATCCACGCGACGTTAGATAAGCTTCAAATGTAGAGCAATTTGTCGTATAGATTTACATTAAGTTGATGTGAAAAGGGTGAAATGATCCAATTAAAAAATTTAGCATGACATAAAAGATACGGATCTGTCACGATCATTAAAAACAGCCAAAGAACTTTTCCTGAAACTCGACAGCGAAGCAAAACTAGTAGGGCTACAAATGAATGAAAATAAAACAAAGCTCATGACGCAGTCAGCGAAGGATACCTTAAATACACAAAATATCACACTTGACAAATATAGTATCGAAAATGTGAGCAAGTTTGTGTATTTAGGCGTCAAAATAACGAAAACGGGCAATGAAAGAGAAGAAGTACGCCGAAGAATAGAGCTCGCAAATAAAATATTTTATTCAGTATTGACGATCTTAAAGATCAGCTGCATACACAGGAGAACAAAGCTCCAAGTATACAAATCTGTGATAAGACCTGTGTTATGCTATGGGTGCGAAACATGGAATCTAACCCAAGCATCCGCAAATACATTGAACGCCTTTGAGCGACGGGTCCTGAGGCGAATAATTCGAACGAAGCTTGACGGGGACCAATGGCGAATTCGATGCAACCATGTGCTGCATGAAATTTTTGACAAACCGGAGGTCTCAATGATTGTCAGACTGCGGAAGCTATAATGAACTGGACACATGAATCGTATGGATGAACAATGGATACCCAAGAAGGTATTCGTTGGGAGAACTGAAGACCGGAGACCAGTGGGGAAACCGAGCAAACGCTGGTCTGACTCCTCATCGCTGCTTGGATTTCGGAATTGAAGGACGTGGTCAATAGACCGAGACAGTTAGAGACGCTGTTGGTAGGAAGCGAATGCCCGAGAGAGGCTGTAGTGCTAAGAAGAAGAAGAAGAAAAGGTACGGTGGTATTAGTATCTGCGTTCAAATGAAGGAATTATTCGGTCGGGTACTGATTGATTATTCAACTGCAGGTATTTCTCTATCATTTCGTCTAATTGTATCCTGTATGCCTCAGTTTTTTGTTTATCTGCCAGTTTTATAGAACAAAAAGATTATTTGTAGTCACTACATATTGCGTCCGGTTGTGATAAAAGTTTGTAACGGGGTCATGATTACATGCTGTGATTTGCTTATATGGAACTCATTATATTGAGTGAGTATAAAAAATGTACGCTAAATTGCAAACATTTAAGTTAAAGCTAGATTTCTACTAGCTGTTTAAAAGGTTTATTATGTTTTTGCGCCATAAAATTCATTTCTAGACAATAACACTACTCGAAACTGCCAAGGAAGAGAGACAAGCTTCATAAAACGTAAATTCTCCCTGTGAGCCGCATAAAAGTCTCTGAAAAAATGCATTTTCTTGGAAGCATAGAAAAAAACGCCGCGGTTTTCGAAATTTCGTGGAAAAACTAACAACTAGTTGGACAGTAGGATCTCTTGATCAAATTTTAGAAGCATCAATCCTTGATACTTGATACATAGATAATACAACAGAAATTCCCACTAGAAATACATTTTTTAATATGCTAGTCTGTGCAGAGAGGGGAAGGCTACTAACACTTTAATTCTTGGTCACTCAGGTACGTAAGGGTTCTGAATAACCCTCTCCACACTTATCATGTCAACCTGAGATACAAACTTAGAGTATCTTAACACATTATTTAGGGTAGCCATTATTTACCTACACTTTGAGGCGTCATTAAACTACAAACTGAGAGGGAGAAAAGGAGAGACAGGGAATCCTATGGCTGCTCAAATATGCTCCCTTCTCTGTGTAGGCTGCCTGAATGTTATGTACAACATGGTTGCATTTATCAACTGATCAAAGTACCTTCTCGATAAAATTATTTGGAGTGAAATATCTGTGTGAATGATTTCGTTGTCTTCCATCCCATAAAATATTTAGTTGGTAGACCGTGACATATCAATCTTGTCCAGTAAGACTGAAAGCAGATTTGTGCTAAGTTGAAGTCAGTTTCATCATGCCTTCCATTGAGCTACGGGGTGTTGTTTAATCCTTCTTCCCTTTGTGTTGTTCAGCTAAGATTTTTTCCAATGAGCTTCGTCTTTTCTTATTATTAGCAACATCTTTGTATTTCTTCATTTCTTTGAATGTAGATACTTTTACGCTCTTTAGTAAGGTGCAAACGGTTCTCGTCCCTGTGACTTAAATAACCACCAACTTAGAGACTCTACTATAAACAAATACAATATTCAGTGTGGCTTCTCTCTACACCTGCACCAGGTGATTTTGATACAGCTCTTTGCATTGTCTCATAGCGTTAGTTCATTCAGTAGCACAAACTGCATGGCCCTCATCAAGATTTGGCTTCTTTTCAAGGTGGTTCCCTTATTTTAGCCTTTAATTCATTTTTATCTAGATTTGCACAGAAAAACTCATCATTAACCATTTATCCTAGATTACCACTGGTTTCAACTCGACCAACATAGTCTGTTATTTGACCGATTAGTGTGCCTAATCTACGTTGCACATGCATGAGTATACATCGCACAACACGTTCCACAAATCAAAGTTGAAGGAACTCCTAAACCACACCCGACGTACCTTCTATGCTCCAACGGCTTTCCTTTGTAGATTAAAGCACGCAGCGATCTCTCAGAATCTGTACTTGGAACTTTAAAAAAAAGGATCAGTGTTTCTGGGATAAACACTCACCTAATAGAATCGATGGCATTTGCAACGTTAAATATTCTTCTCCACAGCACTACAGCTTCTCTCGAGCCTTCACTTCTTGCAAACATTGCCTCCAACTGTCTCGGGATATTGACCGTGCCCTTCGATTTCAAAATCCGTTCCATCGGGTTGCCCACTGGTCTCCACCCTTCAGTCTCTCCAACGAGTACCTTTTTGGTTATCCGTTGGTCATCCATACGGTTCTCGTGGCCAGCCCACTACCATTTCTGTAGCCTCACAATCGTTGAGACTTCCCGCTCGTCAACGATTTCATACAGTTCATGGTTGTATCGCACTCGCCATCAGTCCCCGTCTAGCTTTGTACCGAGTATTCACCTTAGGGCTCATTTCTTGAAGGCGTTCAATATGTTTGCGAATGCTTGGGTTAGGGTCCATGTTTCACACACATAGCATAACACAGGTCTTATCCCCAATTCGTGCACTTGCAGATTTTTTGTCTTCTGTATGCAGCATTCAAGACTATCAGAACTGAATAAAATGTTTGCATAGGTTACCACTTGGCTAGATTTGTATAATAATGTTCCTCTTGTATCGACAGGTAGCCTTCTCATGGAATATTCCAGAGCCAAATTGAATGGCAATGGGGCCAGCCAATTGCTCTGCTTTAGTCCGATATTTGTGTCAAAGGAATCGATAAGTTAGTTGTTGATGGTAATGGACTGATTTTGCTGGGATACCAATGCAAGAAACTATTTAATACTGTATGCTACAATTAATTCTACTGTACGCTTGCTGAAAGTCAACGAAAAATTGGTATACGGCTATTTTAAACTCCCAACATTTCTGAAGTATTTGCTTAATTGTGAACAATAGGTCTAACGTTGATCTACCCGCCTTAAAGCTATTAAAAACTACCAACAGAAAATCCGTCGTGTAGAACTGTTGTGTGCCTCCACCAGCTGAACCGTACTTCTCGATTCTGCATTAATGGGAAGCAATTTTTAAAGGATACTACCATGGAAATATACCTTTGGACAGCATAGAGGGCGTTAATGAGTATTTTTTTAATACGTTTTTTGAGCACATCTACAGCCAGTGTTTGCATGCATACTAGCCAAAATGCATACAATGGGATGGGATTTGCCTTTCTCTTGTCGATCGGTATAAGCCTCGCTACATTCCAGCTCACCAAGAATACTCTTCATGCAGTTAGAGCAAAAGTTATAGATCAGCTGCAATATATTTATTTACTGGACTTCTATGTAGTACTGGCATTTTTCTTGTTTTCATAGATAAGAGAGCCTCCACCAGTTTAAACCTCGTGAAAAGTGAACATCCGACTAGTGCCTCATCATGAATGGTATCAACATATAAGATATGTGCACACTATCCTGTCCATCTTTTCTACCTTGTATAAGGGGGGCATTTTTTGAGTGCCAAACTTTCACACTGTTATAATTCAATTGTATCCCACACACAAGGATACTCCGGTTGGGCTTCTCGGCTCCTGTTAGCTCATCAGAGATGGTTATGTCGTGCTCTCTATGAAGCCTAGAGCCTAGAAATCCAATCACCTGTAAAAGAAGCAGCACATACCTGAAATCCAAAAACCTAAAAAGAGACAGAAGAAAGAAATGCTCAACACGCGTGATCTCTACCTGACTTCCCTGCCAGGAGAAGATAAACTCTACCTTCTATTCAACAACCATGTACTAATCAACTTGCCGTAAAACAACAAATTCCACTTTTTTCCACGATGATCAATGTATCACTCATGCTGTATCAGCATGATCAATGTATCACTCTTCGTGGGAGTCAACTAAACTTTGACCTGAGCTCCATGCACATAGCTGAAAGAAAGAAAAATTCATTTATTTTGACACAATACGAGTACACTCGAATTTTATTGTAAATTTAATTTATGAAATTGAAAACAAATGACCCTAAGAAATTATTACAAGAACTACATGATGCGCGCCATTTAGTCGGTTGATGTAGATAGCGCTAGTGGTCTCATTCGAGATGATGGACTATAAAATTTTGGCTTGGCATAGTTCAGTTGCCATTACGTGTTGATGCCTACTTTTTGCGCGGATGTTTTGCAAACGCAACACAGCGTGCCTTTCGGAATCGCTTTAATTTAGGCCCGTATCTCGGACCGGAAATCGTATATTAACTTAGGTTGTACTCGTATGTTCGGACAAACTTCAATTCGAACTTGAGTCCCTCGGCCCATTAGATTACCCGAGAACCTTGAGGCAGTGAGAGCTTCAATGTTGCTATCAGAATGGCATTCTGTGCACAAACATGCGTCTGCCCTTGGACTCTTCCCATTTTAATCCTTGTGATTTTTTCTATGCAGTTTTTTAGATTCCGTATTTATGTGAACCGTTCAAGAACCCTACAAGATTCAAAGAACAACATCTAAGAGAAGGAGACTTGGATCTCAAGTTGACAGGGGGGGTTTTATCGAGGATATTGCCAGCATAATGCCTACTATCCTGGCAAGAGTCATGACAAACGCCAGAAATCGGTTACTCAGTGTATGGATAGTTGGGGAGGTCTTCTATCTGATTGGATCTTCTCAACGATGTAAAACAAGTTGGGTAAACAGACCTACGCTCATGTCAGAAGGGTTTTGTACTCAATTTTCAAAATGCAGTCACCAGATTGAATAAAGTCAAGAAGCATGTCAATGACGATTTTATTGGAGAAACTATGAAATTCCAAGATCATACTATTATTAACAAAGTTGACAGAATTTAGACTTCTTAGGTTTTTGTTATTGTTATACTCATAATTATCTCCCTTGATAATTATTTCAGATGTCCATTCGCGAGGGAGGAAACACATTTTTCATGTATTTCCCCCTTGTGCCCCCACTGAAGCAAAAACTGACTGTTTAAGAATTGTTTTGAAAAGCTCCCATGAAAAATTTCATTTCATACTCATATCGGCTACGTTTGATGAATTTTTTTTCAGGGGCCACTCTCCTGTACTGTTATCATCGATTAATGGCCAATTTTTTCGAATCCTAGAGTTGTTACAAAGCCCTTTTGTTAGAAGCGCCCTCCCGCCTCCTTGACTTGTTTCACTTATGAGTATTAATTGTAGGTACTCAGCTTCAGTCATTCATTAAATTGAATCAAGTGTTCAAAGCATGCACCTTAAACGTTGAAGTTGGGAAAAAATAACTCAAAATTATTCAATCTTCGCATTTAAAACAGCCACTATTTTGTTTGACGATTACTGATACCACTAGCTGAACTGATTCTCAAAGTTATTCATGACACCTATCATTCCTGAAATTTTCATGCAAATCCTAGCAAAACTGTAGTGTCTGAGTCGGTAAAAAGCGCATGTTGTTCCATAGCCATATGTTGCCATAGTAATACATGCAGCGCATATTGTTCCATAGTAATACAGGAAAATTCAAACCGCTATAACTTCGCTAAATATGATTCAATCTTTATGAAACTTTCAGGATAGATCAATCTTATAAATAGACATCTACTTACTAAATTTCATAGAATTTAAGGATACCGTTAAGATTTTATTCAAGAAAACATAAAATCGATAAATCATACTATTACTAACAAAGTTGAGTGAATTGCGACTTCTCACGTATTTGTTGTTGTTGTACTCATTAAGGCCTACATTCCTGATTTTTTTCAGATTTTTCGGATGGAAGGTGTCCAATCGCGAGGGGGGGGGGACACAAATTTTTCGTGTATTTCCCCTCCCTGTGCGCCCCTCGAAGCAAACTTTGCCAAACTAAGACCTGTTTTGAAAAGTTCTCATCAAGACCTTTCATTTGATACCCATATCGGCTACCTTCAATGAAATTTTTTTTTCGGGGGGTCACTCCCCTACATGGGGAGACCCCCCTTAAATACCTTATAAAATTTTTTAGTAGTTGGACTTTGAAGAGATCATCACTTTACACCTACATACAAAATTTGATGCTTCTAGCTTAAGTAGTTTCCGAGAAAAACTGCTGTGACACACGGACGGACGGACGGACGGACGGACGGACGGACGGACGGACGGACGGACAGACAGACAGACGGACAGACGGACAGACAGGACGCGATTTTAGAAGGGTTTTGTAAAATTATTTTACAAAACCCTAAAAACACGTTAGGTATGTGCCAACAATAGAAAAACAAATAAAATTTTCTGATTCATACAATGGTTCTTCTTAAGTTTTGAAAAAAAGAAGTTATGCTGTCACACCCTGTATAATAAAAAAAATTTGGACTACCTACTTGAAGCCTAGGATTCCCTTTGATGAAAATGGAATTTTCATCACTAACCGCCAATATCCAATTCTTTGCTCGCATTATTTGATAAAAAAGTACTCGAATTTCCCAAAACTATCCACTGATGTCACTCAGTATATCAGTTTATTATTAATTTAACGTATAACCTCAACAGAAATAGAAAAATGCAAAGTAGTGTTAGTGTTAGTGACGTGAAAAGGATAACCATTAAAAAAAGAGAATAAGAACAGACATTTGAGGCTTTATTCTTTTGGTTTTGTCAGATGAGAAATATGGGAAGTTCAATTAGTGGTCCAATGTTGCAATCTAAAGCGCTCAAACTTTACAACCTGTTCAATAATGGCGACAAAATCTTCACAGCCAGCGATGGGGGGATAAATCGTTGGAAAAATAAATATATTGTCAAACATTTAAAAGTGAAAAGCTTTCCAATGAAGTTGTTGAATTTCAGAAAACTTACTGATGTTGTTTTAAAAATGGGATTGAATTCAGAACAGCTTCTTAGTTGTGACAAAACGGGACTTCATTTCAGAATGTTGCCCACAAAAACCTTGGCATCTGCCCAAGAAAAAAGAGCACCCGGCTTTAAAAAAAATAAGGACCATGTGACAGTCCTACTAAAAAACTAAAACTTTGGTGATAGAAAAATCAAAAGAGCCAAGAACCAGGCAAGGAGTTGGATGGAACAACGTATATTTTCAGAGTAGTTTTTTAATTCTTTTGTCCCAGTAGTAGAAGTATACCTTAAAAAGATGAGTCTTCTCAGGAAGGCCCTTTTATTAATAGGCAATGCTCCATTCCACCCAGACCTCGATGAATTGGGGAATGGTGATCTAAAGCGCATGTTTCTGCCAACAAACGTTGCATCACTGATACAACCCCTTGATCAGGGCGTAATAGCAACATGCAAGAGGATTACAGCAAAAAGCTACTTTAAGTTTTGTTAGGAAACTTGGAAGGCAGTAAAACAGTGATAGAAACACTGAAGAAAATATGCGTGAAAAATATAGTTTTTTGGTCTGCTGTGGCATGAGATGAAGTTAACAACGAATCACTTGGAAGATCAAGGGGGAAACTTTTTGGTATGGAAAAGCCAAAAGAAGACTATGCGGCCCAACAATAAGTCAATCAACTGACACAATTGGCTAACCAACTTCCAGTAGCAAATAGAATTAACAATGAAGATATACAACAGTGGAGAGGGATCATGATCAAAACCAGCTTACTGACAAGAACGGACAGCGGACAAGAAAAAGAGAAAAAGGAGGCACAGATGTAACCGATCCAAACATTTCTCAAGCTGAAGGTTTAAAGAGAATTGGAGCAGCACTTGAATATATCGAGCAATAGGCAGAACTACAGTAGCCGATACTATGATACTATGGCGTCGACGCTACACGTTCGCTAAGCAGAGGAATAAAGGTCTGACACAGAAGACAAAGATTTTTTTGGCAAGTGATTGCAAGTCATATACAGCAATAATATATTTTATAGCTTCACACATTACTTTCACTATATTAATAAATTGTACTTTTTCCGTCATCCAAGATGCTCCCAGTTCCGTTTAGCTCGGACAATCTGACTTCTACTGTACGTCAAAAGTGATATCCTCTCAATAGTTCAGTACAAAAAAGTTTTTTTAAGGTTTTAAAGGAGGTGGCCTCATATATGGAGGTGACGCATGAAATTTGTTATTTGCCAAAGCAAATAAGGATATCAAATCAAAGTCTTGATGAGAACTTTTCAATACAGGTTTGAAACTAATATTTTTTGCTTTGAAGGGTGCGGGGGGAGGAATAATGTACGAAAAATTCGTGTCGTATATTAACTTCCGAGCTTGTTTTATGGAATTTAAGCAAATTTGTGGTATCAGAAGCTGTTGTTTAAGCTATTAATTAACTTAATCCTTCTGGCAGGAGCACTTTCTTGCTACACCGACCTGTTTTTTTAAAAGTTGCGTTGCCGTTAACTTTGTGTGAGCATGATTGTCCGTAGAAATATTAAAAATGTACATAGCAATTTGTGCATATTCGCGGGAGAGTGTTTTCTTAGTTCAGTGCGGAGTTCAACTGCGTATCCTCAGTGGCGTCTCCTATAGTGGTATGATACTCTTGATTCATTTCCTGTATGTTCTTCTTATCTGTTGGACTGATAAACATACTACTGATGTTCTTGCAGTTTCGTTTTAAGGGCTTGGTAAAACAAAATGTTTACAAAGGCCTACTAGTTTTGCATCCTGTCTTTCTGGGCGTCATACCAAAATTTTCTCAGAATCGGTTGAAGCTAGAAAGCTCAAACTTTGTATTAAGGTCAGAAGTGGTAATCTCTCAAAAGTTTGGATCTTATAAAACATTCCAAAACTTTAAAGGGTGTCTCCCATTTATGCGGAAGTGACCCGACATTTTTACTATCAAATGTGGTCGAGTTGGGCATCGACATGTTGTTGAGCAATTACATGTACAACTTGCTGATATTGAATGGTTCAGTTCATATTACATTCAACGGCAGCATATTCAATTCCCTCTACTTTCAGCTCATTATTTTTACCTCCTCATGGTGATTGGGAGAAAAGTCGTTACCCATGACAACTACTGTAATCAAAATGGACAAAAGTTCAATTACCATTCCTCAAAAATAAATGTTTTCAATTACTCAATAACAGTTACTTTTGTGGTTGTTGTACTCATAACCACCTGTCTCCGTAATTTGTTTCAGATTTATCTGATCAGAGGTGTCCAATCGCGAGGGAGTGAGAAAATTTTTTCGTATATTTCCCCTTCCATGTGCGGCCCCCGAAACAAAACATGTCAGTAAAAGACCTTCATTTGAAACCCATATCGGCTGCCTTTGATGAAATTTTATTTGGGGACAATTTCCCCATATGCGGAGACTCCCCTTAAATGCTTTATAAAAATTTGTTTTGCAATTGAACTTTGAAGAAGGCGTCACTTTACACCTACGCACAAAATTTTATGTTCCTAGCTTATATCATTTGCGAGAAAAATTGCTGCGACATACGGACGGATGGACAAGTCGCGATTTTAGTAGGGTATTACAAATACATCCCCTAAAAAGACACCTACAATGAACTCAATCAACATTTCTGTTCGTTTTTGCTCACATGCAATTTCATTCTTCACAATACTCTCAAGAACTTCAATATAGCCTCAGTTTGTTGTAATTAAATTAATCTATGAATATCCTTTCTATATTTGCAATTACGGGTGTATATCCATGAATTACACACCCGCTGTTGCAGTAATTTGAATTGAATTGAGAAAAGAAAAATAAAACAATTTTTCGCCATGATTGCAGTTTAACGGATGAAATCTATGTGTATTGTTGAGTAGCATCAACAATACACATAGATTAAAAATATCACATCACATCATCTTCAAGGTGATTGTAAGTACACTCAGTATTCGTTCACACGTAGTATACCAGTATAATCTCGTGCAGATAAAATTAAGAAAACATTACCAAAGAAACAAATAAACAAAACTCATCAAGTAAAAATATTATTAAGACGGGCATAGTCCGTGAAAGATTACTAACAACGTCTGCATGCTTTTGGATGGTAAAACTGTTTTAGTACAATTGGTTGCTTGGTTTTAATTATATTCATGCTTAGATAACTTGCAAGAAATTTGTATGTACTTTATTAATGAACAAGTTGGGTAGACAGATCTATGCTCATGCCAGAAGGGTTTTGTACTCAACTTACAAAATGCAGTAACCAGCAACGAATAAAATCAAGAAACATGTCAAAGACGATTTTATTGGAGAAAATGTGAAATTCGAGGATCATACTATTATTAACAAAGTTGAACGAATTTTGACTTGTGAGGTATTTGTTATAGTTATACCCATAAATATCTCCCTTGATAATTTTCTCAGATTTTTTAAGATCACGGGTGTCCATTCGCGAGGGAGGAAACACATTTTTCATGTATTTCCCCCCGTTTGCCCCCACTGAAGCAAAAACGGTCAGTTTAAGAACTGTTTTGAAAAGCTCTTATAGAGAACTTTCAGTTGATACTCATATCGGCTACCTTTCATGAAATTTTTTTCCAGGGGCCACTTCTCTGCACTGTAATCATCGATGCATGGCCTATTTTTTCGAATCCTAGAATGGTTACAAAGCCCTTTTGCTAGGAGCTCTCTCCTGCCTCTTCGACTTGTTTCAATTGTATGTACTCATCTTCATGATACCTATTACTCCTGAAATTTTCATGCAAATCCTAGCAAAGCTGTAGTGTCTAAGTCGAT